>LR990646.1:32182801-32782801 GCA_905147715.2 Xestia xanthographa
TCTGTCCCAAAAACGATCCGTGTCCGGTAGCTCAGCGCTCACATCATTACGACGGACGAACTTGTCGCGTCCAAATTACGACGGGCAAACTTGTCGCGTCCGAATCCTCGGGTTCGCACATAACAATATAAATTTTCCGTCCCACGTCCCCCACTACTTCGGACCTCCTCTCCGCTCATAATTCCATAAAAGGTCCCGTTCATCAAATGGCAGGGTGACGGAACCTTCCGAGGATATTTCGTTAGTTCCGATTCGATTTTCATTTTATGCAAAAGACGATCCAATTTCGAGCGGGGGACAGCGAGGAAAGACCTTCAATCGGGATAATAGTATAGAAGAATGATCCAAATTGAATTCGTTTCGCGACGAATATCCCGTCCCGCGCCCCGCACCCCGCGCCCTCGCCGGCTTAGACCCGCCGATCCGACAAATACCTCGATTTCGTCTTAAAGGGCTGCGATTCAGCGAAAATTTTCTTGCTCGGTTAGGTCCCTAGGATTTTTATTAAATTTTCGGGAGATGTTCTTGTGAAGAAGGGAACGAAAACGGAGGAGTGGTAACACGCATTGTTGCGAGGACGCGTGGACTATTTTGTCTTTGAAAAGAAGTGGACGACATAGCGGCGGTCGATTGCAACGTGACGGAAAAGGGACGCGCCGCGGTCCCGGCATTACTCGAACGGCTGAACGTCCCCAATTCTGTCAAGAGTGCTGGATAGGCGTTTGTTTACAACGATCGTGTCACGAATTTACATATTTGTTTAGGGTTCATTTATTTGCCTTCGTAAGCAATATCATGCATCCTGCTGTAAGATGAATTTAAATCTGACCTTTATAAAGCTCGGTATAAAATCCTTGCTTCATTAAAATTTCAAATGTTGTGGCTTTTTCATTTCAGTAGAAGAAAGAAAAACTAAAGCATATCAGTTACTTGTGCAAAGAGAAAAAGTCGTCGGCGACTGAGAAAACAGTTTACTTGGCTACGCTTGACGTTCTAGGACCAACAATACTCTTTTTGTGCACTATTGCAATTCTTTCGTTGTCATTTCAAAGAAAATGGTTGGCTTGTTGTTGTGAAGGATGATATAAATGAACGGTCTTTAGAAATGTTGAAGTTTTTTAAAGAAGAGACGATGGACTCATTGAACTGAATCGTTTTATTGCCTAAGTTTTGGAGCGAAGAATTTAAAAGTCAGTACTGTTTCATAGCCGCAATTTTAAAGTTTTTTTTTGAAGACACACAGTAGACGTTAGTGCAGTTACTATGAAAACTCTAACGGCCGTTTTCTATAACTTACTTACGTATAACTATTAGTTAATATGCCTACGGCTCGTAGCTATCAGTGTTTCTATAAACAAGTTAGCTTGAAATATCCTATCCGCGACACCTACCTGTCACTTGATTCATAGAAAAATAAAAAAAAAGTATTTCTGCGACGTTTTGTTTCTAACCGTCCAGTAAGCAAAATGTCAAACAGACCGAAATAGCAACCTACAGAAACCTGCTAGTAAGTTATTGAAAATGGCCGTTTATGTATTGAGACTAGCGGACCTGCCCTGGCTTGACACATGTAAGATTGCTCCAATAAACAAAACATATTAATTAAACACATAAACGTTCCCTAAGAGAATCTACTTACTAATAAAAATTGCGAAAATAGACGAAAACTCGACGAGCTAACTTTACTGTATACTATGTAGTGATAAACTTTATTTACTTGAGTAGGGCGAGTAAAAAAGACATCCATAAGTTACCCAGACAACAAACCTCAAAGAAAAATGTCGGCCATGAAACGTGAATATGCCCGGACTGTGAAATGAATCACTGTCAAGCTGATTCAGAAGGTTTATTTGAATTGAAACAATAATGAGGACATATTGGTGCAAAATTATAATTAAAAAATAAACCTGTTACAGATTTATTCACTAAATACAGGATATTTCGATTGCTACTTAGGCGAATTTTATAAGAGAGAATCACATATCAACCAAAGGACAATCATTGGTGAATAAAGGCCCACAAAACATCGCCAGATATCAAAGTCAGGTTAAAAAGCTCTTAGCATAACGTTGCACAACATAATCAGCCTATAAAGTTCCCACTGCTGGGACTCAGGGCTCCTCTCGGTTGAATCCTAGAGCAGGCCAAGTGCAGATTAGAATAGAAGTCACACTAGATTTTTTGGTTAACCCAAAAAAGAACTTAGGCTTCTTCTTCTTAGCTATCCATGGTATCCATGACAATCTAAATTCTGTCGGCCCAGAACTGATTTGCCGCCTTCAGTAGCGTCCATCAATCCCTGCAATGACCAAACAACAGAACACGCTAAACTTAGGCTAAGCTAAAAAGCCTCGACGATAAATAAAAGTAGACCTTCTACAAAAATACCTCTCGTGGTATAAATGACATACACATAGCTCTCACACAAAGAGTAAACAAGTCTAAGAAATGTCCGGGTATCTGTCCCTTTGTCAGAGGATTACTTCGTTACGGCCGCGTCTCACACCGACACACCGACACGTGAATATTTTCCGCGTTTCTATGCTAAATATTTGTCGCTTATCGTTCTTGGATGAGAAACCTCGCATATATTACGTTTTTATTAAAGAATCTGAGGTGTGGGAGCGGTATTAGGGATTCTTAAGTCAGATACGGAAAGGCTCAGTGAGGAGGCTTCTAGGAGTGATATTAAAAGGAAAAATGTTTTCATTACTATTAGACTTGGTAAACACATCGCCGGAGAATATACAGTGAACAACACTAACTTCCTTTTGGGAGAGAGGTTTTCTTTAGCACTAAACATTTTCAAGTATACTTTTAGAATCGTCGTCGACTAGAACTAAACAATAAAAAAAACATTTGATAGAACTTACAATTATGAGCAGCGGTGGCCCAGTGGTGGTTGCCCCGACTTACGAACAGTAAGTCGTGGGTTCGAACCCAGACAGGCGCATTACTTTGTGTAATTTATTTCATCACCACTAGTGACTGCTCTCAAAACGGTGAAGGAAAACATCGTGAGGAAACCGGCATGTCCTAGAACCAAAAAATTCGAAGACATGTGACATCAACCAATTGGCACTGGGTCCGCGTGGTGGATTATAGCCCATTCACTCTCATTGAGAGGAGGCCGTGTCCCAGCAGTGGGAACATTATAGGCTGATGATGAGATGATGATGATGAGACAATTATAAGCCACTCCTTTTAGAGAGTAGGCCTGGTCGCAGCAGTAAAGCCGTCTCTGATATTATTGTACCTGTGCTTGTGTTATTTTTAGGATATCAAACTAATCATGTGTATACAGAGATACGAAAACCTTTATTTCGTAAGTTCATTTATGTTTTCATTTACAGAACAGACAATGACCCCGACATTATTTTTATGAAGTAACTTGGGTTCACTGGCTTATTTTGTTTTCTATGTTTGTTCTTTTTAAAGAACAAAAATGTGTACATAGAAGATGTGGGTGGCAAAGTATGGTAGTCTCGCTTGCTAGAGGATTCTAGTAGATAGGAGTTTTACACCTGTGTACCTTTGCACAATTGCTATCTTGGATTACAAAACGCACTTCTTGTATAATAGCATCTGATCTCATGCCAGGAGAAATGTTTTTCAAAATAATATTTTTTTGACGACTAGTTTCAGCAGAAGAACTAACGTTTTCTCTGTTCTGGGTTTTTGCTTCTGCGACATGATAAAAAGCCTAAATAAAATAAGTAACTGTTTATGATTTCGGCCATTTCGGTTTCCGATTCTGTTAGCCAATTTAAGTTTTTTTTTTGTTTCTAGTTAAGTTAGACTTTGCTGTCTGTCTCACTGCTGTGCAAACGCGTCCCCTAGATGAGATTCTGTTGATATATTTATTTTTTCGCAAGATCCTAAACAATTAGTCTGAATTGAAATTAAATACCTATCGCAAATAAATAATAAAGGCCGTTTTCTATAACTTACTTACGTATAACTATCAGTTAATATGCCCTTTCTCGTAGCTATTAGTGTTAGTCCTATCCGTGTCACCTACCTGTCACTTTATTCATTGAAAAATCAAACAAAGCTTTTTTGTGACGTGTTGTTTCTATCGGTCGGTAAACAAAATATCAAACAGACAGATATAGCAACCTACCGATACCTGTTGGTAGGTTATTGAAAGTGGCCGAAAGTCAACAATCATTGGATAGGAAGATTTGCATCTTCATATTTCAATGTCATTGTCGTTCCATTGATGACCAGGCCCATCTGAGACGAGTGACATTAAACTGATAATCTCATTACCAATAATTGGGACACCGGTTCGCGTCGGAATTAGTTGCACTAAGCTGCTTACGGCCAATTTGGGCCCGTACGAGCCACAATCGCGATCGTATTACCGAAATGGGAAGAATTAATGCCCTTTAATAAGGGTCCAAAGTCGGAAAGTAAAAACCTACGGAGCATAGGACCACACAGAGAGGGTTTTACAGGCATTAGTAGTTCGACTTCACTTGAAAATAAAATTATTCCATAAGGATAAAGTAATTTTTGAACTGTTTTTGTTCTGATTTTGTCTGTTTTATTTTATTTTTTGCTGTTTTTTGTCTGTTTTTTTTGTTCTTTTTTTTGTTTTGCTTTGTTTTGGTTTGTTTTGTTTTGTTCTGTTCTGTTTTTTTTTTGTTTTTCTGTTTTGTAGGTTTTGTAGTAGTTATTTTGAAGTTTTAATTTTTTATACCGAAGAACTGTTGGGGAATTAATTATATTTTAGGAAAACCATTAATCAATTAAATAAAATACTAAACAACAACGAAATCTATCGATGATGTGACATCATTGTAATCATGATTTTAACAATCTTATCTGAAATTGGACAGCGACCTATAGACAAATGGACATTTAAATTCCAGTGGAACCCTAAAACGGCTCTAAGATTGCATCAGTCTCGACCTCTGAAAGAACAACTTGGCATATCTTAGTTCAGCAAAAACTGTAAGAAACTTCGAGATAAAGTCAAGATCGCTTAGGAAGATATTGAAAAGCAAAGAAAGCAAGAAAGAAGCCAATCATACAGTGGCAACGGTCCAACAGTTGTGGCGATCTGGCGATCTGTTGAAGAGATTAGGGACTGGAATACCATGCAATGAAAGGATATTTGAATTAGAATGAGGGTAATATAGGAATAGCTACTGAAAATAAAATAGACAAAGATAAAGAAAGGTAGGTAAAATTATTATAAGATGCAGAAGAAGCTTCTTTCTAGTTTGATTTTAAGAAAAAAACCGGCCAAGTGCGAGTCGGACTCGCGCACGAAGGGTTCCGTACCATTTTCTATACATTAGACAAAAAGAAAATCACGTTTGTTGTATGGGAGCCCCCCTTAAATATTAATTTTATTCTGTTTTTAGTATTTGTTGTTATAGCGGCAACAGAAATACGTCATCTGTGAAAATTTCAACTGTCTAGCTGTCACGGTTCATGAGATACAGCCTGGTGACAGACAGATGGACAGACGGACAGACGGACAGACAGCGAAGTCTTAGTAATAGGGTTCCGTTTTTACCCTTTGGGTATGGAACCCTAAAAAACAGAAAATACTTTCACTATACCATTTTATATACCTAATTGAATAATAAAATTGTGAGTTATTTCTAAGCGTAGGTATTTCAAGTCTCAATATTTACAACTACTAACGAAATATTGTAAGAAATACCCGAAAATGTAACTTTATCCTTTTGTCATCTACAAAAGATTCTAGACTCAGACGTGCTACCATAACGGCAGTTTATCAGCCGATGACGTCATGATCGATGCATCCTCAATTGATGACAATACCGCTCCCACTTGAGTCCACAATGCATTAGTCGGTAACCTGAACCTGGGCCATCCGTCTTCCTTCTATTTATTTTGCATTTGCTTAAGGGGAAGAGCTAAGGTGGCCCGCCATCTTCTTCTTAAGCCAGTTTTCTTACGTTTTATATTAGGGATCATGATTTCATGAAATAGTTGAACAATGTTGACCATTATTGGGTTACACACATATTATGGTTCACATATAACCTGATACGTACATAAACTCAATTTTCCAGCCAGCATTTTGTAGCCAAAACTACAAGAAGCCATCTGCTACGATCCCTACATTAAATCTGATACTGACCTGCAAATTGCGAAATACGTAGAAATGTTGAATTTCGTGGGCTTCCCTGTCTTCTCCTTAAGTGTATGAAGATTCTGTTTGGAGTGTATTGGATCGATAGCTTCTCAATTAGACTCCGGTTCGTTTGAATAGGATGCAGCCATGATTTATCGAGTTTAAAATAGTACTGTATATCATTAGTGGCAACTTTCTTTCTCTTTGAACGGTTTTGGAACTTGGGTTCATTTATCATCGCGGGACTTGCTGTGGAACAATTTATTTCATATCTATTGGGGTTTGAAACCGTTTAAAGTTTTAAAAAATGACGAGAATTTAAAATGAAGAGTACCCACGTTTACGAGAACAAAAGAAACGAAAATATAATTCTTGTACATCTAAAAAGAATTTTCTAGAATACTAAAATTGTCCAAAGTTCCCTTTCCTCCAGTAACTCTAGTTAAAACTACCCTCCGGAAAATGTCCCAAAACTTAAGCACAAAGAATAAGATCACATGGTTACGACCATAAACATTCTTCATTGTTATAATGCCCCACTTTGGTGCATAATATTCCAGTAGCTCCCTCAGAAATAATACATCGTCCCGTTTTTGATAACCAAAAGAGCATGCACCGCTCATTTTGTATGCTTGCGACGTACATTTTAAACTGTATAAATAACTTGGTTCTTAAGAAATAAATAATATTAAAGAGACACGAGATACGGAAGATCTTAAATATTAGTAGGAATAGCTACTGTTTCTTAATATGGAGTGCTATTTAACTATATTATTTAACTGTTGTGCTTTATAAAAAAATTCTTGTCAAGGCCACGGGGATTCGTTGGATGCAAGAAGCTTAGGACAGGTCTACGTGACAACACCTAGGTAGAGAAGCCTTTCTCCAGCAGCAGACGTCTTACGGTTAAAATGGTGATGGTAACTCAATATTCTTATGACAATGATTTGAGTCATTACGACCTTCAGATTCTACGAATCATACGTGGTCGATCCAATAACCAATATATTTTGTAACATGCAACATAAAAAATATTTTCTATCATGAAGCTTAGCAATTTTAGCAAACGTATGTGACTACGGTTGGTTGTCCATACCACGTATAAATATGTAATCATTTTACTATTCACCGTTCGTGTAGCGTCGTCCTTGCCCGAAACTATGAAAAATTGAGCACATAGTCACAGATCATCCTGTCAATGTAAGATATTCTTATTTGATCAGATAATACCACATCCTTCCAAATGTCATGTATTTATATTAATATCTGTCGCGCTTGCGGTTTACGCTCGTGTGCTCGTAAATGCTTCGGTTCCGGAGGAGCAGGGAGGAGGGAGGGGAAGATTGGAAGGAACCATTCATACACTTTTGTGTGGCATATTTTCGTGCCAGTTATGACGTGTTATTGTGGTAGATATTTTGTGGAAAAGAAGTGTACCGCTACCTAGTTGAATATTTTCATGACATTATAATATTTCCCAAACAGCTAACGGCCGAGATAGACTTAAATGCCTGGAAAAGTGAATCTTATTTAATGTTTTCTTCTTTTATTTTCAGGTATGTCAAGTTTCCAAAGACACCAAAAACTGCAAATTGAGGTAAGTATAGGTACTTATCATTTACATCGAATTTAAAACGAACAATGCTAGCCTTGCATTGGACGCATTGACATTCAAAACTGCGAATTGTTCGATCGGTGTGCATTCCACTGCATTTGCTATCAATAACGTACCTACCTATCTTCTATGCGAATGGAAAATCAAACAAAGCAAAAATGAATTCGTTCCCCTATTGTAACTACGTTTTCCAAAACCCGAGCCACAGTAGACATGTTGGTTCTAAACCGTGCTTCAACTGGTAGGCACGAATTCTACACATGCTTCAGGTAATCTTCAGTAAATTGGGCTGTCGCATCGAGACATTCATGTGGTTACGTTTTATGGGTTTTATGTAACATAACACCCATATTAGATTTCACAATGTGGTCCGAGATTTCATACTTAATAGCGCATCAAAAAAAAACAAAAATAGTCGAAAATTCAGCTACGCCAACTTTACTCCGCTCACTGAAGCAGTCAAAGGTAATCAAGTTGATCTACTGATTATTCTTTATATACTGTGCCCGTGCTTATTTGCAACCATTATCACTATCAGATATCCAGTAAAATCTGTCCATTGTCGGCCACTGGTGGCCATTGTGGTCCACACATTAGCGCATGGCTTTAAACAAAGCATCAGTTTACAAATGAATTGCCGTATTGTTCGACACTCGTTTGGTTCCCACCTCCAATGAATAACTGTAGCCATTCGGGATTTTCAACTAAAATGCAGATATTTTTGATTCTGCTGTTACATTTTGAAACGTGGAAAGTTTGGCAATGTATTTTGTTTTATTGCTTAACGGCCAGTGGAATAATAAATTCGGGAATGTCAAATATATCTTTTTTTGCTATTTTGTTCCGCTAATGCTGTTTCCTGTTGGTTATCTGTTCGAAAATGAAATAACTCATTTTTTTAAAGGGATGAATTACTAGTTCTGGCGTAAAATCTGGCACTTCACTCTTAAGAAATTCGATTTATCTGATACTATCCTACTGTTATATACGTATACTCAAAGAACCAGAGGGCGGGCCTATTTTTTGGCCAATGAATCAGCATTGCCATCCAACGTGACAATGTTGCCAGCCTTCTGGGCACTTTTCCTGTTGACAGCGATGTGGACGAATTTTTTGACGCCCTGTAACCGTTTTGTTCCTTGCACATATTTTTATTATTATTTAGAGTTGTAGTTTGGATAATTAAGTATTATAAGTAGTGTAATTATTTTAATAACATATTCTATAAACGACAATTAATAAATAAAGAACCAAGTGAGATTAAATGGATCATGACAACCTTTGCAGAATAAATAGCTTGAACTAACCTGAATCAACTCCTGTTCCGGCTTTAAATCAGTCTTTGAAACGCACTCGACTACAAACTTCTATAGAACCGTGGCTTCTCCTGCAAGTAATTTAACTTAGTGGCAGTATTGGAAGCACAATATTGATGTTATTCGGCCATAATATTGACATTATTTACCGCGTCGCCGACTGTGCGCTCACTCGCAACTAAAGCTACTCAAATTGTTCGAGAACCTATTCTAAGGCGGTTTCTGTTTATAGTTTTGTTGTTTTAGGGGGTTTGTAGACCTGTTGCGTGCCTTGAAATGTAAGTTTTCTATTACCTACCGCTTTTGGAAAGAGTTCAAAGTAGTGAATGCGTACTTCACCAAACATTCTGAAACTCTCTACAAGTCTCGCACAATAGCTGAAATTTAACTTACGATGAATTAGAAAAAGTGGCTGCGTCACAATGGATGCGAAGCTTGAGATGATGATTATTTTTAATTTAGTGTCAGCTTTTAATACAGTACAGTGTCACTATTCGTAAAAGCTTTGACCAAAAGATTTTGAAGCAGTTCAAAGCTCTTTAGGAAAACCCCTTTAAAATAACATATTAGATTGTTCAGATAAAAAATACGAAACCGTATTTCAAATTACTGTAAACATAGCAAAATTGAGCCGATACAAATTGAGTTTAACGGAACATACAGCAGACAAATTATATTTATGTTTGTAACTAATTCTCAGTCCCATCTGAGTTTGAACGGTTCATTAAAATAAAATATACGTGTTCATTGCTAAATTATTTTCACAGCGTTCAAATCCCTGTGGAGTAATTGTGAACAATGTTCGGCCAAATGTAAAATCCCATTATCTACATGTGTGTGTATCGCTTTGAATCCAGAGAAAGGGGTAGGCAGGGCTCTAAGGGTCTTTTAAGATATTGTACACAAGGATGAGTTTATAATTAATTTATTGCGTGTTTTAGGTATATGAGCGTATACATTCTGGGCTTAGCCTGAGCCTTTCAAGGCCTTATATTAGCAACATAATATTATTTGTAACGGATAGCGCCATTACAAATAAGTTCTATTCTGTCAGAACATAAGGAGGAAAATTATGTTTGATTTAATATTAAAAATAATTGCAAGAAAATAATGATCATCTGATAATAAATAATTTAATCTGCGTCTGTGAGAATTGGTCAATCATTCGCCTTTCCTTTCCCAAGTTTTTTTTTAAGGGCTCTCTGCCCTAGGAGCTTCAGGCTCAATTGAAAGATGTCGCGTCGCATAATCGTATTACGAAAGCAACCGCGGATAAAACAATGGAATAATTATTATGTTGCTTAGGGAATGCCACGAAGTAGGGAAACAAGTGGCGCATGCGCGTGTCACTTCACGCTGATTGCAAACTCATTGCAATATTTTATTTGTAGGAACCTGCTGAAACTTAATGAGCTACTGAACAGTTTCTCTGAAATTCACCAATGTCAACTGTTGTGAATAGGTTACATCAATATTATAATTGATGTCATATCATTTGTAATTTGTTAACTTAGCAATGACTGTGAAGGACTTATTGATTTAGATATATATATATAAAGAATTAGTTTTAGTTTAATTAGAGTCATAATAATTTAACCTTTTTAAAAGAGGGAGTCACGTCCATAAGCAGGCAGCCAAGATGGCGGTCTGGTCTCACTAATGTAAAACTCTACCTTATTAATAAAACCAAGTATAATAAATAATTCTGTGTATTAATTTACATAAAACACCGGCTAAACATCAACTATGCCCTGTCCCTACTTATAATGTTAGCTTCATGTGTAAGGTTCCTTAGAACGTCTCATCTTCTCTTGTATCGGGTCAGTGACGCGAGACTACATATAAAAACAGAGCCAAGTCCCCCCCCCCCCTCACCCCCGGGGGTGTCTTCGAGGTATACCTTATTGGTACATCACAAATGGATGTATGAAACATAAGTACTTGTAAAATATAATGACGTTATTCTATGATATTTTTAAAATATGTTGGAAGCTGTCAGGGATTTTGATATTATATCCTGTGCCATTTTCCTTTAAGTCTAGTAAAGGTCTAATACTGAAAATTATAGATGTATTAGCAAGAGCTCCATTAGTAGTAATTAACTAGTTATCCTGTATCATAGAAAAAGTGAAATCATGAACAGAATTATTTTTCGCGCTGTCAGTTGCGACTGGTCATCTCTTAGTTGCCATGGCTTATTTGAATGTTTATTTTTTAATTGTATTTTTTGTTTTTACTATGGACACTTTTAACGTGCACATCTTGCTACATTGTTCTCACATAATATACCATCTTAACATGAATGATGTAACCAAGATTTTGTAACAACATTTTGATTTAAAAGAGTGTCCATGGAGTTTCTTGCCCGTTCTTCTCCATAGAGATCTACGCTAGGGAATGGGCAACTACAGTACTTTCACAGTTTTTATGTCTTGTGACTGTGACTGTAGCTACATTTAATTTTCATCTTTGTTTCGACAATTCAAAAGTGCCTATTTGCAGTTCAATCGTAGAGTTTCAGGAACCACCCTGATCAGTTGACCCTGTTTGCAACCTTGCAGAGCTATTCTTTATAGAGAGATCGAACGCATACAGGGTGCTAACATAGTAGTTATCTTCTATGAATGCATCACACTAAGTGAATGAGCATTGATCAAAGTCTCACCTCCCTGCCGGTAACTGTTGGCAGGTAGATTTATAACCAGCACGTGGCGGGAATCGTATCTGCGGTGATAAACTATGTCCAAGGACAGCTCAGATGCAAATATATTGCTCAGGAAGACTGACTGGAAGTCTTACATCGTTAAGTGGATACATGATTATACGGTACGGTTTTACGAAATACGGCTTTGTATACGTAATTAGAAGAATCGACAGCTAAACACAATTGAATCAGTTTGTGTAAAAAATCTTCAAACTTTTACACGATTATACCAATTTAAGAATAGTCCCTTTATTTATTTAAAAATCAAATTAACAAAACAAAACAAGCGCCCGAGCCGCACCCTGCCTGCTATAAGTAGCCGTTTTTCTTTCATCCTTTTTTCCCGCCTAAAGGGTTATTTGTTTAGACTGACACTCTTCATGGGACGGCTTTTTTCTAACAGAATAATAAGAGGGTTTGATAAATGGCTGCTGTGCGTCACTCACACTAAAAATATTAATATTCCGGCAAGGAGCGACACATACTTGACTAGATATAAATACCTCTTATAGCCCCACTGACATTAGGATTTCTTGTGATGTGGGTGCTTATTACGAATCACAAAGGAATTTTAATGATATATTTGTAAGTTCCAAGGATTTTTGTTCTGGAATTAAGCTGGTTTTAACACCAGGACTGTTTATAAGTCTTTTAGTTAGTAGTAGTCATGAGAAATACCTGAAAAATGCATAAAATCGCAATTTATTTTGAGAAAGTCACTTTGGGTGAAATTGTGATTGTATGTACCTGTGGACGATTTTTAACATAGCAATCTAAAATGCTAATCTTATAGTAGATCGTTCTCGTCTGTCATTTTCAGATGAGTAAAAAACTGATTAAAAATATTAGAACTCGTTACGCTGAAGACTGTAATCAAAATTGACAACGAAGAAAAAACTTGAAACGAAATTAGAAAGTAATTTAAATAACAAATATGATCAATTTAACTTTGAAATAACTCTTCGCGAAAATATTTTTTAAATGTTTGAAGTTAAAATGGAGGCTTGCTGAAAAATTCAAGTAAGTAAATCAGTCTTTACGAATTCTTTTATTAGATTTTTGCTCAGATTTTTGGTAAGTAACTTCTTTGATTCTGTAATATTTTACATCATAGGTTTATGCAATTCATAAGGGTACCTACGCCCATCTTAAGACCTAGATTAAACTTTAGATTAGATTGAAATGTTATCGAAGTAGTTGAAAGCTCAAGCTTTTTCTTTAGCTTACAACTGGTTCATGTTTCAGCAATGTAGAGAAATATGGGAAGCCCTGTCGAGTCGCACTTTTGTGGCTTTTGTGATGTTTCTGTTTTTCCATAATTTCTTAAACCTCTTCATAGCTGATCTCGTCCATGTGGCATGTGGCTGTTGCGCGTTGTTAGAAATCAGTGTCCCAAGGTAGATGTATGGTGGAGCGATGCCGTCGTTGCAATTCGCGATTGTAGTTATTTCTGACGAGTTGTTATTGGCATGTTTGAGAATCATCATCTTCGTCTTGCTGCGATGGTCCTTCAGGTCGAAAACAACTGCGGATCAAAGGGTTCTTATTCACTTCTATATCGACTATAAAATCACCGTAGCTGCTTATTTGCTTAGCTTTTCTACAAGTTTGGATTCGACAGTCACTCAGACAATATGTAAGAGAAAAAAAAGAGCATAAAGACAAAACTACCTACACTCATGCGACAAATCCTTAGTCGCCTTTATGATACTAACGGGTTTATGATTATGGTTATCATTTTAAGAATTCAGTACCCAAGTAAGTAAGTTCATATCCCACAGCAGGTGGTCTGAACAGCGCTTTGTTCACAGTACTACGTTTTAGCCCAGCTACATGGAGGTTATTAAATACATATATTTCTTTTTATTTGCCTTAATGACTACGTGAGCGGATTCACAAGGTTTTACATTAAACTGTGTACATATTTTCTCATAATATTTAAGTATAATGTTTGTAGAGGATATCGTTTTTTGCTTATTTAATTCGGTACGATCAGTGCCTACGTTAACGTTTTCAGCGTGCCCAAATATTAAGTGAAAATATAGCGAAAGATATAAACCAGCTCTTGCCCGTGGTTTTGCCTGCGGGAACGTATCACCAGAAAAAAAAGTATTATCTTTCCTAAGCAAGGTAGGCAATGATCTATCTATGTACGGTGGATTTGGTTTAATTTTACAACGTAATTTGTGGGTAAAAAAAAAATGAAAATACGTTCAATCAAGGAACCAGACTGCAGAGAGACCAACCGACACAGACAGAGTTAGGTACTATTACATTTATAAAAATTATTATGGAAAGAGATTTCCCAAAGTTTTAGGCAGATACACAGGTAAGTTTAACAAATAAAACAATTTACAAAAATATCCCAACCAACTCACTATCACTTAATACTAAAACCAATTCCATCACATTTTCATTTTTTATCCATAAAATAGCTTAACGAAATCCCCTTCAAAATAATATTGACACAATTTCAATACAATTTTTAATTTGACCGGTCGGCGCCAAGTTACCAATATCCGGTGCTTTGGGCCGAGACAATGTTGTCTCGGAATAGGGTATCGCCACACGTACCGACGCGGATCGGCATGTGCTGTCGGAACGTCGCGTCGGGCTTATACGTAGGTAAAATTCGCGATAAATACCCGTTTACATGTGTATTATGTTGCGGCCTGTGCTGGTCAGTCAGGAAAAGTTTAATGTCCAAATTGTCCATGTAAAAAAAACGCTCTTCGTCCGAACCGAAACCAGGCGAATGATGATTTTTTCGCTTCTATTGCATGGTGTGATATCCCGTGTGATATTATGTTTGTTAAACAAAGTTTTAGCGCAGCCTTCACCTCAGATGCCAAACCTTACTGATTTGTTTAATCAGTTCTAATTTATAATATCTAATGGCCGGCTTCATCCGCGTGGAGTTCGGGAATTGCCTTACGAGATCGTATTAAGCCTTTGTGCTATTCCCTTGATTTGTTTTGTTTTTAATTGACTATAATCTGTATCTGTGCCAAATTTCATCCAGATCCGTTAAGCCGTTCTGGTATTATTGAGTAACAAACATCCAACCATCCAAACTTTCGCAATTATAATAATATAGTAAAATGAGCTTGTTTAGTTTAGAATAGTTTCAGTTAAAATATGGCGGACATGCCACTGTAGATACAACTATCTTATAAAAAAAAAATACCTACTTATATTAAATAAAAGATACAGCTCTTTGTGACCGGTTGAAGCCGCGTCCGTGTGGTCAGTCCCTTATGTCTTAACACCGGCATGGGGTAAACTGTAAACATCGAGATGTTCAACAATTTGTGTTTTGTAAACATGTGGAAGGTAGCCTGATTGTTTGTCGCAGAATTGTGGAATATATTGTTATTTGAAGATCCATATCGACTTCTGAGTCTGACTCAACAAGATTTTACTAATTTACATGTGTGTGTGTAGATCAGTTACACATCATCATTGTCTTGCCCTTATCCCAATTAATTTGGGGTCGACGCAGTATGTCCGCTTCTTTCATACTTGTATTACTCGTACTCGTTTCTGTATTGTAGTTATCTACACACAACATCTTAAATTACTTTTTGCTGTAGTCCTAAAATTGTGGCATGTCCATCATCGACGAACTGATTATTTCAAACCCACGCTGAATAATATGTACATTTTATTTTTTACAAACTAGCTGACATCCCGAGGTTTCACCCGCGTAGTTCCCGTTCCCGTGGGAGTAAGGGAATAAAATATAGCCTTTAGCACTCACGAATAATGTAGCTTTCTACCAGTGAACAATTTTTAAAATTGGTTTATTACTTCCGGAGTTTAGCCCCTACCTACATACAAACTTACAAACAAATGTTACCTCTTTATAATATTAGTATAGATAGACTAGCTGACGTCCCGCGGTTTCACCCGCGTAGTTCCCATTCCCGTGGGAGTACGGGAATAAAATATAGCCTATAGCACTCACGAATAATGTAGCTTTCTACCAGTGAAAGAATTTTTGAAATCGGTTCATTACTTCCGGAGATTACCCCCTACATACAAACTTACAAACAAATGTTACTTCTTTATAATATTAAGTATAGATACAAACAATGATTGTGTCCCAAAATGTTGCCATGACCTGACCACACCTCGAAAATAAAGCAATAACCATAATCTTCCACATCATTTCCATTCATGACTTCACGCCAACAAATACCGTTTAACATAACCGGTACCATTTACTTGACTGCCCATCCACTACGGGGAGAAGCAACGAACATAAAATGTCAACAGCTCAATGCATAAAATAATAGTTTCCCTAAAAGCAACACAACACAAAACATTGGAATAAACCCTTTTTATTAAAAGGTCAGATCGGATTGCGAATGGTTGTACCCACACCGTATTCAATATCATCCATACTTATTTGCAAAGAAATAAAAACATTACATTGTTGTACGTAGTAACAAAGAGAAGCAGAAGGACAGGTTTATTAAAGTCAAGAGAGAGTTAAGTGTTGAGTGTTGTGTGACCAGTGTGAGTGTTAGTTTATAAGCTCAGGGACTTAAAATAAACCGAACCCAATCACAATAAAGACCAAAGTTCTGTTTTTGGGAAACAGTCTTAATTTTCTTTATTCGAACTATCGAAGTGAACCTTCTCCAGTAAATGTTCCATGACATACAAAGGTATAAAGTCGGCAATATACCCTGCGTAATGTCAACAATAACAGTTATGGGATTATTTATTACCAAAACTATCCACAATCCTGACATTATAAAAAGCTTCTACTTACATAACATTCATGCTATTTGTTTGTGCACATATACTTTCACAGATGTTAGACTGTATATACTATTATTGTTTACGGAAAAATAGTATATTTTGCAATGACAGGTACTTTGCTGCAACATTGGTTACCGATTTAGAATACTACTTTCATCGAGCGGATTCAAGAATAATAATAAAAGGATATCAATTACCTAGTAAGCTATAATTTTGACACGGCCCCCATCATTGCGAGAGATAGTGCGCCATATACACCACGTGAGGGTCGTGAGGTCAACTTCTTTAAAACTGGCGATTAATAAAACAATCCAGCCACGTACTGACTTCGTAGAAATCGTTTGGATTGGTCTTCGATCAGGATTGGTAGTATATTGTAATATACACATACACTCGTTTATGATATCGTTGTTTTACATGTGTATAGCGGGGTATAGCCGACTGTAGCCGTATATTGCTTGTGGCCGTTCAATTTAGTCAGACACGGTTTACGCGGAGTTATGTTGATCTTCCATATTTGAACGTTGGCTATATTGCTTCAAATATCTTTCGAGATTTTTTATTGATGCTGGGTTTAGTAAATGTTTATAAACGCAGTTTATTTTTGATATTATATTTGAGAGTTTCGCAATGCTCTATTAATTTTTCATAATATTAAATTACGAGTATGTAGCATTTTGCTTACTTTAGTTCGCCTTTTTATTTTCATATCGTTTTACTATGTAACACAGTGCAAATACTGTAGCTTTGTTTGGTAAAGTTCTTTGTTTGTCCGTACCAAATAGTATCTCTGTACCCGGCATTTCCAACTTCAATGCGGTACAATTTGTTCTTCTTTGGAATTGATTAAATTTTCAAACCAGGACAAACTCAAAATCTATTTGGTTGCACATAATAAAACGAACAATTACAATAGAAAAAAAATTGCATCAGTTTTTCCAAATATTTGACCCATGCCGACATCCCATCGAATATCATAGTTAAAGGAATGCCCGCAGTTTCAGTCCATTAGAGGATAAGCCTGTATCAAAGCGTGTCTACGATCATAAATCATGTAGCCCACGTCCCAGGTCCATTGCGCGGCCGCCATTGTGTCTCTCCCCCGGCTCCATTGAGAAGCGGCAATGAATGCGCCGCATGATTTACCGACTTTTCATGTGGCTATGGGATACACTCGCTTGAATAACCGAAGGTTCACAGTATTGACGTCGATAAGTTTCGCAAACTGAATGAATGGGAGAATATTTTCTTTGAAAACTTCGTAATTCTACCATATATTATAGTTGCAGACGTGCGTTGGAATATAGATTTGCTTGCTTTTTGGAATATATAATGTGTGTTACTTAACTTTGCGTTAGAAAATAAAATTCGTAGGAGTTCTGAAGAAACCGATTATTATCGTTCCGTTTGATACCACTTTCTTTGATCTTTGAAATTTAGTTTTATTTACCACACCCATTATGTTGTTGTTCTGTTCCTACAGTGTATGTAAAATCATCATTATCATCCACACCCTGATTTCAACCAATGCTGAGTTTAGCAAGCCTGCATTATCAAAAATTCTCTTAGCAGCAGACCTGACACTTTAACAGGCGATCAAAAGTCTAACCAAATTAATGAAATGACACGATTCGATAACCAAAGGGCAGTGCCTACGTACCTACCCACCGGGTGTCGAGACCGTTTTAATAAAAGCCTCTTCCAGCGTCTGTTGATTACAAAGTTCACAAGTAATCAATTTGGAGTTAGCGTCGATTGGAGCGGCTGATACTTTCGCCGAGTTTATTGGCTTAGCATGACTATTAATTATTTTGGGGTGAGAAGTGTTTAGAAGTATTGGCACTTTTGTGTTGATCAAATTGGTTGAACCAATTTATGAATTAAGAAAATTTAACGATAAATTGATTAATTTCATGTTATCATCATCATCAGGATTAATGGCAGCCTAATTCCACTTGTAAGTACTTATAGGCCTTCTCTCCTTTGAACCATACATTCCTAGTATGTGCCAATCTCATCAAGGTCTTTCCCGCACTGTTTTACGGGTCGTCATCACCTGGCCGTTGGTCTGCCAGCGCACTTTCTACTCCTCCAACAACATTGTGGCGTTACGGCAGCATTATGGCTCTGCTCGGTCTGCCATCACCATCATTATCATTATTAATTTTCTGTGCATTGATATTATTCATGTTACTAAAGGAGAATGAGAATCTTCTTTCATCTTTACTAATTTTGGTTTTGCATCAGCATTAGTAATTGCTGTTTATGTCATATGTTGTGTTGTTGTGTCGATTTTTCTTTCGTTTTTCCCTCGTGTTTTGTTCATATTACAATTTTCAGGTAAATAATTCTAGTTTTTATCTTTGAACGGACCAGTTAATTCCAATAATTTGAGTCCCCGATTCAGTTTAGTTTCTCAATATTCGCAATCTTTTCCATTCTAAACTACTCTCATAACATCTCCGCATATTGCCATCACATGCACTACATTTTTATGCTCTAAGCACTTCTCGTTCATCCTCAAACATCGCTGGAGCGAGCTCCATCAAATATGCACGCTGTTAGGCAACTACATTAGCACAAATGCATCGGCTGCTATGATATGTTGCTCTTTTTTCGCTCCCAACGGAAATTCTGCATGAAATATTTGTGCTAAAGTTTTTAGAAGGATCTGTATATGATTTCTTTAATGCATCGGGGGTGGATATGGTGTATTGAAAGGATATTTTGATTTAAAGTAAGTTGTAAGGTTTTCAGTTTGAGACTATTTAAGTTTATTTCATGTCTTTCTTTTTCTTATTACATAAATCACCAGTTTAAGTAAAAGCCTATAAAAGCAGAAGCATATAATAACAGGAAAAAAATAAACATGTATATTTTTATTTATACCCAGAGGTAGAACATAGACATAAATTTTATTTATTTTGTATTACGTAGAATTCTGTTTCTCGCCGCGGAAAACAAGCGACAAATCACATTTCTGAATCTGCTCGTATATATTTGATATAGTGAGCAATATCTCAAAAATCAGCAGACAATAAGTTAGGTAGTGGGTGGCAGTGGAACAAAGCTTCTGTGGTAACTAGTGGCGCCCCCGGGGGCTCTCAAGACCCGACATAAATCGGTTATGGCACGCCTCCGAACGCGTTCAGATTCGGAGACGGAGGTATCAGCAAATGGAGTGCTCACAAGCCTAAAGGTATACGAGGGAAAACCGACTGCTGTTCTAAAATTTGGAATGAAGACAACGAGGTATTTGCCCTTAATCGTCCATTTACTATCTACTCTGTCTATTTAAATGTTCCACGCCCTCCTGAAACTTGGATAGTTTGCTGTTAGGATATGAGACTATTACTGGAAAAGTAATTTTCAAGCAACTGAGTAGATTGGCTGGCCAATGAACATTTTGTTGAAGGGGCTCTCATGGTAACATAACGTTTCGTAATATCTGATGAGTACAAAGATTCTGGTTAAAAAATGTAATAGGTTTTCAAGTTCAAATTTCTGGACAGCTGAGATATTTTGCGTAACGATGCCATAATTTTTTTTTTTTTTTTTGTGGAAATATCCTGCCTTTGTTTTGTAATGCAAACCCCTGAGGTTATCTGGGATTTTACTGCTTCGTTAACCAAATCGGTACATATACGATCGTCAAGTCGTGTCTCCAGAAATCGATGTTTCATACGCGGCGCGGAAGCGATATCGCGCTCATAAATCTACCAGCGTTCGACTGCGCAATGAATAAATTGTGCAGTATACGGCTATACAAGCATACAGCAGCGTCCCGCGTCCCGGCGCAAACCCAGTCAACTGTGCGTTCGTGAAGAATGGTGTTTGTAAATACGCCACCGCGGCGCGTTAAGTCTCAATTTCTTTGAATTTATTGTACGAGCCTATTTCATAGGGCTCTGTATTATGGAGATATTCTGAATGTGCTTATATATACTGGTATGTGATACATATAATAATGTGATGTGAGTATGAATTCCATACGTATAGAGAACGACCGAATACCTTTGTCCCTTTGTATTTTCTTTTTAAGATTTTTCATTAATGTTGTAAAAAACAACTTTTGTATACAGGGTGGATTTTTGAGGCTTTATTCGTATTACTCAAACTCCTAACGATATAACTATCACAACAAAACGCCACAATATTTATGTTCAGCCACTAACGCACAAAGGAAAACTCTTTAAATAGTCTCCTTAATCATCGTAACCGCAGCCAGTTAGACAATTAGCTTGGAATATAACTGCAGTCTGCGACCACACTTATAAATCGCTAGGACACTGTCCGGAGCGCGTGTCCTTTATTATTTTCGTGTTCCGCCTAATTGCCTGTTGTGCCCACATTTATCAGGAGCTGGGGTGTGGGCTATGTGATAAGAAGAACAGCTTTTGTAATTGACCTACTAGGTCATTGATTTGAGCATTTTTTTTCTAAATAGAGATTTTTTGTTGGATGTCTGCAAAGACACTGGCAGTCTTCTTGATTATCATTACCAAAGATCAGAATATATAGAGTTGATTTGCCTAACCTTCAAGGAAGTAAGTAACATAAGGATAATAACTTCCTATTTCAAACAAACAAATTTACTTTGAAATTAAAAGATTATATCCAGAACTACTACAGAAGATGAAATACAAAATAACTGATTACGCAAATCTATACAAAACTATAAAAGAAAATAAGTTTGAAAATAAAAATGATGACTATTTGGAACTTGAAGAGTACTTAAAATCTGTGATCAACAAAAATAAAACTGAAAAAACGAAGATTCTTAACCCACCTAAAACCGATTGGATAAACAAAGATATAATTAAAACTATCAATACTAGAAATGAACTGGGTAAGAAAGTAAAAGAGAATCCTGAAGACGCAGAAATAAAGAGCAATTTTATAGCTGAACGAAATAAGGTGACAGCTGTTATTCAGGATGCAAAAAGTTCTTATTATCTAAAATCTTTCAAAAATTGTATTGGAAAGCCTTTTAAGATGTGGAAGTTGATTAATAATATAACTTGCAATAAAATAAAAACTAACTCAGCCCCTACAAAACTTGAAGGTCCAATTACCGATACAAAACTTATATGTGAGAGTTTCAATCATTACTTTTCAACAATCGGTACAGTGCTGGCAAATGAAATCCCAAAATGTAATCAAAATAATGCAACTGACACGCTTTCGAGACTGAGTACAAGTACACAGGCTGGTGTAGAACTCACAGAGTTGTCACCAACCACTACTAAAGAGGTTTCAAAAATTATTGACGAATTGAAAACTAACACGAGCACAGGCATCGATGGCATCAGTACTAAAATAATTAAATGTATTAAAGATTTACTTTTGGAAGACTTAACAAAATGCATTAACAAAAGCCTTCAAGAAGGAATATTTCCTGATACACTAAAAATCGCCAAAGTCACACCAATAAATAAAACCGGAAACAACACAGATGTGAGTAATTATCGTCCAATATCGGTCTTACCGATTATTTCTAAAATATACGAAAAAATCGTTCATAATAGGTTACAAGCTTACTTAAATTCTATAACTTTTATTTCCAAAAACCAATATGGCTTCCGACAGAAATCAAACACCCTTTCCGCGACTATTGACCTTATTACTAACTTAAAAACTAACATCGATAAAAAACAAATAGCTCTTGGGATTTTCATTGATTTAAAAAAGGCGTTTGATACTGTAAGTCATAAACTTCTTCTTAAAAAACTGGAAAGTATCGGTATTACTGGCTCTGCATTAAAAATATTAAATTCTTATCTTACCAATAGGTACCAAGTAGTCGGTATCGGTGAACATCGAAGTGAACCCAAACCCATTACCTGTGGAGTACCACAAGGTTCTAGACTAGGACCTCTATTATTCCTTATATATATCAACAATATTAATGAAATTGGACTTAAAGGAGTTATTTCACTGTATGCCGACGATACCAGTCTTTTTTATTTTGGTAGTAATATAGAAGGTATTGTTAAAGAAGCACAAAGTGACCTAAATAAACTAGCAATCTGCTTACTATAAATGCTAGTAAAACCAAATACATGATTTTTAGTGCTAAAAATAAAAAGCTTCATACACATGGTGAATTAAATATAAATGGTCAACCGTTATTAAAAACAAATAGGTACATACTGAGAAATATTTGGGTCTGACTCTTGATGATAAACTTACAATGAAACCTCATATTGAGAAAGTAAGAAAAGAGATATCATCACTGACTGGTGCACTTAGAGGAATTGTCCGATGTCTTCCACTAAAGGTCAGATATATTATTTATAATTCGATGGTTAAATCACATCTCGATTATTTAATCGAAGTATGGGGAAGTGCTGCTAAAACTCACCTTAAAAAGCTACAAACATCTCAAAATAAAATTATTAAAGTCTTATTCAATTATGATTATTTAACATCTTCTCAAAAGATTTACAAAGAAACAAAATTAATGAATATTGGTCAAATTTATAAATATAACACTTGCATACTTGTACGTAAAATAATGAATAGAGACATACACACACAAATAACATTTACAAAAAGAATGCAAATACAAAAGCGCATTACGAGGCAGGCTAACCATATAATTTTAAGAGCACCGAGGACAAACTACGGTAGAAAGATTGTCGTATATGAGGGGGCTGAACTCTATAACTCTTTACCTAAAGTAATCAAGGAATCGAAATCACTTCCAACTTTTAAGAGACTATTAAAACACCACCTAAATAATTTATAAATTGTAAGTTTTTGCCGTTTTTTATAATTTAATTTTAGTTTAGTATCAAGCGAAACCGTCGCTTACTGTATCCTAATTACTATGTTTTTCCTCATAGAAGTGAATAATTGTATTCTTTTTGAGCGAAATAAATTTCTTAAACCGTAACTTCCTATTTCCTAAAGTAAACACTCGTAGAGTTAAAATATTTAACATGGTGCAAATAAAAGTGTAAACACTCCGCATCACCTGCAATCGGACATAACCCTTGCAGCGTGACGTCACGCTGCAAGTGCGCGATCCTTCGAACACCTGTAGCGTGCTTTTGCGTTACTACGCGAATTTAAAAAAGCGGTCAAACTTTGGAAATTCTGGCCCGATTTTGATGAAACATAAATTATTATTGATGTGTTGGTGTGACTTATTATGTCTTTTCCTAGGATCAGGGTAGAAGTCAAAGTGATCCCGCAATTTTCGCTTTGGCTTGCCGTGATGTCTTCTAACGTTGAATGGGATCTGGTCAGGGCTTCTTTTAGCCCATTTCTCATCTGCCATACGACAGATGTCTGTCATTATAGGTAATCTGTCTTTGGTTTCGGTATGCTGTGTTTTGTTCCTTATGCAATATAAAAGTCGATTCCTACGATATGCAACGCGCTTCATGGCTTGAATTTCAGCAGCACCTACACAGCCTTTGGACATGACTGTTTTTCGTTTACTATTTTACTCACGCCTTCCGTTCATAACTTGCACCACAACAAAACAAATTCTAACAACACACGTGTACAAATCGCGAACCAATTACTTGCATGTTGACTAATACATCGCGCGCTCAGCACTGTATCCCTACATATCTCCCTATACTAACCGTCAATGTATAGTGAAATGTCTACATAACATATTGCAATCGCTGTTTGGTAATTTCAATTCTCGTAGTTGTGCGTGGGTATTGTTCAATTTAAATTAACTTTACCGTGTGGTGACAAGACAATGATATTTATATCTGCATAGATTACTTGTGAATGTTTTTTGTTTGTTCGTACTTTATGGCTGTTTCGGTAAATGGCGCGGTGGTGAAACAGAGTGGAATTGTTATTATTATATTTGTTAGATAACCAAGCGCTGTAACTTTATTGAAGTCAAAAGTAATTTATGTGTAAATATTTAATATCTTACTCAAAATCATAAACGTCAGTGTTTTATTGGCAGGTATAGTAAAAGTAATTTATAGGGGTTATTCCCAGTTGTCCCCACTGTCAACGCCACCACTGGTGACAAATGGGATTTCTTTCGATAAAATGTCCCATTTGCCACCAGTGGTGGCGTCACCAGTGGTGGCAATTGGGAATGGCCGCTTTTTTTGTTCCCAGTTGCCACCAGTGGTGACAAATGGGAAAATAAAATGATACGCCTCCATATTAGTACGGTACACAAAACGAGAGAAATAAAACATTGCACAGACTAATCAAGGTTTTATTCACAATAATTGACGTTTTATAATATTCTAACTTACCAGCTATTATTTTGAGGTATTCCTCGAAGTGCTCCCGTTTTGAAACGCTCCCATCTAAGTGCTCCCGTTTTGTTCCAAATAGATGAATATAATCTGCCGACATAATTATGTACCTATTCATATTTTTTATTGTTTAGAAAGCTTATGATTTCTCTCCATTATGTTTCCCATAAACGATAGACACCTCATTGCCTTATTTCTACGAAAAACTTCCGACAAAACATTGAGGTGTGCGGGGAGAGGGGTAGTAATGGGAAACATAATGGATGGAAATCATAAGCTTTCTTAATAATAAAAAAATATGAATAGGTACATAATTATGTCGGCAGATTATATTCATCTATTTGGTGGACTAAAGGATTTACAATAAAACAAACATAAAAAAAAACATTACCAAACCCGTGCGAAGCGGGACGGGCGGCTAGTTGTATATTATAACAATGTGTTCTAGTTATTACCTAGTTATTATCGATAATTTCAGTTAGTATAGTCCCATCTCTATCCGAAAGTTAACCATGGGAGCGCTTCGAGGAAATAAATTTTAATATTTGTAATCGTTCCTCCAAGCGCTCCTTTTTGGGAGCGCTTGGAGGAACAAAACGGGAGCGCTTAGATGGGAGCGTTTCAAAACGGGAGCGCTTCGAGGAATACCTCATTATTTGAGGTACTCAGTTGTTTTCCAAGATGGACGATTACGATAAGTTACAAAAAAGTATAGGTACTTACTTCCTTTTTATAATATCACACAATAATTGACTTAACATGTTTGTCTCATTTTGGTATAATACTTTAAAAATTTAGCGTAACTTTCGCGCTCCTATCCTGTCGAACAACCCCCTCCACTTGCTGTTCTCAGTTCATAGACCAGTGACGTAACATTCATCAGTATATTTCTAACAATGTCAGGGTCAAGTGCGTCGTGTTCTAGTGCAGTTTCGTTAGTTTACATAAAAAGACGTCACGGAACTATACTGCTTCGCGCAGGATTCCAATATCATACCAAAAGGAAACACAAAAGTGGGTTAACAGTATGGGAATGCACCAAACGAAAAACCAACTGTAAAGGAATTATTAAGATCAAAGTAAGTTTTCAGCTTTTGTTTGAAAATTATATTATTTGTTACATAGTTTTCAAGAGTATATTTACGTTGTCAAACGATGTATAAATTATGGCAAAACAATCAATACTTTTGAAGGCGCTCAGATTTATAACAAAATACCCTCAACTATTAAAAATATAAACTCATTGAACGTATTCAAAAAGAATCTTGCTCAACACATGATATCTAATAAATTCGTGACTAAAATGATATGAGTGTTCCTTTTATTTTTTATTTTTTTCTGTATTTTAGGATAACAATGTTCTTCATGAAACTAGACACTCCTGTACCCCAGACTTTTTAAAAAATGAAGTAGATGAGCGATTATATGGCTGCAAACAACAAATTACTAAAGAAAATTACCCAGCTATACCGCAAACTTACAATGATATGGTCGGCTCATTTCAGTCTTCTGGATTGGATTTGATATGTAAAGTACCGAACTTTCAGAGTGTAAAATCGTCTCTTTATAGATTTAGAAATAAAGCAGCTGGAGTAACACTCCTAAAATCAAGCGAAGGAGTGAAAGTTCAAATTCCCCCGAAATTTGATGATTTTGTATTGGCCGATTATAGTGATGGTGGCAACCGTATAATAGCATTTTGCACCAAAAAGGCAAAAAAGTTGATGACCGAAGTTAATGATTTCTATAGCGATGGAACTTTTAAAAGTTGCCCCTCGCCGTTTGTGCAACTATACAGTATTCATGGAGACTTGGGAAGTACTGTGAACAACACGAATATAGTGCCGCTTGTGTACGCACTTATGAGCGACAAGAAGATGAATTCATATATTATTTTATTTTCTATAATTAAATCCCAAATACCTGAGTGGAATCCAAAGAAATATAAAACAGATTATGAAAGAGCAGCAATGAGTGCTATAACGACTGTGTTTCCATCTGTAAATTTAGGTGGATGCTATTATCATTTCAATAAATCCATTTGGGAGAAGGGTCGTAAGCTTGGAATAACTAAATCCAATGATGAAAATAAGATAAGAGAAGTGGCATTGAGCGCAGTTTTGCCACTATTGCCGCCGAATGAAATTCGAAATGGGTGGAAGTATATAATTCGTAAGAATACACAAGAAGCCGACATTAAAAAGTTTAGAGCTTACATGGAAACCCAATGGATGATAGACGAGTTCATTCATGTGTGGTGTGTATACGGTGAACAGCATCGAACAACGAACTTTTTAGAATCGTGGCATCATAAATTAAACCAAGCAGTAGGAAAAAAAAATCCCAACATCATACATTTTCTGAACACCTTGGTCAAGGACTCGGCATATTACAGTGTCTGTAAGAATATGATCTCAAATAAAAATAAAACAAGGAAGAAAAAATATGTACTCAATGATGAGTTCATTCAAGATATTCAAAAGGAGTTCTTGCATGGAAATATGACAGTGGGCCATTGTTTAGAAACTTTAAGGCGCTAATTTTTGATAAAAATAATACCTAAATCGAAAAAATATGTAAAGTTAATTATTGTGTATAATAAGTTGATCTGTGATATGAAAAAAAGAAATATAATTTATTGTAAATACTGCATTGATTAATCTGTGATAGACCATCTTGGAAAAAAACTGAGTAAAATAATAGCTGGTAGGTTAGAATATTAAAAAACGTCAATTATTGTGAATAATATACTGATCTGTGATAAATAATAATAAGAAAGTTGATCATTGAAGCTTGTAACTCTGTGATAAAACCCTAGGAATTACAGGATTACGTATTAAAAAAATTTGAACTTGTCTGATTTATTTGATGTAAATTAGAAAATTCGAAGTAAATGATTGTGTAATTGTATACATAAGTGTAAATCTGTGACATCCTTAGTAGAGAATATGTAAATTATTGTGAATAAAACCTTGATTAGTCTGTGCAATGTTTTATTTCTCTCGTTTTGTGTACCGTACTAATATGGAGGCGTACCATTTTATTTTTCCCATTTGTCACCACTGGTGGCAACTGGGAACTAAAAAAGTGGCCATTCCCAATTGCCACCACTGGTGACGCCACCACTGGTGGCAAATGGGACATTTTATGGAAAGAAATCCCATTTGTCACCAGTGGTGGCGTTGACAGTGGGGACAACTGGGAATAACCCATTTATGGGTATTTATAGGCGGTTCAGTTAGTGAAAGCGTCTCTAAAATCATCGATTTACCTACTGGATGAAGGTACAAAAATATACTATACAATAAAAAAATTGTTTCGCTCACCACAACTTCTCTTAGCAATTTTAATAGGGGTTCCTACCCCAGAACTATCCCTATTCGCGGAACTTCTCTTTTCTATTCCCAAAATGGCTACTTATTCGAATTATTGTAAAGTACGTTTTATACGATATCAATCAACACTAAATCTTTCTAATCTGTTCTAACGGAACAGCCGTCACCGAGTAGTGTATAAGTACATAAACACACATATCTCAGCTGCTGCGACACCCGCTATTTATCTTAAACTCTTGTCAATCACTACTAGATAATCATTCTGAGTCAACAGCTTAACCGACAAATGAGAAGGGCAGAAAGTCCATTACAAACAAAAGTGAAAAGAAGGTTATTGATAAAAGTAAAGTGGTTTTTACGAAATAAGCTTTGTTTGAGACTACTGAAAATCACCTTCAGTAAGTTTCTAACAACGGTTATATGGCACTCCACTCAGCAAGACTCATTGAATTGGAATTAAATTCATATTAAACGTTCACTTATTTTGGTCTAGTTAACAAGCAGTAATATTGGCATATCTATTATACATTGCACATAATCGCATCTCTCATAGCTCATGGTATACATTTTGTAATCTAATTAAACTATTCATTCATATTGGATTGTAGTTCAAGACTGTGAATGTAATGCTTGGAAAGGCTGTCAATGCAACGCTTGCTGGACGTTTTGCTGTGTAGTTAAAATCGATAGTAATACTGCCATCTGTGTGGTGTTTTAATACATTTTACGAAGAATTTCGCTAATTAACAGTTTCAGAGGATACTATTAACATTATTAGAGTGCCAAAAGATCCATGTGGCAGTTTAGACATTTAGGAATTGCTGAAAATAACTAAATTAAGTTTGAGACTGGTCCTTCTGCCCTTATTGTAATGTGACGAAACTAGAGAAAATATCACCTGCTGAGTGACTGACAATCTGATTGATACAACAGTTGGTTCCCGTTTGTTTGAAGATATTTATTGAAGGCGCACGTGTTAACGGTTTATTTATTTTAAGGGATGTCATTGGGAAATCGAAATAAAATTATCAATCGATGACGTACTGGTACTGTTAGTAGATGATATACTTAAGCGATGAGTTAAGGTACTTCAAGTTCTAGGAAATTTTACATTGAAGAGCGTCGTCTATGACCGCTTGACCTGAGCTTTAGACATAGACTGTTCTACAAGTATGACTGATAGTCCAGCATAAACATAAACATCCTTAAAGTTCCCACTGCTGGGATTCGTACTTCCTCTCTAAGAGAGACAGAGAGTGGTTACTAATCCACTGCGCGGGCTCAGTGCGGGTCGGTGGAAGAAAGATCAAAATTTCGTTAAAAATAACTGCTGGTGTTCAGCATTTATCATTTAATTCAGCATTTATTGCAATATTTTGATTATTTATCTGTTCTGATGCTGATTAGTACTTTGCGAAACCTCTTGACTTTATACACTGTAAAATAATATTAACATCGTCAGAAACATGACAGTAATTTGCAGATCAGCAGTGGATAAAGTACTTCGTGTCGGATTTGGTGGTTCACCTGCCTTCACAGCGTGACTGCCTAATAACTACCTAATAATCACTGTCTACCGCAATCTGATACAAGATAATGTGATTTTGAAATTAATTAAATGAGATTTCATCCTCATGGGAATTCATATTTACAAGTGTAGTTGTCACGGTTCCAAATTGAATGCCCAATCGTTACTCCGCGTACTCATTTTTTTATTGTTATGTTAGTAGCAAATTGAAGATTTTCGCTGTCTGTTTTCAATTAATTTATTTGGGCTCTCTTTGATTAGTTTCTACAAACCATTTAGTACCATAACTCAACTCAGCGACATAATATACATAATATACTGACCCTAATGGCGATTTTATTAAAAAATATGTACCTACATAGATGACGCCAAAGGAATGTGTTAAGATCGCAGGTGAAATTCAATAGTTTCTATCTGGCTATATCCCTTAGGCAAAATGCGCGAGTTTATGTACGTAAATGTAAATAGAAACTAGCACATCTTGACTAAATAACACCCATCTCTTCCCCTTAACCCACACTGACAGTCACAAATCTAAGCCAACATCGTCGGTAACGCAAACTATCATCCCTGCAGTGATCGATAGCACCTCTCGTGTAGACACAGTTTATTTCCAATCGTCGTGTGTTACTTCAAATATTGACTTACGGAGAAACCACCCCGTACTGCGGAGCCATGAGACGCACGGAAGGGTTAGAACACCCCTCTTATCAGTAAGGAGTGCTTGCTTATGTAAGTGCTCTTTTCCGGCACTTCGAACTGTATTTGCTTGTTGGTTTTGCTTGTGCAGACAGTTTTGGCTTTTGATATTTGCCATTAAGCACCTTCTTCTGTGGTATCGAGTCGTGCTGAGCTCACTCAGTGGTAAATAGCCGTTAGATGCAGTTGGCACGGCGGCAATTCCATTCCATGCCTTGTGGATATTATCCTCATGACAGGTTTTAAACCCTCACAGAAATCCACCACAAAGACCGCGGGGCATTATTTGCAACTTTAACAAAGTCACCTCCTCAATGATTAATTTCTAATTTTCTTCTCCAAATTAAAATGTTTAAAAACCAATTCCAGTTTCCTTAGTGCCTGCGGTTTAATTATTGTCTCTCTAAATAAATTCCTCGGAACGTTTTAGTAAAATACATATTTCAGGGAAAGTAATTTGTGTGCCGCCTGTGCTCCCAAGTTTTTGTAATATAAAATATAATCCTTATCTGAAGGATTTCTCGAAAGAAGAAGCTGACGTAATACCAGCGGAGTTCGTCTGATTGGGTATTAAAATACTGCCGTGAAAATAAGGTGACGTGAGCTTGTTTGCATATATTGTCATATATCGGAGGAGCTCGTGGGTAAACATAGCCGCAGGAGCCGCTCTTCAAGGTTAAGAAACGCTTGCCGAGGTCGATCCGTGGATGGGTCTATCCATTACGTACCGAGATCCCTCCAAAATGTGTGCAATTTTTTAGACTCGGAATTCTGTCGTAAATCTTCAGCTGTTACTGATTAGTGTTCAGACAGAACATCAGACAAATCAATCACATAATAGGTTAATCAATAACCAAGGAGGTGGAAGAGGAGGAAGGTAGGATTTTCAATATTAGGATGTAGATGGGGTAGACAGCCGCTCCGTCTAATCCCGTTATCAGCTGCATATTGTTAGCCTAGAAGCTGACCATATTGTTGGGATAGTCTTTATAGGTTAGGCAGATGAAGAGATATTATTTTCAATAGTGCTTTTATTCCAAGTCAAGGGAATCATGTTGCTCACAAGAGCCAAATACAAGTGAATTGCGGCCACCGCAAACCTATTTACAGTTAAAAAAGAACAGTTCTGCAGTCTCTTGTATCAGCTTTCAGGGTTACTATAGAAATTACCTAACCTCCATTTTCACAGTCACCAATATAAAACTACCAATAGTGTCGTGAAGCCGCTGGTCCCCTGGCCACATCCCTAGTGATTCTCAAGTCGGCTCGTTAGCGCGGGTATAGTGAAGTACTCGTCAACTAATAGTCCAGAATACCACCCTACGACTTAGCTACGTACCTACGAGTTCCACATTGAACTATTATTTTTATGGCAAAGAAAAATTTACGTTGAAAGCCTCTGTTATTGAGAAATTGGTGATATCTGGTGCAGTTAGTTATATTCTTCTTCTTAGCGTGTCGATGACAATTTAAATTGAGTGAACCCAAAATTTAGTGACGAGTTTGGCAATTTCAGTAGCGTCCGTCAGCTCCGGTGATGTGCAAAAAAAATCAGGATAGGTAGGGCACAATATTAAGTTATGTTCTTGTGTTAACCTTGTAACAAATCTACTTGATCCTATTAAAATAAATGGATAAGCAGACTTGTTCAATTACAATTTAATAGGGGAAAAGAAATACAGCTAGTTATATAAAAAAAACTACCTACCACGCACTCTATAGTTTTATAGTTCACACACTTAGGAATCACGGGAGCAGGCGTCAGGGTAGCAGGTCGATGCCGGAGCAACCTTGAAGTTCAGCTCTGAAGCAGTAGAAACGGCGGCAGAGAGTTCACCAGGACAGCTCAGCAGCAAGGCAGTGCAGAACTCAGGGCCAGACGTAGGACAGCCCTGCGAGACCAGTAGACAGACCGGCACGTAGTTAGCCTCCGAACATCGGGAGTAGAAGTCCCAGGAGAATCTTTAGTTGGATCCCCTGGGCTGTTTTAGAATCTCACAGCGAAAACCAAGCTGCTCTCTCAAACTCATCAAATCAGATCCAATAGTCGTCTTTTTAGCCGTCCGTCCGCCCGTTTTTCAAAGTAGTCTTCTTCTTTTCAAATCTTAGTTTTCTTAGTGTGGCCATCATCTCAACTGACAAGTGTAGTCGGCCAGGACATATACATGAGTGCGTAAAGAATTTTATAATATAATTTAATATTAAGTTATTTAGTAAACACTCATAATAATCTACAAAATATAATGGCTAAACACATATTGATAAAAATAATTTAAATTTTACTAACCAAAAAGAGAAATCATAGAGCTAGACCATAGACTGAGCAGAAAGAGAATTAAAAAACTAACTGACAGTTTGACAATTTGACGCTTGACGTAAATATCACAACATGAAAATTATAATAATATTTTATTTCAGCTATTTTTAAGTAAATGAATCGTATTTAGATCGATTTGCTGAGTGTAGAAATATAAACAAATAAAAAGGATGATGAATAATATTATGAATGGTGAATATGAAGCGTAAGTATAGCATAATACTATAACCTTTCTCTGTACTATAAGCCAAAAGAGCACGATGTTGGGAATCAAACCTAATACATTGCAACTATACGCGCAGGTGACGATCAACGCATCAGCTAGTCTATTTTTTATTTAACTTCGATCTAACATTGGTCCTTCGAGCCGGATCAATAAAGCTCAGTTCCGAACTAACTGCGAAATATTTAGTACACTATCCAGGCGAGTAATTGAGGGGCTGAGCTGGGCCACAGATAATGCTGGGCGTTCTTCTCAGGGTAGGCCACAGATCTTAGATGTTGTTTTATAGTTTTTTACAATTGATGCACATTTATCGTTTGTACCAAACCTACCAATTTACATAACAGATATAGACGCGGAGTGCTACTAAGAAACAATATAATGAAAAAAACAATAAACTGACCCAGTTCTAAAACTGAATGGCAATTTATCTACACATGCCTCCACTTAAAGAACAGTTTAATAAAACGCCCTCATCTTAAAGCTCAGTTCATTTAAGAAACATCTCCCTAACCATATTATTATTATAAACGCAACGTCTTGTTCTGGGATGTCGCGAAAATTAAAGAATAACACCGCTGTTTATTTTCGCGCAGAATATAATAACGATGAAGTTGGGAAATATGGTTACTTAATGTTCACGTAGGAGTACCCATTTATTATGAAGTATCTTTTTACATGTCGAATATAAATGTACTCGTAGTAACAAATTTGTTAGTTGTTAATTTACATAATAAAAACCTTAAATTAATTCAGTGAAAGTTAACGCAAAATCTAAATACTGTGCCTAGAAGCTATTTGTACCAGAGTCCCTTTTAAAACCAAAATGACTAGAAAAAAAGGTTATTCTAGCAATTGACCACTAAAGGGGTATAGGAGATGAAAGTTTGTACGGACTTGTGCATTTATGCTGATGGGGAATTGCATCAGGCTTGTCGCTTGATGATGTGATTAGACTAGTTGGCAAACAGAGACACAGAGACACAAGAATTTCTATGACCGCTCGGCAGGTGTGTCTCGGGAGTGCGTTATATTTACCTATGATGTACTCAATGCGAGCGACTCAGCTGTACTTGAAACGCCAAGTATATTGTCGATGCCCCATCGTTTAGGCCGACAAGTCCGGTTAGGAAGCCTATGTGCAATCGACTAGTCAGCCAGTCGGCTAGTTGACCAAAGTAATAGTCGGCTCATCTATACAACTTTATATTTGAATCACAGCATCAGCAAACCTATACCTGTACCATACCTATATAACCAACATGGTAAGTTCCCATCATACAAGAGAAAAAGGACGGAGTCTTATTTCCAAAGCAATTTGCATCATATCAAAGTCAATTCAAGTCAAATCTCTACTGCGTGAATATGCAAATATACAGCACTAAATTCAGGCATGCTTGACCCGTAGAAGGGCCCATATCTGTCTGTATGTATTTATAGGTACATAACAGTTGATTATTTAGCGTTGTCCGTGGTCGGCGGTGTCGCAGTAATTAGTGCGGCGGGGATGCGCAGGCGTTGATGTATCGCTGGGGGGACCATCATGTTAGGGGCGATCACGATTGAGGACTGTACCTATCGGTTTAGCTTGGACGAATTATTGATATGGGGTTATCAAACCAAGAGGGTCATAATTATTATTTTTAGTCTGATAATCAGTACTTTTTGTTCATCAAAATTACTTGGATTGCTTCTTAGTGTTTCAGCTGGGATGAAAACTTGTTTTAGTTCAACTTGTTCTAGTGGGCAACTACAGTACTTTCTCAAGTTATTATGCCTTGTGACTGGGACTGTAGCTTTGATTTTCTTTTTTGTATTTTTGACTTTTAAAAGTGCCATATTGGTCTAATTGAAATAAATGCTTTGAGTTTGAGTTTGAGTTTGAGTTCATGAAACCGTTTTGTTATTTTTAAACATAATTAAATAAAAGAGTTCAAAAGTTGATCAGAGCAGCGGTGGCCCAGTGGTGGCGGCCCCGACTTACGAACAGTAGTAAATCGTGGGTTCGAACCCAGACAGGCACATTACTTTGTGTAATTTATTTCATCACCGCTGCTCTCAGAACGGTGAAGGCAAACATCGTGAGGAAACCGGCATGTCCTAGAACCAAAAAATTCGAAGACATGTGACATCTACCAATCCGCACTGGGCCCGCTTGGTGGATTAGAGCCCACTCCCTCTCTTAGAGAGGAGGCCTGTGTCCCAGCAGTGGGAACATTAAAAGGCTGAAGATGATGATGATGATGAAAAGTTGATCAATTATTTAATAACTGAAACAGTACCGAACATTGTTCCCGTTTTCACAAACAGGTATACCTAATGGCTAATGGAACGTTTTGTACCATGTTGTCGTAATAGTCTACCAAAGTACCCATAACAATCCACTCTTTGGATTTAAAGTTTTAAAGTAAACATTGATATTACGGACACGAAGAAACACTTAGGATAACTGTCTAGAAAGTTAAATCAAGTTGCGACCAGCTCTGAGGGAATTGAGTAAGTATTGAGAGGGGCGGCATGATTGATGTCATGGGGGGTTCGTGCAATTGTGAATCGAGCGATATGTTATGTGTATAGGTGAGTACGTATGTGAAGAAGATAATTATACATATTATTGTATGTACATAGTTTTTACATGGATACTGGGTGGAATAAGATGCGTTTGTCTAGATTCTAAACACAGAATTGATGGAATCATGAACAAACAAGCTTACAGTTTTCTGAACTGCAGTGCAAAAAACTGTGCGTTGCAAACTCAGGCAATTACAGATTACAATGGTCATAAACGCCTTCTGTAATAGTTTGAGTCGATGTTACCGACTTATGTTTAATACATATTATCTGGCTTGTTAATTTTCGTCTTGAATTCCAGTTCATATTACTTATTCGAATAATTTATTTTATCCTGAAGAAACCAAAATCACCGCCACAATATTGTTAACAAAAGCAGTGCATACCTTGACATACGAGCGTGTGCTTATTGTCCGCGGTGCGTGGGCGCATGTAACCAAGTCCGCGTCGCCGCCCGCTGACTCTTAATAATGACCCACTGAAATGGAGATCACCTTCTCACTAACCAGACAAGGTAGAAGAACTAGGGCCGTCCTTTGTGTCTTGTCTCTCTTTGGTCGCGCTGACTCTCAAATCCACTGAAATCCAGATCGCCTTCACACTACCTAGTGAAGAAAGAAGTTGAGTTGAATTACAGACTCAACATGCATCACTCAATATGATGAGTGATGCATAAATTAAGGCCCGTTGTCTTAATAAGTACCTACTGAAATGCAGATCAACTTCACGATAGCTAATGTATTTTTTTTAAATGTGACATTAAGGATATTTTGTGTTAAATTTTGTAGTCATGCTTGGTATGCGACCAGTGGTGAATCCATATCAGTCCCTTTTATGGTGTGTCAGCTTTCACAGTATCAGGTCTTGTGGGGTTTGTCTTTTACGCCCTTTGAATGACTTGGTTTTCATCAAGGTTGATGCCAGTTTATTAGGATGAGTAGTAATCCTATTCTTGTAGGCACTGACTGCTTGCGTGATTTGTTCTTTCACTTTTGGTATTTTTAAGTCCCGATGTAAGCTATCGTTAGTCATGTACCATGGTGCATTAATTAAAACCCCAAGCATTTAAAAAAAAAAAATGAACATAAAAGAACTGAGATCAACGTCTGTCGAGTTTTTGAGCTCCGTGACATACGATTGAGCAACTCGATGGTGGAAGCATGTGTGTGCACTCGCGGTGATTATACATTACAGCAGGAAACTTTTATTAAGCTGCTGTTGTACTCTCCATAATACTCTTCTACCATGTTTTTCAAAATAAAGTGACCACTAATAGACATAAGTGATTCAAACAGAAAACACTAACGTCGTGTAATTCTCGAAACAACTTGGTATTAGACAAATCAGGTTTGATTGTACCTACCATATAAAATTCATGACATCACGTTTATAGACATCGTCATCGCTCCAAATAAAACGACTTATCCGGCAAACTGTGCGCGTGCGCGTTGCATTTGTTTTGTAAACAGATTTATGTGCGTGCAATTGTTCGCGGCGGCTGAGTAGGCGCGTGTCAAGTGTGTCGCCGCCCCGTCGACTGCCTCACTGCCTGACCGGAGAACATCACTTGTGATTTCGATTTAATAATATTGCGCCTCGTGAATTTCAATAGGTTGTTAATGTCTGCACACACAAACTCACCACTTTTCCATGGGGATAGGCAGAAACTGCAGAACGCCACCTGCTACGATTCTTACTATTATACTTCTTTCGCCTCGGCTACGTTCATGCACGCCGGTTGCGCCTTATGGTTCGAGCGAGGAGAAGGAACGTTAAATGAATATTGAATGGTAAGTACCATTCAATATACCACTTTTCTACGAACGAAGGACGATCATGACAGTTTGTCTGAAGTTCTGTGTAAATAATATTAGAATTTCGTCTGTTATCAACTACCTTGTATACGTAATCTATAGTTAACATGAATTTCGGATTTTCGATTGAGATCTACAATTTTATAACCTTTTGTTTACTAGAAACTAGAAATAATTTAAATTCTTTTCTTTTTTACCAACCGTTAAGAAGGTATTCGATGGTACTTGGCGTGCAAAAGCGCGTTATTAGTTGATTGTCAGACTGCGTGTCGCCTCCACGCGACCTCCTTCATTAACTACCCGCCTGGTACTTAGGTTCCTAGGAAATAAAATAGCTGCGACTTTATTGCCCTTTGTTTTAACCAATGCATTAGGAAACAATACTTTCTCAGAGAAAACTTGTGGCTACGTTAACTGCCCATGGTAAATGGTTTAATTTTACACACATTTTAATTTTTGGTAAACCTTCTTACATATACAAATTAGTTTATGCTAAGTAACATCATTACATGATCACGCCTGTATTTCATAAAGAACATTTTTCACTTAAGTTTATGGAGACAACCTATTAAAGCGACCAATCAGGTACAAACCCAGACTCGACTCTAACCGCTACTGAGAATAGTAGATTGTATCATATGGGAGCAAAATGATATTTTTACGGCGAGGGCGCTTTTTTGAAAGTACGTCGCCCGAGCCAAAACTATATTTTTCATTACTCATACTCTGAAAGTAGGTCTGAAGTTGCCTGAGGAGCGGGTTGAAAGTAATACTTTTCAGCCCTAGGGAGAATCGTTTTCAACTGACAGCTGTCAAATTATTAAAAAAAAATGGTTCATTTTTCTATTGAACCATGTTCCAACTTTCTATACAGCCACGATGTAAAATTGAAATAACATAAAGTTAAGTATTAATTAAAGAATATATATTTTTTAAATATCTTTATTTTATATAATTAAGTTTCAACTATTTCTTTAAAATAACATAGATTTGGGAAAAATATTTACCATTTTTCGATGATGAAAATGAAAAATAGGTATTGGCTGAATAGCTGGCCGGCCACAGAAAAAAAAGCAAAATAGGTGGGAAAGCGGCAATAGGGTAGATGGCACCATAAAACAATAATTCCAAGACACCTTTCTCTAAAAAACACTTTATTTTGGGCCTGAAAACCCGATTTATTTTCAATTAATTGCCAAATTCGATTTTTAGTTGCTTTGAAATCAATAAATAGTCGAGTCATTGAGTTGAATAAACAGTGACGTCACAGTAGGCTATTGCCATACAGAGTCTATTAGAGAACCGCGTTTTGCCAGCTCTTAAAAAGTATCTCAACTGATTAGTGTGTCATCTACCCCATTCGAATTCAGATCTTCATTAGTTTTTTCGAGTTGTATGTTTTTTTTTTTACTTTCCTTGTATTCGTAATGAAAAGCACAGTGTTTACCTCGGGTTAAAGACTTATTTAGTCCCTCGAACTATTAGCGCCCTCGCTTCGCTCGGGCACCAAACCCCGTCTCGGGACTAAATAAGTTACTTTCACCCCTAGGGTAACAATGTACTATTGCGCCCGAGTGATACACTCTACTTTTCATCACCCACTATGAGAAAATAAAAAGCGCCTCATAATTTTAACCGACTTCAAAAAGGAGGAAGGTCTCAATTCGACTGGTTTTTTTATGTATTTACACCGATTACGCTAATATTTATGAGCCGATTGACGTGATTATTCTTTAGTAGCCATTTGTGTTCTGTAGTTGCCATTTGGTTCTATAAAAAATTAACATAGTTTGGCCCAGTTTTTTTCATTTTTTGAACAATTTTACTTCAGTCGAATTTTACTTCAGTCGTGTGGTCTAATTTCAACATGTAAAATAAATTCATACCTAATTTTTGGATAGGATATTACAACTAAAAATGGATAACAAAAAAACTTTTTTGCAAAAAATAAAACCGACTTCACAAAACACAAAAACGTTCTTTTCTTTGTCGTGTGGTTAGTACCTAACCTGGCATCAGAGTTTTTAAGCCACCCATGGGCCTCTGACTTGGCTTAACATGCCGTCGAGAAATATCTCTCAGGCATGCTGGTTTCCTCACGATGTTAATTTCCTTCACCGAAGCAAGTGATAATTATACAATACGCACATGAATCCGAAAAATCAGAGGTGAGTGTCTTGGGTTCGAACTCGAGACCTATGGCTTGGCAGTCCGACGGTCACACCACTAGGCTATCACTGCTTATACACAAAAACGTTAAAAAATAACTTTAGCTTCAGAAGTCGGTGACAAAAAAAAACTAAATGAATCAAACAAAGGTCACCGACTTCTGAAGATCTAAAGTTATTTTTCACTTTATTGTGTTTTTTATTCACTGTCACTTGAAGAACTCATTTTTCAAAACAAAACCATGAATTTCTAACAATTCATGAAAATTGACGAAAACGCGGTCTGTAGTTCGCGCGTTTTTAATTTGATTTCTTTTTTTTATTCAGTCAGCGCGGCGGCCGGCGCGGCGGCGCGACTGGGCCGTCGTACCAGCCAGTCTTTATTCAAACAATATTTGCGTTCGATTTCTTTCGGCGCTGAACACTAAGATGTTCCAAATTCAAAAAGTGCGCCGCAATTATCTTTGCGGCGCACTTTTTGAATTTGGTACATCTATAAAGAGGATTAAAAACTCATTACTGCCCGCTAAAAGTTTCTTATAGAAAACACCAGCTTTGGGTGCACTTAAAGGCGAACCAAGTCGTCCTTTTCGAATAGATGGGATGAAAAGATAATTGCGGCGCACTTTTTGAATTTGGAACATCTTAGTGTTCAGCGCCGAAAGAAATCGAACGCAAATATTGTTTGAATAAAGACTGGCTGGTACGACGGCCCAGTCGCGCCGCCGCGCCGGCCGCCGCGCTGACTGAATAAAAAAAAGAAATCAAATTAAAAACGTGCGAACTACAGACCGCGTTTTCGTCAATTTTCATGAATTGTTAGAAGAAATTCATGGTTTTGTTTTGAAAAACGAGTTCTTCAAGTGACAGTGAATAAAAAACACGATAAAGTAAAAAATACTTTAGATCTTCAGAAGTCGGTGACCTTTGTTTGATTCATTTAGTTTTTTTTGTCACCGACTTCTGAAGCTAAAGTTATTTTTGACGTTTTTGTGTTTTGTGAAGTCGGTTTTATTTTTTGCAAAAAAGTTTTTTTATTTTTCCATTTTTAGTTGTAATATCCTATCCATATTTTACATGTTGAAATTAGACCACACGACTGAAGTAAAAATGTTCATAAAATGAAAACTACTGGGCCAAACTATGTTACATTTTTATTGGACCAAATGGCAACAATTCCGCATCAAACTAAAGAATAATCACGTCAATCGGCTCATAAATATCAGCGTAATCGGTGTAAATACATAAAAAAACAGTCGAATTACCTCCTTCTTTTTGAAGTCGGTTAAAATTATGAGGCGCCTTTTATTTTCTCATAGTGGGTGATAAAAAGTAGAGTGTATCACTCGGGCGCAAAATATATTTTTGGCTTGGGCGACGTACTTTGAATCCCTCGCTACGTTCAGGATTCTATTAAAGAATCCCTCGCTACGCTCGGGATTCTACTCTAGAATCCCTCACTTCGCTCTGGATTCAAAAAAGCGCCCTCGCCGTAAAAATATTATTTTGCTCCCTTATGATACAATCTACTATTTCATCCCTTCTATTCGAAAAGTGTCGTTTTGTTCCCCTTTTAGCGGGAGCAAAGTGGCTCTTTTCTCCACTAGACTTTTTAGCGGGCAGTAATGAGATTTGAATTTGGAACATGAATCGTTCATTGAAATCGAACGAAAATTGTATAAATGACTGTCTGTAAGTGTTTGTGTAAGGTGCGGGGGTCAGCACCCGCATTGTACACACCATTGTCGCCACGCCCTTCTACATCAAAGGAATCAATGCCTTTTCCTAAGCACCAGCCAGATACTGAGATTACAAACACTCAAAATACTGGATGACTTTTTTAGCACTTTCCAAAAAAAATGGGTATATTCGTTGAATGGAGTAGAAGCTTAAGGCATACCTAGTTTTGTTTTTCTATTTCCACAGTTTAGAAAATAATTGATCCATCATCAAAAACGCTACAAATTTCAAGTAAACTTTTCATATTAGAACAAAAAAAGAGAAATTAAAAAACAAAAAATGTAAAATATCGAATTTCAAATCAAACGAAAATATATACAGAATTTTTTTTTAAATTACGAATTAAAAAAAATAAACTTAGTGTGGCATTTGCTTCTACTCCGTTCACTTAATATACCCATTTTATTTTGAAAGTGATAAAAATGTCATCCTGTATAAATAAATGCACAACTATAACAATCCCAAACAAAACACACACAGTGACAATAAATTTTCAAAATTTCGCCAGTGTATTAGATATAAATATAAATTTGTAATTGACCTTTTTTACATTCATGTCATTTTTTTAATTAAACTTATTCATTAATTACTTAAAAGTATCTCTTATTTATTTTCTCATAGAACGAGATGAAAAGTAGAGTATATGACTCGAGGGCAAACATATTTTTCCCTCAGGCGATGTACTTTGAATCCCTCGCTACGCTCAGGATTCTATTTTAGAATCCCTCGCTATGCTCGGGATTCTATTCTAGAATCCTTCGCTTCGCTCTGGAATCAAAATAGAGCCCTCGCCGTAAAAATACTATTTTGCTCCCTTGTGATACAATCTACTATTGCGGCGCACTTTTTGAATTTGGAACATCTATAAAGAGGATTAAAAACTCATTACTGCCCGCTAAAAGTTTCTTATAGAAAACACCACCTTTGGGTGCACTTAAAGGCGAACCAAGTCGTCCTTTTCGAATAGGTGGGATGAAAAAAATATTTCCATACAAAACCAAACCTAATAACACTTAGCCCGGCCTGGGAATAGAATGTAACACCTCATGTCTAGAAGTAGCACTAGGAAAGCAGTTTTACTAAGTAATACCTAAAATAAAAGTTGCCAGCTCCCCCAACAGCCACTTATTTGTTTATCCACTTTGTACCGCGAGGCCTGAAACTCCTGAAACTAACATTTGTTTTGTAACATTTTCATTTCAAACTTGCGGAGGGAAGTTTATTTACAAGTTGTGTACTAAATTAGTTAGTGTTTTAAGGTAGGGAACGATTACTTTCTGGATTACTTTACGTGTTACTCAGTGGTTACGTTAGTGGGAGTGTCGAGGGTGGTGTAAATCAAATTAATTTATAAACTTTGTTTTGGTTTTCAAATAAAGGATGACTAATACGGAAAGAAAGTAAGAAAATAAATCTTTTTGCGCCTAATAAAATGTTAACAAGTAAAAAGAAAAATAATTAATAATGGAATCAGGCATTATTTTAAGAAAATTTACAACATTACAATAATTCGCAATTTTGTTTTCTTTGGCAATTTTTTACACGATTCATGTCACAAACCAGTTTTCCACGTCCTCTCCATATAAAACTACACAACTCGAGGATACTCCAGTTTCCCTCGCACCAGCCATCAGACATAAGGCAATATCAATACAACAAATCACAAAGCCCTGTAGGGACCAAATAAACGGCTCGCCACACAACGAGATCGGCAAATTTACACTGCACTCACGCGGCAACACTAACTATTTCACTCATATACCACCGCCACTCTGTCTCTACGTTTACAAAATCGACCTACAACTCACTCCTAATACAACGGCATAGAATTTAAAGTCCTGTCGCAAGCTTCTCAAAAATGGAACCAATTAATGTGGTATTTTTGAGTTCCACTCTTGCAAGTTTACTCTTAAAGGCTGTCAAAGGATTATGGGCTTTGTTTTTATAGCTATAATGATCCTTTTGAGTGTGCCGCGTGGGCAGGATCCGAAATCGTATGCAAATGTTAGGTTCTTGGTTTTTTTCTTTGAATAATTTAACACGGTTTGTCGCTTCTGCTGTTGCTTTGATTTTTGTGGTTCAATTTATCGCGATGGTTTAACTTAGACGGTTAGAAGTTATTTTACACGATAAATGTTAATTTATTTATCTATCTGTGTTTGTTTTAACTGGGACCCTGCAGGTGCGGTCTATCAGGTTATGAGTATCTCTTTGGCCATGAAATTTCAAACTCCTTGTCCAAATGATGTAGATTATTGAAATATTTTAAAATTATGTTAAGTGCATAGGAACTTGCACAAGAGAGAATATAAATAAGTGTGGATTAGTTCAGGAACTATTTTTATTATTTTTATTGCAAAATAGGCCTACTCTTGTTCTGTATCACACCTGAAGAAAGGGATGGATGAGGTCTATGATAGAACTTTTGTACAAATCTCTTTTCTGAGCAAAAAAATTAATTAATTTTGTAAACGACCAACAAAGAGCAAAATTATATTTTTCTTAATAAAAGCAGATCATTAGTAGAAAAGCCGGCAGGGAGCGCCCTAGGAGAACACACACTGACCTGGACCTGACTTTGATCTTCAGAAAGTTCAGGCCTGAATGACTAGATTTATGAACGTGGACGAAGCAAAAGTACTATGTAGGTATCGAAGCAGCTGGCATACTATAGCTTCTGCCTACACCCATGAGAAAAAAGTGCAAGTTTATAAGATAAATGGAATGCATTTGTAGTAATACGTAATGCAGGAGTGCGATGTGCCCCCACACACCAATAAGCTTGGCTGTACGCATTACGCGGAGCTGTCAAACTGATTGTGTTATACGAGCCTCTTCCGTAGCTGCTGCTGTGATAACACTATTGTGAAATGTTACTAACGGGGTTCTCCTCTTTTTTACAGGTAAGCAGTTACGTTAGTAAATGAAGCTGGTTACTACGTAGAGCGAAATTTCAATGCCGTAGATATGAGCATCGCGATATTTTTGACGGCAAGTGATTTATAAAAATAAGAAATATGCGTTATGTTTGGCTCACAGAGGTCAATTGAACTTTAAACTTACTTTGGGGCGGATTTTACGAAATAACAGTTACACGGTGGTCAAGAGCTTTTTTTTTTTTTTTTTTTTAAATGGGACAAGCCCGCCACACTGTTCCCAACCACTGTAACTCCTGAAAGCCAGAATCAACAGTGGCGACCACCAGAAAAGCGCCGAGACAATGAAGCTCGACGAAGTCCCAGAGAATGAATTTAACTGTCTTGGATCCCGCAACGAAATTAATCAGAAAAGTATAGCGGAGGAGTGATCAAGAGCTGTCGGTGTCCTGATTGCTATGGAAAATTGATACTGCCATGACAGCAAGGATATGCTCATAGCAATTAGTCTCATTGATGAAATACCCACAGACAGTTTAATCTTTAATGGACTTGTGCAAGCCAAACTCTCTTATCGACTACCTGGCTGAAAGCACAACCATGTTCGATAGAATCAGAATAGATAGAAAGAAAGAAAGAAAGAAAAATATTTATTTGACGTCAGTTATTAAAGCACACACATATATAAAAAAAAGTTACAAAATAAGGAGGAAAACATAGTATATGCTGTGTGCCTCACGGCTGCGCCAAAAAGGTCCATTTCAGCATTTATGCCAGACAGGTGATGCTGTCTGACGCTGATCTTCCAATGAACCTTGAAGGGGTAGGTAAGTAACGGAAGACAGTTTCAACAAAATGTATAAATAAATGGTTACAAATAAATATATAACGAGTAAATTAACTATGTACTATATAACTAACTATAACTATGTGTTTTTGTGAGTTCGGTTATAGAAGAATTTAAGTATTATTATAAGTATTTTATTGTGTTAGAAACTAACACTGGTAACAATAAATAAAAACAGAGATAAGTATCTTGGCTTAACTCATTCTACAAGAAAATAAAGTAGGCATACCGTATTTTATTTATAACATATAAGAACTACCTACTTAAATGAAGCTGTGGTATTCACTGTATTCAGTTGCTGTGGCGCTCAGTGTGTGTCAGGTTCAGTACGTGACAGAAGATATTATGGCCCGTGAACAGTGTCGTAATAGTTCGCGTATAGCTAACAAAAAGTAAGTACGTACACGGTGCAGTCATACGCAAGTGCTGCAAATTGCTAAGCGTTTAGATGATCGAAACATTCATTGCGACCATATCCAATTTCTGCTGTGCTGCTAACAAATACTGCCGCAATCGTGTTCGGAATGTGTGTATAGTGCCCAGTACCCGTAATGGTGGAGGAATATTATTCCACACTTTAGATGCAGCGTATCGGAAACTACCTCTAAAAGCTGCTGTCCTATGAGACTGTGTCGATAATTGCTGCGCACATAGCCTAGGTGCACACTCTCGTCTACTAGCCATCCAACTTAACTTGTCGTACAAATACTTCGGCTTCGTAGTCTTAATAACACCAAAAAGAAGACACGCTAGGTGTAGCTTTCGCCTCGACTTCATTTTGAGCATACAGTGTTTGTTCAGATAAGGGGTGACATGACTTCTAGGGGGAACAGAGTAACAAAATCGAGCACACGCATTTTGGACTCTTTGTATAAGCCTATCCGTACGAGCCAACAAACGTGGGCCGTAAACCGTATCAGCGTAGTTTAGTTTGGATAGTACAAGGGTTTCGACTAGCTGTTCGCGAAGCTTTTCAGACAGGTAAGGCCGCATTTTGTATAGCAGTTTCAGGCGGTAAAAACAGTTTCTCACGGAGTTAGCGACGTGTTTCTCAAACCTAAGGCTGTTGTCCATACACAACCCTAGGTTCCGCGCCTCATTAACTCGGTCAATGGGCTCGCCCATTAGAGTCAAATTGAGACTTACAGGTAGCTTCTTTAACTGCTGCCTCGTACCAAACAACATATACTTGGTTTTCAATGGGTTTAAAGCTAAACAGTTCTCATCTGACCAAGTGGCGATTCTTTTCAGGTCATCATTTACGTCTTTAATAGCTGAGTCAATAGCGTCGGGCTTAAAGGATAAATATAATTGCACATCGTCAGCATAAATGTGATATTTGCATTTCTGCAGACACTTTATTATGTCTGCACAATATAGAATAAAAATAATCGGACCTAGGATAGATCCCTGAGGAACTCCTCTTTCTATAGAAGTAAGGGCCGAAGTCAGGGTAGTACCGTCCGGCAACCGTAATTCCACGAGTTGTTTTCTGTCACTGAGGTAACTATGGAACCACTGGATTGCATTGTTATCAAAACCGTAGTATTTTAACTTAGATAGTAACAGTGGGACATTTATGCAATCAAATGCACGGGAAAAATCAAGTAACACCATAACTGTGCACATACCCTTATCTTGGGCGGACAAAATGTTATCGGTAACGTCCAGCAACGCCGTAGAAGTACTGCGCTGTTTTCTGAATCCAGATTGTAGGTCCGGTAGTATCTCGTTCTCTTCTAAAAACTTAGTTAATTGACGGCATACTACCCTCTCCATTACCTTTGAAAGACAGGGCAGAACACTGACAGGCCGCAAATCTTTAACCTCAATAGGGTTTGGATTCTTAGGTAGAGGTCTAACTATTGCAATTTTCCATTGGTAGGGAAACTTAGCTGTCCATATGGAGCAATTAATTATGTCAGTGATAGATTCTAAGGTGTATGGCATAGTCAGGGTAAGCATGTTCAAGGTTATGTTGTCGTAACCTTCAGCATTAGACTTTAGGTCAGATATGATGCGGGAGACATCATTTTGGTCTACCGGACCAAGTGTGAAAGTTGCTTCTCCATACCTGTTGGTTTCATAAAATAATATAAGCGAAGTGCTAGCTACTGGGTTTCCAGGGACAGTCAAAAAAGTGTTATTAATAAGGTCTGGGTTTCTAAAATGTGAGGGAAGGTCTAATCTTTGCTTAAAGGGTGCAAACGTGGATTTAATATTCTTCCATAGTAATTTTGGATTATTTATTTTATTATTTATATTATGTCTGAAGTATGCAATTTTTTCGTGATACAAAGAACTTTCAACTAGACATTTTAATTGTTTGTAGTATTTCTTTTTTATTTCTGATTGCGTACACCTATACTTGGCTAGTGCATTGTCTCGTAACTGCATCATAAGTTTGATAGTGTCCGTAATCCAAGGATATGATAGTTCCTTGATAGTGCAGGTTTTTAGTGGTGCGTGGACATCAAACAAAGATATTATGCAGTGATTAAAAGTATCGACCATGTCATTAATATCAGCTTGTTGAGACACACGCTCAATGTTTGATTGTGTCAAATCCATATAAAAAGTATCCAAACATATGTCTTTAATTGGTCTAAACCTAGTTACATAAGGTATAAACTTGTCCCGCTTTATATGAAATTCGCTGACTAAAATTGAATGGCCAGTAATTGAACCAAAGGATTCCACTGTCATATATCTAGGCTTTAGGTCTGTGCACAGTAGGTCGATCAGAGTTTCACTCGTATCTGTAAAGTGAGTCGGCATCGTGACTAGCTGAGCGAGACTCGTGTAATTTAAAAATTCTTGCACCTTTTTAGTTTTAGTCTCGCTAACGTTTAGCATATTTACATTAAAATCGCCGAGCAAAATGTAATGATCGCAATGTCCCAGCGAGGTAAAAGTATTTGTGATGGCATCCAAAAAGAGGTCAATGTCAAACCAAGGTGGTCGATACGCAGTGCCGATGGCAATTTTTTTCCCGCTTAGCGTGATTGTGAGCCACATTTGCTCGACAGAATCGAACTTGGGATCAACCGTGCCAGAACAGATACGCGCGCTCAGGCCCCGGCGCAGGTAAAAACCAACACCCCCACCACGCCCCGCTCGAACAGCCGTAGGCCGCGGAGTGTGACGTAGCCGGTAGCCGGGGACAATAGGCGCGCGCCCCTCCTCACCCGCCCGAAGCCAAGTCTCGTTTATAGCCATAACATCAAAACTATGCCTGTCCATTGCACAAATCAAATCTTCATGGCCTGTTCCCAGAGACCCTGCGTTGAGGAACCCAACTTTAAAATATCTACCACTTTTAGGCATCATGGCAATTTTGAAAAAAGGCTACTAAAGCATTTGAATTTACCTGTATTGCGTATTCGTTCGAAAATATATCAGTTCTGATACAAAATACTAACATTAAAGGCTTAAAAAGAAAAATTGTATAGGTATTTGGATAGGATATTGAATAGTATATAAGTGTAATTATAATATATAGAAATCTAAATATGTTTAAAATTCGTGCTTGTGATGCTGTGTTGGTGTAAATAATAAATAATATAATACGTGTATGTTGAAACCGGTTAATGAGCCCACTGAGTTGCGCTGCCGTGTGACACACAGCTGCGACGATTAACAAAGATAATAGATTAGAATAATTGTTGTGACATGACCATTTAGCGACATACAGTATTAATGCCATGGGTATCTTATAAGCTAAAAAACTAAGAACTAAAAACACGCACCAAAAATATATTGAAAACCAAACGGAATTTAAAAAGTTATTGAGAATAATAATAATTAGAAAGAAACATTTACCAAAAACATCGAAATAATCGTTACGTTTAGGACAACATATGGCCGTCTGTAACCGACACAGGTATGGGCACAAATACGCGCTGTATATCTGCCTCGCAGCTGATTTGAAAAGTGGCGTCTCCGGGTTTGTTACGGGCAAGAATACGGCCTCGTTTACACCACACAAATTGCCACCCGAGCCGTCCCCCAGCCTCTCGTGCCTTCCGAAATAATTCCCGATTCTGCTTGGTAAGACGCTCGTTGACGTAGAATCGCGCTGGTGGACCGGGCATACCGAGATCAGCAGAAGTCATGCCACGACGTACTCGAGCGGCCTCCAACAACTCGTTGCGTAGATCGCGGCGCGCAAGGCGCACGACGAGAAAGCGCGGGCGGGTTTCCACCGGCACTGGCTGCGTTGCATTTATGCGTCTCCCTCCCAATCGCTCGGCGCTCACAATGTCGCGAGTCTCCACATTTACGCCCATCTTTGACGCCACCAACATCGCCGTATGGATAGGGTTTTCACCACTCGTCTCAGGCAGGTTTGATATTTGGATGTCGGTGGCTAGTAGCTCCTGGTCACGAACATTTATGTCGCTCCGCAACTGGGCAATTAAATGAGCAATTAGATTTAAAACCATCATGCTTCCTGATGATAGCTTGCTGATCCATGATAGTAAGTCTGCAATCTCATAATCCTAAACTACGAGTGAGTGTATTGGATTAATATTAATATGGTACATAACAGCTAACAGCTTACATTTGGCATACACCCAGCATATGCATAGTTAGTGTAATGTAGGTACTGGCTGGAATTATATTATCTGTGTTATTCATAGGTTCAAGTCTGTCAAACTATTCCAGCAGTAAAAGAGATGGCTTTGATGGTGAATATATAAAACTGCTGCAAGAGCGTGTATTATTTGCTGACCCTGGACATTACAGTGGCGACGAGGATTGTTAAATTCAGAGCTTTTCGCGTGCTAAACGAGTGTTTCGCGGTAATTGTCGTAGCGTACGAACCTAAAATACAATGTCCATAGGAAAAATAAAAGAATTCGACTTAAAGTCGGGCACGTGGTCAGTGTATGTGGACCGTTTAGATATGTATTTTAAAGTGAATAAAATTAGTGATGACACTAAATTGCCTACCCTAATAGCCATCATGGGGGATGAGGCATATGAATTATTATGCAATCTTGCTAGTCCACGAAAGCCAGCGGAATTAACATTCGACCAGGCGGTTGATCTTGTACGGAAACATCTAGAACCAACGCCGTCGGTACTTGCAGAACGTTATCGGTTTAGACAACGGAGACAATCCAGCGAGGAAAACGTAGCCGCGTACCTAGCTGAACTCAAGAAACTCGCTCGATATTGCAAGTTCAAAGACGGATTAAATGATAATCTGCGAGATCAGTTTGTCTGCGGTCTACGGAGTGACATAATTCGCCAACGGCTATTTGCGGAGGCCGATACAGTATCATACACGGACGCTGTAAGGTTGGCGAGTTCACTAGAAGCGGCGGAGCGGGATGCAGCCGCGGTGGAGTCGAAAGCAGCGGTGAGCAGCGGGGGCGATGCCGCAGGCAGCGGGACGTTGCCGGGGCAGGCGGTGCATGCGCTCGGCAGCAGCGGGGATACCGGCGGTAACGAACGGAAAGCGTTGCGTGGCGCGCGGGCTGGCCGCAGCGCGGGCGGTAACAGAGCAGCGACAGCGCGTCACAGCTCCACGTTTAGCTCGAGACCGCATGCTGGCGGTGGCTGCTCAGGTGGCGGTCGGCGTTTCAACTGTGAGGGATGCGGGGCAACAGAACATACTTACGCTAGTTGCCGATTCCGTAACTACGAGTGCAGCAGTTGTAGACGGCCGGGACACCTGCGACGCGTGTGCCCGAACAGAGTGACGAACTGGGGAGGAGGCGCTGGGGTTAGGCGTTCCACGGTGAACTACGGAGAGGCGAGGGAAAATCCACCGTGCGAGGAGGTGTCGCCGGAAGATGATTTCCATCATCTGTACTTGAACGACTATCGAGCGGTAAAGTTGCCTATATGTATTGATAATGTTACTATTGAAATGGAGATTGATACCGGTACAGCGGTATCGTGCATTAGTGAGGGAACGTATAATAAGTTTTTCAGTGCTCATAAATTAGAACTAAGTGATCTTGTATTGAATTTTTATGACGGCACGAAAATTAAACCTCTAGGAGTAATCAAACCTGCGGTTGGTTACGGGGATTGTAGTAAACAATTAGAGTTATTTGTAATAGGGGGAGGTACCACCTCATTGCTCGGCCGTCAGTGGCTAGCAGAGTTAAAAATAAAAATTCCCGTCTTCAGTAGTTGCAATAATGTTAAGTGGAAAGAAGTTAATATGTCTAATGAAATAAACGAACTCTTGAACAGGTTTAAGGAGTTGTTCAGCGGTGGGTTGGGGCGGTACACTGGAGGCAAGGCAACGCTGCGGGTGCGAGAAGGTGCAACGCCGGTCTTCCACCGGGCACGACCAGTGCCGTACGCACTGCTCGGCCGGCTCGACGATGAACTTGACGCCATGCTGCGCGACGGCATCATTGAGCCCGTCGACTGCTCCGACTGGGCCTCACCACTGGTGCCGGTAAATAAACCCGACGGGTCTCTGAGAATCTGTGCTGATTATAAAGCGACTTTGAACCCTGTCTTACTAACGGATCGCTATCCATTACCCAAAATCGAGGATCTAATAGTTAAACTTAGCGGTACTTCTTATTTTTCTAAAATAGATTTATCCCAAGCCTATAACCAAATTGAGCTAGATGATTCTAAGGAATATACAGTCATAAACACCCATCGGGGTCTGTATAGGTATAATCGGTTGGTGTTCGGGCTGTCGTCAAGTCCAGGCATTTTTCAACGTATTATGTGCAATTTGTTGAAGGGAATTCCTAACGTGGAAAGTTTTCTTGACGATGTAATAATAGGTGGGAAAAACAAACGTGAACATTTAGAAGCTCTAGAGGAGGTTTTCTGTAGATTACATCGATATGGTCTTAAATTAAAGAGTAATAAATGTGTGTTTTTAGTAAAAGAAGTGAAGTATTTGGGTTATATCATTAGCAACGAGGGAATTAAAACAGATCCGACCAAGGTACAGGCCATCATTAACATTCCCCGACCGACAAATGTAACTGAATTAAGGTCGTTTTTGGGAATTACCAATTTTTATGGGAAATTTGTTAAGAATATGAGCGGTAAGTTAGCAGCACTTTACGAACTGTTAAAGAAAGGTAAACAGTGGGATTGGTCGATTGAGTGTGAAAAGTCTTTTGTAGAAATAAAAAATATACTAGCGGGGGCACAAGTGTTAGCGCATTACGAACCTCGAAAACCATTGATATTAACGTGTGACGCAAGCGCGCGCGGGGTTGGTGGGGTTTTAACACAGCCTAGCGAACGAGGCGAGCGGCCGATCGCCTATACGTCACGCACACTTACAGAAGCGGAAAAAAATTATTCACAAATACACCGTGAGGCGCTAGCTATTATATTTTGCGTGAATAAATTTCATCAGTATTTATATGGCCGTAATTTCATTATACGAACGGATCATAAACCATTAGTCTCAATATTTGGCCCGAATACCGGAATACCGACTATGGTGGCGAGCCGAATGCAAAGATGGGCAATTATCTTATCAGCTTATTCATTCACTATCGAGTACGTACGCACCGATCAAAACGGAGCAGACGGGTTTTCTAGGTTACCGCTAGTTTCAAGTAATTCAACTACGGCTGTGCAGCCGGAGCAAACTCATTTGCACTTCGTACAACAATCATTGCTATTAAACTATAATGAAATTAAATGTCAAACAATGCGAGATGGGGAGTTGTCAAAAATATTGAGTTATATAAGAGATGGTTGGCCTACTGAATGTGAGATAACATGTTTAAAACCATACTTCAATAGGAAAAAGGAACTTTATGAAGAATTAGGGTGCATAATGTGGGGGTATAGACTAGTAGTACCAGAAGCATGTAGGGGTAAGGTATTATTAATGTTACATGAACCGCACATGGGTATAGTAAAATCGAAAGCTTTAGCTCGAAGTTATGTATGGTGGCCTGGGGTCGATGAAGCTGTGGAGCACATGTGTCGGGGGTGCGAAGTGTGTGCGGCCCAGGCAGATGCGCCGCCTCGGCAAGCACCTCGCATGTGGCCCTGGCCGAACCGACCCTGGAGTAGGATACATATCGACTACATGGGTCCTATAGGCGGAAGAACATACCTAGTGGTAGTGGACGCTACCTCCAAATGGTTGGAGGTATTCAATGTTTCAAACACTACAGCGTTCAATCTTATCGATAGATTAACCGAGTTGTTTAGTAGATGGGGCTTACCTAGACAGATAGTTAGTGATAACGGTACACAGTTCACGTCGAAGGAATTTCACGATTTTACAAAAACTAACGGAATTGAACACATTTTTACAGCCCCTTACCATCCCGCTTCAAATGGATTAGCAGAAAATGCAGTTAGACTTCTAAAAAGAGTAATAAAGAAAGCTATGACAGAAAAACAAAATATAGATAAAGCCATTTGGACATATTTACTGCATTATAGGAATGTGGAACATTCCACAACTGGAGAAAGTCCGGCGATGATATTGTTAGGCAGGCGTATACGTACACGGTTGGACACTATCAAACCAGATAGGGAAAACAAGGTACAGCGAGTCCAACAAAGACAGGTAGAATCTGTGGAAGGGGCGAGTAGGTGTGTCGGGAATAAGGGGGATGATGTATGGTATCGACAATACCTAAAAGGAGAAAAATGGATTCCCGGTAGAATATTAGATTCGCTAGGTCCTAGTAATTACAGAGTCATGGGGCAAACCGGAGAGACAGTTCACAGGCATATTGACCAATTGCGTAGGAGAACAGGAGGGAGATTATCTTTAGTATCTAGTGGTCCTAGTATTATGGAGCGATCGGTAACTGATTCTCAGACGACTCATGAGGCGGGTGAAGACCTTGGTGAAGGGGCTCAGTCGGAAGGGTCGCCAAGTAAAAAGGCCGAGCCGCCGTTGGCTCCACCCATTAACGAGCAAACAACTGTAGACGCTCAGGTTTCCACGGATGGTCAGGTTGTCTTGCCCCTGGTGCCGTCGACTCTACAACGCCCGTTTAGGCAATGTAGGCTTAAGATCCCTAATTATAAGGTTTAGAATAAAGCTTGTTTATTTCTCTTTTAGTTATGTTATGTAATGATTTAGCAGGAAGGAGTGTAATGTAGGTACTGGCTGGAATTATATTATCTGTGTTATTCATAGGTTCAAGTCTGTCAAACTATTCCAGCAGTAAAAGAGATGGCTTTGATGGTGAATATATAAAACTGCTGCAAGAGCGTGTATTATTTGCTGACCCTGGACATTACAGTTAGCCTAGTTGTAGAAATGTTTATTGACAGCATCACATCGACATCATAACTAAACTAAACACAATTATTACATTTCACATTCATAGAATACAATATTTTTGGGATGAACTATACAGGTCATTGATTGAACATGACATGAAACCACGTTCAGCGTCGGAAATAACGGAAATTAATTTGTTGGAAATTGATTGAAAGGACAACGGCAAATTTAGTTTGTATTTTGAAACTCATAAGCCTCATTTCTAACAACATATTTTCTTGACTTGGATATGGAACTCTTATCCTTATACTCGGCAATTCCACTGGTTTCAACCAATCCATTATACGAAATTCATAGATACTTGTAGAACATGCAATTAATTAAATCAAGACTTGTAGTTCCAACTAAGGACACTTCTTACAATTAAACACCATTGTAAATACCTGACTATTATACCACTAAAATGACAGTTAACAAGTGCTACACTACAGTAACAAGTTAACAACCAAATCACTGATACTACGCGCTAATGAGAACCGACCTACTAACTAACACTTCAATAAAACTTAATGCACTCGATATTTGATAACTAAGTTCCGACTACAATTACATAAGTCAATTAAGTTAGACGCGACGAGCGGGTTCAGTAATTCCGCTCGACATAAATACGTACGTATAACTAATTGCCATGTTGGTTTAGTGGTTGCAAGCCCTGCTGCAGCATGATATCTGGATATGAGAAGCGTCAAATTAATACAGCTACCTATAGGGAATCAAACTCTGGGGTTTGATTCCCTATAGGTAGCTGTATTAATTTGACGCTTCCTAATAATGAGGCAATCGAGGCCTAATTAGGTGACCGATATGATTTATGATCTTTTCGAATCATTCAAGTTTTAACGCAGTCTTGTCTTCTATTTCTTCTTATTTAAGTAGAAATTCTAAACTTCTATGATTGCTTTTCATATCACTTTGGAGTTAATACTGTTAAAGGCGTTGAGTAGGTGTACGAAAACACAACACAGCCAATACCGTTACAGAAAGCACAACATACAAAACAAACAATAAACTAGGTCACAATATTCAACCCAATAATTTTACATTTCCCCGCTTATATAACATCAGCCAACGTTTGTATAGTGTTGATAACACTTTCCCCTCTGCAATAACACGCGAAAGGGTAAAAACAAAACTCCACTAATTCAATTTTCCTCCCCTTGTACCACAATGGAGTAATAAAGCCGGTGTCCCACTATCAATGGAGTATCGTGTTGAATCGTCGATGTGAACAGTCATTACGTGATGTTGAATGGACACTTGTGTACGATACTTTCAAACAATTGCTGGAATTGATTTAGGAGATGCAGCTCGTAATTTTTAGAAATATTAACCTAAACCTAAACACAGAAAACAAAAAACTAAACGTATTATAACTTATTACGCAGCAGGCGAATTACTTTGTGTAATTTATTTCATCACCACTGCTCTCAAAACGGTGAAGGTAAACATTGTGAGGAAAACGGCATGTCCTAGAACCAAAAATTCCAAGACATGTGACATCTATCTATCCGCACTGGGCCCGCGTGGCGGATTATAGCCCATTCCCTCTCATAGAGAGGAGGCCAGCAGTGGGAAAATTAATAGGCTGTTGATGATGATGATTATAACTCATATACTATGCAATGATGGGTTCATTGCATAGCATACATCACACAAATACGCTCCTCTTTATTTTACTTTCCTTTCATTTTATTTTATTTTTAACTTAGAATTCTAAAATTTTCTTTTCTTGATCTCCAAATCTTATTTCTTTAGACTGTAAGTGATTCAAATAAACATTTTTAATTTATTAAAGGCAGAATAAGGCTAGTAAAAGAACAGTTGAGCAGGCCCAGCAAACAGCACATTAAAGGCTGATTATACTTTAAGGGCAGCAAATGCGATGCGATGCCATTTAGTTTGTAGGTACTATCGGGATCTTTTCCGGCTGACCATTTTAAATTTTTTTCGCTTAAATCATGCGGAGGCGCCGAGCCACGCCCCCTTAAAGTTTGGGCCTATTAGGAAAGCGTCAACTTTGGCACGCAAAATAACAATAACTCTCGTTTGGCGTGTGTCGTCAATACGCTCGGCCGATTCGGTATCTTTTCATTCATTTTTCTACACAAAGTCAACGGGGCAGGGCTAGAGAGCGTTTTTATGTTGCGAGGGTAAGCAAAAATGAGCTTAGTGGTGGTCAGGCGGGAGTGTCCTCGATAGTACTTGTATGTTCTTCTGTATACAACTTTTGTCAAAATATCTTAGCTTGGCATTTGTAGCTCTCATAGGACACACAATTACATTCATTGTTATATTTAGAATCAGTTAGAAAGCACTGGTTTGTTTGTAATCGTCAGTCTATTATGGAGCATTGCATATCTCGCTTTTAAAAGTAATGGTGCCATTATTTATCATTTATGGCGCGAAAACGACAGAAATTGTATCGTATTATTGTCGCGATTGAAAGTAACATTAACGTGTCGAGCTTATTACTTAGTCAGAGTTACGCTAAGTCTGTTAAACTGTTGAATCATTTAGAAAACGGACTAAATAACTGTTATGCCTATGTTTATCAAAGGTGCGAGCCAACTAACAATGTTTTCTTCCTGTTATGTAATCACATCAAGCAAGGAAGACAAAGTTCTGCCAGGGTTTATTATTCCAACACGTTGTTTCTTCTTAGCTGCCGTTACACTTCACCTGGTCGTCTACCCACTTGGTGGTGAGCCATGCAATACACTTATCGGCCGAAAAGATTGTACATAAGCATCAATGACCATCATAACTCAACTAAAAACCCATTACCACTGTATTCAATATCTCAATAGATTTTCATCTTAGTGTTAACCCAGATTTGGCCCATCATTGCCTCAAAACAGATTCACAACTTGCCTTTGTGCGGGCCTTTCGCAAAACTACGCACAATCCAACGACCTTCCAGCTCTATTTATATTGTCACTCAACGAGATTACACAACAGCATCCAGCCAATCAAAGTAGCACATATCTTACTAATACTGGCACAGAGGTATCGGGATATTACGAACACCAGAAGGTAGACTACGCACAATGACGTTCAACCAACAAATAGCTACTAATCGAATAAAGTAGGAAAAGCTACGTAACCAATCGGTTTCCACAATTAATTAGCAGCAACGTTACCTGCCGTGAGGCACTTTACTACTAATGCAACGACGCACAAAGGGGTATTTGATACTAAAATATGGCCAAAAATATTTTAAGATTTTTTTCTCTGCAAAATTGTTACCAAAATCGATTGACATTAAATAAAACACAAAATAATAGAGATACAGATATACATTTTAATAAAAGAACACTTAATACAAAATCTTCGTTAGTCACTATTACTACACACATCAACACGGTCTAGGGATATTTTAAAAAAAGCGAATTACTATCAATGTGTTAATTATTTATATGACATGTATATATTTAAAAGATACGTTATTTAATATTCTACCATTTTTTAATAATGGTAAAGGTATAGATTAAAATTTCAGGATTTTATGGAAAAAAAATGAAGCATAGACGGAAACCGTATATATTAATTTGTGAGTAAAAACTGAAAAAAATAGAAAAATCATTTAATTTGTGTTTATAAACTTGAAGTTAGTAGTCTGAGAAAGCGCCCATGATGTTCATAACACATCGGCAACGATTCGGCATGCTCAGAACAAGGTTGTCAATGTCTTGCTGCGGAATATTGTCCCATGTCCTTCTGAGGTGCGCAAAAAGTTGATCTTCTGTAGCCAGATTTTCAGGAACTTCCTTCAGAGCTCTTCTTTGCAGCATATCCCACGCATGCTCAATGGGATTTAGATCTGGCGATTGAGCAGGCCAGTCTAAGGCCCTAACATTATGTGTATGTAACCAAGCTGCTACCGTTCTCGCCGTGTGTGCCCGGGCATTGTCGTGCATGAGCAGGAAATCTTGCCCCATTTGTGTTCTGTGGGGCAAGATTACGGGCCCCAGCACCTGTTGGACGTATCGTTCTGCCGTCATATTGCCCCGCACCCAAACGAGATCCGTCCGTCCTCCAAGACGAATTCCTGCCCAAACCATAATTGTTCCTCCTTGGTATGGGTGAACTTCCTGAGGGTTCTGGAGACGGCTCCATCGTCCAGGAACTCGCCAAACACGCGTCCTTCGTGAATCTGGATGGAAGCCGAACCTGGATTCATCCGTGAACAGCACATTGGACCATTGGTCACGGCCCCAGTCCACGTGGTTCCGAACCCATTCTAATCGTCGTCCACGATTGCCTCTCCGTAAAGGTGGGACCCGGAGTGGTCTACGAGAGCGTAGATTGCTTTCATGCAGTCGCCTTCTTACAGTTTGGTCACTCACAAGCACTTGGTGTTCCACTCGCAGCCTTTGGACCAATTGAGTCGCCGTTGCATTTGGTTGTGCTCGCGCAGTAATTTGCAAAAATCAGTCTTGTCTGGGGGTAGTGATGCGACTTGGCCCCCGGTGCCTCTCCGCTACTTCACCTGTGGCACGATAGCGTGTCCACAATCTTGAAATTACATTTTGATGGGTCCCTATGGCCTCAGCAACATTACGCTGAACAGATCCAGCTTCCAGCATTCCCACAGCTCGTAACATCTCCGCCCTCGTCAAATGTCGGCGTTGCATGGCTACAATACCTCAATTTTAACTTTATCTTTCGTTTAAAAATGAAAAAAAAACTGTAACTAAACGTAATTCGTATTGTTTTCTAAATTTCGCACAAATGAAAATTCCCTCTCCTATACATCAAGACATTTTTATGCCACCGAAACAAAAGAATTTTCAAAAATTTGAATTTGGAATTAGTCTGAGATAAATTACAAACAAATCGGTGTATAAAAGATTCCATTGCGGCCAGTACTTTTCGAGTTATTTAATTGAGTATGAAATATCCCTAGACCGTGTTGATGTGTATATTCATCATTTTCTGAATTTTCCTCGTCCAGAATATTTCCGCTTTCATCTCCAGTTACACCAAATTCCACAGGGCGTAGCAGTTCAATCGTTTCCCTACAAAATGGTTGAGTTTTTTTTCTTGGCAACTTGCGTATGCAGGAAAGATAAGGATCCCAGCTTAAAGCTTAAATCTGTGGGTATAGTTTACGAAAAAAACATTTAAAAAAAAAACGCTCTGTTTCCGCAACATATTTGTTCATTATTAACTTTCCAGATTGTCCCTGATTACGATTCTGTTACTTTTTTCAGTCGGACTTCTCCGGAAATATAAGAAAGTTACTCATTTATTAAGCTAGTTCGATATTTTTTTCATAATTTTTACTGTTTCTAATTTAAGCCACAAAAAAGATTCAAAAGATATAAACTTCAGTAAAACAACGTATAAAATAAGCTACATACCTCCATCACCAGAATCCATCATCAACACTTGTCAATAACACTTATTTTTATTTTTATATCACCGCGTAAAGCCTGATTTTTTTTAAGGCGCCGAGAACAAAACGTGCACTCAAGACAATAGCTATGTTTCGACTGATGCTACTGGTCAATTGCTATCTCTGGCGCATTAAGATGGCCGCCATAACGTGCGCGATGTATTATACTATTCTACGAAATAATAATATTGTTATAATAGCAAACTTCAAAAAACTGATTATTGACCATTTTTTTGTGTCAAATACCCGTATGTGCGACGATCATTTTACTGAACCATAACAAATCGACACCCCGCTCTAGGTGAATATAATATAAGGTACCTTGCCTAGAGAATTTCCTGTAGATGTTTCAATAAGGAATACTCACTCTGACCTGGACATGGGTAAACTTGATAATCTAAATAATATATAATCAATATAATATAATATATAATCTTTTAGCAAGGTTTTTGAAAAAGTAATGCTTAATCAAATGCTCTATCATTTTAACACCAACAGAATCTTACATGATCAACAGTATGGCTTCACCAAGGGACGTTGTACAACTGACGCCGGTGTAACCTTATTAAAGCACATATTTACTGCGTGGGAAGAGTCTCAAGACGCCATAGGAATTTTTTGTGACCTCTCCAAAGCGTTTGATTGCGTAAATCACGACACATTACTTTTGAAACTTGAGCATTACGGACTGGGTAAACTTGCACTTAGTTTGGTAAAATCTTATTTGAATGATAGACAACAACATGTTCAAATAAATGGTGTTAATTCACAAGGTTTAAAAGTAAAAATGGGGGTTCCACAAGGCTCAATATTGGGTCCTTTCCTCTTTCTAGTATATATAAATGATCTACCCTATTTACTGAAAAACCAACCTCAAAATATGGTGTTATTTGCTGATGACACTTCCCTAATTTTTAAGATAAATAGGCGGGCCCAAAATCTAGATGACGTGAATAATGCCCTACTTCAGGTCCAAAATTGGTTCACAGCAAACAATTTGGTATTAAATGAAAAAAAAAACCAAATGCATAAGATTTGCTTTACCGAATGTTAAAAGTACTGATTGTGATATAATATTGAATAAAGAGAAACTTGAATTCGTAGATAAAACGGTTTTCCTGGGGATTACGCTTGATTCAAGGCTACAATGGGGTTCTCATTTGACATCTCTTGCGGGGCGGCTAAGTTCAGCAGCCTTTGCCATTAGAAAAATCCGTCAGTATACTGATGTAGATACCGCTAGACTGGTTTATTTTAGTTACTTTCATAGTATAATGTCTTATGGCATTTTGCTGTGGGGACGGGCTGCTGATATTGAGTCTATATTTATTCTGCAGAAAAGAGCCATCAGAGCCATATATAATCTTCGTAGGCGCGATTCTCTAAGGGAACTGTTTAAGGATATTGGCATCATGACGGTACATTGTCAATACATCTACGAAAACATAATGTACGTCAGAAAAAATCTGCACCTTTTTGGTAAAAGGGGTGACAGACATAATTACAGTACTAGAAATAGGGACCAACTAGTTCAGCCAGGTTTCAGACTCGCTAAAGTAGACTCATCTTTCATGGGGTACTGTTTGAGATGCTATAATGAAATTCCACAAAGTATTCTTGAACTGAATGAGACGAAATTTAAAACATGCATTAAACGCACACTATGTAAGCAAGCATATTACAAGTTGAGCGATTATATCGATGATAAAAATGCTTGGCTCAATGCTGGTCCTGCTCCACATGGACAGGGGCGCATAAATTGATAGCATTGAATTGTATTGTTGGAGCTGCTGAAGATTGTACAACTATCTTTGCATTGTATAGAATCAATCTCTTTAGTATTATATAAATGCATAGCCCATATTGTGTGAGTACTATGTACTAGAAAGCTATCATTCACTGGAAACCTACGTCTTTTTTTTGACTTGAATGTGCCCTGGCGGTTTGGAGTATGTCATGCTCACTCTATTGTCTCGCTGATGGTGGCGCATGTGTCGGATCATTTATGTTCCCTTCAAAATGTTTGAGTTGAATGGTGCTGATCCATGCGTCATGTCCGTGAACGGGCGCTGTCAGTTGTGACTGGTCATCTCTTGGTTGCCATGGCTTATTTGAAGGAATTATTTTGAATTGTATTTTTTTTTTGTTTGTGTTTTTTTGCTGTGGACACTTTTACCGTGCACATCTTGCTACATTGTTCTCACATAATATACCATCTCAACGTGAATGATATAACCAAGATTTTGTAACAATATTCTGATTTAAAAGAGTGTCCATGGAGTTTCTTGCCCATTCTTCTCCATAGAGATCTACGCTAGGGAATGGGCAACTACAGTACTTTCACAGTTTTTATGTCTTGTGACTGGGACTGTAGCTACATTTAATTTTCATCTTTGTTTCGACAATTCAAAAGTGCCTGTAACTGGCTTACTTGAAATAAATGCTTTGATTTTGATTTTGATGATTTTGATTTAAAATTGGTTGAATGTAAGAAAAACCGGCTCAGGAAGGGATATATAGGTAAGGGAGCTAAATGTGCTACTGTTCTATAAAATGTGGGACGATTAATATCGTTACCCGTACCTATGCTATAGGAATTGATGTACGAAAAGCGCAAAAGTTTTAAAGTCTATATAGATTTCCATCGATACCGTAAGAAGAAGTACTTTAAATTTGTTGGTATTTTACTTAGTACCTACTTTAGCTTACGATGAAATTGTAAGTGCATGTGTCCCTTCTGCTCCCGTGTTCTTGGTGGCACACGTGTGCATGCTACTCGTTACACGTGTCGCCGTGTGTCTCTTTGTTCAGCACTCACTGTCGCGAGGCATTTAGCTCTGATCGTATCAGGGCCAATTGTTGGCTGCCACTGGCTGCTGTCAGTTAATTCGATAATACCTATTGAGAAGTATCGTGTTACTTTGTGCGTAGAAAATTCATCTTTGTATGAGAAACTTAGTTATGTACGTACTGGTAAGACCAGCTGGAAGGTCTTACTGTCTTATCTAAGTTATGACTTGCTTTTAGCAAGTGATTGGGTAATCATGCATTGATTCATAGATCGTGAAAGTCAGAACCACGCAAACTGTTCCGTTAAACTACACGTATACAACAACTCAAATAATGACAAGGTACAGCTACAAATTAATCGCAATAATTCTGGAAATATCATCCTTTAATAAAAACCAACCACTGTAATATTATGAAGGCCTCAAGATACAAACTTCTTGCCTCTGACATTTTAATGACAGACAATCAACCGCGCAAATTCGCACAAGACACTGACAATTTCCAATTCGTGACGGAAACGCGTTTGAAAGCCGAGTAAGTCACGACACGAGCCGATGATAGCCGAACAAGTGAACTAAGCTAAAAACCCCTCATTACTACTGCATTCTTCGAATGTGGGCGAGAAAGACCTTTACCACAAAACAGAACAATGCAGAAGGTTGCTTAGTACATCACACACATGAACATAGACACGCATCAAGTGTGCGCTTGCGACTGACATAAGCTTGACATTACATAGTTTCAATCAATCAATCAGTTTATTTGTGAAACATAGGTGTTTACATAAATAAGAGGTACGCTATGTTTTGTCATAATTAAGACATACTTTAAAAGTGACCCATTAGGTGTCATTACATTATGTCACAAAACAAAAAAAAAATAAACATCAAATAAAATAAAATTAATAAATAGTCATAGTGCTTCATAATGCATTATTCTAATAATTGGTCATTCAAAAATTCGTGTAGAATAAAATAACATTTGTCAATTAATAATTTGATAAGAGCTTCTTTTAATTAAACTTACATAATGTCATGTTTTATATGTCATAAAAGTTCGTAAAGTTCGTTTTTTCAGATCGCTTTACTTACAGTCAACATGCAGTACAACTTGAATTGCAAAGATACAAACGCCGTCATTGTCGAATTACTACTACGAGCAAACATTTTGGCTGAAAGCGTCTATCTGCAGCTTTCGCCTGTTTTTCCAGTTTGTATGGAGTTAACCTCCTGTATCTATTTGTTCAAAGAGTTTACAGTTTTGTTGCGTATTGACATTTCAAAGGTTATTGCGTAGGAGTATCGAATTTCATTATTTCTTCTTAGAAAGGGATGTTATTGTGTACTGTAGAATGGCGGAGACATTTAATGAAATGTAAGCTATTGTAGTTGTTTCAGCAACAATGAGGATAACTTGGCATTAAATGTTACTGTATTCCCAACGTTAAGATAGGATTGAATTTATTTGCTAACGCTAGGAATACCGAATACGCTAGGAGATAAGACTGTTATTAATATTCATATCTAACGGTCCTTAAGATAGACTTGTTATCTAACGTAGATTTTAGGGCACATTTCTATTCGAAATGTTATTGATTCTCAAATAATAGTTTGCCATCAGAAGTAAATAGATAAGTTATATTTACGGTTATCTCTTTGATATGACACGTAGTACTCATACTTATCTTAAACCAGCTACTAGATTACTTAATACGATGTCTGTGATAGAAAAAGGTATAGAAGTCAGAAACATATTGCACAAACAATGTGTAATTATCATCGCCGGTCTAACGTTAGATAAGGTGAGATATTAGGAATACAAAGAGGTAATAGAAACGCTGCCAATCGACACATTTCAGATAATAGGCGTGGGGATAGTTTGGCTAATGAAACAGATAAGACTTATGATGGGAGATAATGAGGAACATTCTTCAATGATTATGTCTGTAGATGGAAATAGTAAATTTTCTATTGGTGAGCAAGAAACTGAAGACAAAGGTAAGTGATCATGGTCAATTAGATTCAAGAACGAGCATAATTAAGTAACGTCATCATTTAACACTCTATCATTCTGCCTAGGCTATTTCGTTTAAGTAGGGACCGGCTTCTAGTCGAAAAGGATGTAACTGGTAATGTTGTGTGGCAATTGAGTGCCTATATTTTCATGAAAAAGTAATGCGAAAGAAAGCCAGATCCCCAGAAACACAAACAATACTTCAAACAGAATATAAATTACTCCCATTTGCCAACCCATTCGGTTACGACAAAAACTGACAACAACAGTTCTATAAACAACTCAGCACGACCATACATTTGCATCAACGCAATATTTGCTCTGGCCATTCATTAAGTCCTGGTACGTTCTAAGATATCTCGCAGACAAAGGATGAGATGTCTAGACGCACCCACACATGCGTCCAACGATTTATTGCTAATGGACAGAGTCCATTACAAAAATAGTGGAGTAAACTGTCGACGGGTTTCCGGGAACCATCCGTGGAGGAAGTCCACTATTGTGGAAATTGTGTTCGTCTGGCATACTAGCTTAATGACCGACACAATTGGGTTTAACTGCTCGGTTCTAGTGATGAAATTCGTGTGATATGGAAAGATTGGACTTATGATTAAGTGGGCGTACGAATTCTGTTTAGACATAAGGACTTCCGCATTTACGTTCCTGCAATCTTGTAGTTATGCAATCATCTTTTAATTTTTGGAGTCAAGAGTCAACAATGTTGGCCTTTAAAATCAATTCTTGTCTATGTTCAACATTAGAAATGTACGCAATATTACTTGTAACAAATCCGTTGCCTATAATTATCACGTCGATGCGAATCTTCACCAAAGCTCGATAATGTTGCTGTAAGGTCATGTGACTTTAGCAAAGCTATCCTATAGGTCTTCTTAGTTATTTAACATGCAGTTAATAACAGACTGGACCTGTTAGAACGTAGTTATGAAGTACTAAAACTTTACGATTCTGCGTCAAAAGTTATGTATTGAATTTATAGAAAACAAGAAGCAATATTCAGATAGATGTTTTGATTTGTAGGAGACGTAGTAAAATTAGCATCAAGCCGACAGCTTCAATATGTAACCGACACGGAACTAGGCGGCTCGTGAACAGGAAGCGTGCTGATATAAAATGTATGGAGGGACCCACAGCGACAGTCATGCCGTATTCTATCGATACCGATACCAGACCGATACCGATATCATAATCGAATGTATGCCTGCGCTCTGCTGACAGTTGTGGGAAATTATAACTGGGAAAAGTATTATATAGTACGATTGCAACAGGCGGTGAGAAAGTAAAGGCACGGCTGTTATTGTGTAACGTGCTATTTTATGAGGTTTGATATTGAATTGACGCGATATAATGAAATGACTGGATTAACTGGCTTAACAATACCAATTACGATTACACGGAATTCATTCTCCACATTGTTGATGTGTGGGGAAAAGAGGTTTAAATCTATTGACATGAAATGTAATGCGAATGAACTATCTGCATAATTTGAGAGGTTTTGAAGAAGACAGTACAGTCATATTATAATATCACGCATGTGGTCCCCACATGCGTGATATGATTTGACAGAGTTAATTACCTCTCAATCCCCAAACAATATCTTCGAGACACCTCCAGTTTCCTCATAATATAAAACCCTCTTGCACAAGTAATAACAGTACATAATACATGGCAGTGTATTTACAAGTACATCCCATTCAGCCCCTAAACGAGTTTCCGTGGAGCCGGCCATAACTCAACACCCTTTCACGATAATTTAATCCGTTGGTAATTCGGGCCCTTTTGTCAGATATTCTCGCGTACACAGTGCAGGATGTGCCAGATATTGGTATAATGGAAGTGACTATGGCAATCTAGGATATAGACGTCATTGATGGTTATGAAGGCGGACTGTGAAGCAAATGACTCTTAAAAAACTAGTACATAACATAATATACTTACATAACATCTCGCCTGTAATCTTCGAAGGGTTTAACAGATACACCTCTGTCTCTAATCCTTCGGGATGCACCCCCATTTCACCAGTTATTGAAACAAGGGGTGACCTTATTGGCATGTACTGGGCACAAATCCAGACTCCGTGGCTGCTACTAAACGTCTACCTATACGGCTTGTGATTAATTTGATCAAAAAAGGCAAAAATAAAATTTCAGTCAACATCGTTTTCATTCTCCTGCCTATAAATCAGTTCATTTCGTGGTGAACGCAGTCTCTTTTTTTCCAGTATTTTTCTATTAGTCTTCATTTTAGTAGTTACATCCTTTATAGCCAGCCATACATACCTCTTTCACACAGCCCACCCATCGTTTCTTTAGACTTCCCTTTCATTTCCACATTCATACTCAAAACTTTCCTCACGGCATTTCCCCCATTCCCATGATAACCGATTAGCACACAACTGTCTGGCCACCGGTACCACTTGTATATTAACAAAGTCATCTCTTCCAGTCCCCGTTCATCCCCGTGCACAGAGTACGAGGATGCCCCACCGGTCGTCCGCTCGGACGTCCGGGAGTCAGCCGGCGCTCCGGTAGTCGCCCGTTAGAACGGTCGCACCCGAATTATTGGAGCAATGCAACCTACACTCATTGTCGTTGCGTCCGCAATGCGATACAAATACGTGGTAGACAGTTGCAGAAGAACCATTGTTTTAACAATAGAGCTAACCAGCATTTCTTTCATACTATCCTTTTCTCTCATCTGGCAAAATCTAACCAATTGTTAAAAATCTGCAACTGCATTTGCAACAAAAATCATTCAGAATTGTATGCAGTGTGCAAAAGTTACAGATTAGACTCAGGTCAGAAAACTCTTAAAAATACGTAGTACTTCTTAGCAGGTCATCACTAACGAATGCTCGATAACATAATAATGGTTTAGTTATTGATATACCACTTCATTTATTTATCGCACTGTTTACAATAACTGTTTGGTACGTACAAGTAACTATAATCTACGGAGTTCGGTCCTCGGGTTTTTCCATCACCCCTATAACGAGCCATCGAGCACCTTTTCTCCGACATAATCTAATAACGTGAAAATGTCCTCTCTTGTTGACTTTCGTGAACTTTCTGTACTTCGCCATGTTGTGACGATAGTATGTGTCGCTACCAAACGAATTAAAGCGGAATTTATTTTAGGCTCTTCCATTACTGTACAGGAAATTGCGCTTCTGGGAATTCTTTTATTCAGTAAATATACTATCACTTTCTTTTCTCACTTCAGACACGGAAATAAATGTGTCAAAAACTATAGACACTTCATTACTATGGTTGATATTCGTGTCTCGTAGACTGCCTCGTAGGTCTAGTGGTCGCAGGTCCTGGGTTCGATTTCCAGGTCGGGCAAAGTGTTATTGGGTTTTCCATCAGGAATTTTTCAGTGGTAGCCATTTGTGCATTATTTATGGCAATAGGCTCACCCCTTATTACATCGGACTTGACTGACAAAATGTAGGTGTATTATTAGGTACACCTCTACCTAAGCCGTCAGGGATTACAGGCGTGACCATTTTTTTGTATTTGTATCTAAAAATAAGTATTTTGGGCCGTAATAATTAACTCGATTTTATTAACCTAAAATAAATACTCACTGACACTTATATCTGCAATAAACAAAATTCAAAAGGCATATTTACTGAATTTCAAAAGCATAACTCCTTTCTAAGCATCGTTAGAGGCACTTTCAACGCTCAAGCAGCAGATTACTATTTCCGAAACTCTCTAACGAACGTCCCTTTGAAACCAAATCAAAGTAAATCCGAAAAACCCAAGAATTTAGTTAAAAAAGTCAAAGATTAAACGTTTCTTTAAACTATTCCATCAATCTTGTTAATCTGGGCGTGTAAATAACGACAGCTCGGGGAGGGACAGAAATAGAGGGCTTTCAAGTGGTCCGGGGAGGGCCACGATCAGCGCCATTTCATTTGAATTATTTAAGGCAAGCTCTTGCCTACGTCTTCGCTCGCTTAGAGTTCGGAAAGTATCCCAACAGAACTTATTACCGTGACAAAAATGTATCATAATGTCTTAACCTAGGTCTAACTGTGTTCCCAATTTCATAGAAATTCGTTGAGCCGTGTGGTATCCGGCAGATTAGAATAGAACCAACCACTCACGGGTGTCGTATAAGGCGACTAATGTCTGAGGCAGAACACCTTGCGTCTCCGTAGACCAGAGAATGGGCAGCAGCGTTTTCTGTTAGTCTTTCATCACTGCGATCTCCAATCCGACTGCCAAGCGTGGAGATTACGGCAAATTCCACCCATCATGGGAAAGGCTGTCCAGCAGTGGACGTTACGGGCTGTTGTTGTTGTTGTTTTCGTTGATCCGTAACGTGTGAATAGGAGACAGAGACAAGCAGACCGACAGACAGACAGAGCTACTTTTGCTTTTTTATTAGCGAGCACACTACACTACGAAGTAGTGCTACTATAACTAAGAAGACCTAAGTTTCAAACAAAACACTTTAACTAAAGAGCCGATGATGACTTAAGACACAACAATGCTTAAGATGTAATTGTAACTAATAATCGCGTCGTGCAGTTTGTTAATGACAACGGTGATTGTGAGTACGAGTAGTAATTAAATGTTATGGTAACCTGACATTATAAATACGTTTTAACCAGAACGTGATATGCCACACCTGTTCCTTACTTTGATATTGTCAAAGTCGCAATGAAGTGAAAAAAAAAAGAAAAGTAACGAGACAATAGTTGAAAACCATTTGTATGAAAGTCTGTAAAGTTTAGTCAATTTGAAAACAAATTACAGTCAATTGCTAAATCAAATACTCTTGTAACAAACTTAGAGAATGCTTTAATTATAATCAAAATTAATCAACATATTTCTCCAAACGATGCTCCTAGAGGGTTGAAATTACGAAACATAATTAGCGAGACTTCGACATTTCAGAGTCACATCTCATCTATGATGATAGGTGTAAACTGTAGCATCCACATTGTGTAAATATACAGATCGTTAATGATCTATGGGGGTGTTAGGGGAACAGGAGGGGAGGGGGGGTAGAAGGTTAATTAGGGGGTTGATGCATTTGATGAAGGCTCGTGAGTTTGCGGAATCTACGCGTCTGGGTCGTGATGTCCCGAAACAAATGGTTACAGAAGTTTGACTCCGTAGAACGAGCGAAAATACGCACAGGTACTGTTACATTAGAGATTTTGTCCCTCTAGTGGTAATGGAACAAAAGCCCAGATGCAAGGTGGGTTGATATTAAAAGGCAAATAAACAACAAACTATCTCAAACTACATAAGTTTATTTATATAAACTTAAATATAAAAAAGGTAATGCCAGCCAGCGTAAACTTCAGTCGGTTTCGAACTATGGTTGTTGGGGTTGGAGGAGATAAACCCAGTACTGTTCCTTTTTCAAAAGTTTAAATCAAGTTAAAGTAAATAAAGTATAATTAAATTAAATTAGTTCTTACTAAAATATCAAGATACAACCTTCCAGTTTTGTGAATGTGTAGAGATATTAAATGGGCGCCAGGGACTTGAAGAGTCCCGGATCCCGGAGCTGACGAAGATGTCCAATATACTTCCAGTTAAGCGTAGGTGTCGAACTCGGGGTCCTTTAATTAAATTTAGTTGAAGACCGGCTTCTAATGTTGAAGACCGGGCAGGTGATACACTGGTTCGAATATGAACCGGTAGGAAATAAATTAAAAGGTGTAAGTTTATATATAAAAAAACCGTCCCGCCTGCGCTAAATCGCTAGGCGGACTCTGCCAACGCACGGTCGTCTCCACAGGAGGCTTTGAGTGGACTCGAGGAACGGGTCTCGCGTCCAGGTCCCAGAGGCTCCTCTAGATCCTGGCAGCGAGACGAATCTCTCGAGTTGCCTTCACCTGGAATTGACAATACGGGGACCCTATTATATAAGGGGAAACTATGGTACTTTCCTTGAGAATGAATAGAGGTGAGGAGCTAGGAAATCTAAACTAAAACATTAGCCGGTCAACGTGGCCTTCGGTAAACCCAATTGAATGAGCTACGACTTCTGTTTGCCTAACCCTGCGTGGTGGGACAACAATGGTAATACTCACAGTTGTGGGATGATGAAAACACTTGACTGCAAGATTCGACCGGCTGGAGAACGGGGTCCGCCTATTTTATTTGCGAATCCTTTCAACACATGGAGTCCTGTAATAAATATCCAGGGATCACGTCAATATCCTTTTAACGACCTGGGAAGGACTCAGAGATCACTTCCAAACACTAATTGACCAAAATCCTTACCCTTTAAAACGGGATAAAGTTTTTATCTTATCTCAAGCGGGATCAATTGCAAATTGACGCCCGTGACCTTCCTTTGTCCTGTCACGCCTCCAAACTGGAATTAGGCGGAGCACCTAGAAAATCTCCCCTGTTTCAGGTAAAACTTATAAGAGCACTGATGACAGAATCACTACCCCAAGATATTTAATTCTTGAAAATCCCTAACAACTGTCCAACATGTCGTTTATACTCTGAAACAATAACAATTTTCAGGATCCAAGCTGACAAACTAATTATTTCTTATTTCTAACACCAAAGTTTGTCTTGAGTGGGGTTACTTTTCCCTTGATTCTTTCGGCGAATTGAGAATGTATCACCTGGCCACATTAAGTTATTGACATAGCACAGATTAATTATGGATTGTGAGCTCCGCGATGTTTCTAGAATAATGTCTATAATAAAAAAATAATTTCACTTCCGCTACTGTTAAAAGACAATGAAGTATTTTAACTAAAAGCTGAAAGTAATTGAGGATTGGCCTATACGATATTATTTCGATGGTTTCCAATGAAAATGTTAAAATTTATTGACTAAAACTACAACTGCATATCGCAGCCGCTAGATGTCGCCTCTAACTGTCAGAAACTGACGTTTAACTGAATGACATTTGGAATGTAAACAATCACAGCTTAATTACGATATGATGGATCTAATTTATTGTGAAAACCTGTTTAATAGGGTTTTGAAAAGTGATGTAGCGTCAGAAAGTGTTATTAAAGAGTCCAGTGACGAAATACAGATGAAAGGATGACTCCTTCTTTACATCGCAACCCAAAGTCATTTGCACAAACTAAAATGCACATTTCACTTGGAAACCCTTGAGAATAATATTGGAAACCTCACAATTTACAACGTATGCTCACAGGTAAATGTTAGGTACAAAAAAAAACAACGTAACAGTACATTACCCGGCCAGCCGTCGGGTACGTACGGTATGTACTTGTACGGGTATCTTTTCGTCGTCTTCGTGTCAATCATTCATTCAGTTAAGGCCCTTCTAACCCTAAAATTAGCAACTCCATTTGTGGTGGTTCAAACTTCGTTTGAAATACTGTTAGAATAAAGTTCTAATCAGCTTGCACTACAAAGCGGTTGTTACGTCAGTCACTGCGGCCGAATAGTGCGAAATGAGTGTTTTTTTGCGATTTACAAAAAATCTATTGATTGGACTAAAAAATAAAACACATAAGACCTGCTTTATAGTTATTTCAATTAGTATGCAATGTTTCATGATCTAATTTGAAGTACTTTTTGAATACCAGCGGTAAATTGTTCGATTTGGAGGTAACTTTGGATTTTTTTTTCTATCGAGAAATGTTTATGGAATCGTGTTTTCGTCACACATAGTACCTAGCATTCATCCTCAACTTTACGATACATTTATTTCAAATTAATGCTGCAGTATTTAGGCGTAACGGAGGATCATGCTAAGCCATTTGAGCTTCCATAAAAACTCTGCTACATTGACGGCGTTATCAGTGGCTTCAGACAGATCCCTCAGTGTAAGTCGAGTTGCACAAAGAACAGGACAGCAACTAGATAAACATTTGTGTGGCTCCGCAGTCACACTTTGTTTCCTCGGTATACCTCCACCAGACTGTACCTGCAGCCTTTCCCTTGGCTTCGTAGCCGGTTTACAGATTTAACTTGCTGTGCGTTAACGCGGGCTTTTCAATGTGCGTGCACTGGGAGCTCGTTCTATCGAGAGAACCTTCGGTATATATCTACTTTGTGTCTACATGTTTGCACTCGTTCAATTGACATGACAGACAGACGTGTTCACAAACAGCAGGAGAGATAAAACTTCGCCATACCTGTGGAGGTGAGCCGTGTTTGGATTTAGTCACACGTGAAGTTAATTCAAAGGGTTGGAGTTAACTGAATTTATAAAGAATTCGATGTGCAAATGTTTTTTTGGTTTTTGGCGATTGGTTCTCATTTACGGTGTTTTAGAACGTTTACAAAAGTCTATCTGGAATTTAAAATAAACCCGCCAATTCAAAAGAAAAAGTTTTCTGAAAGAATTGATAACCGTTACTTTTTTAAATAGAAATCCATGCCAAGCCTTTGAAGGATCAATAAAACTGGTACTGACTTATTGTACCGGATACTAGCTGATACTTCAGTAGTATTTTCATAAAGGTGTTCGTGTCTGGAGTTGCATCCGCAATTCGTCTGTACCGGTTTCACCGAAACTCAAATATGTTTGTTTTCTAAAAAAAGAGACACGCCTCATGTTTCGGGTAATTTGCTTAAACATTTATTATTTCAACACGAAAACAAACCAAATACAAATAACCTGCGCAGACTTGATTCACTTAGCATACACTGTGACTGCACCCTGCTTGCTCGGTGCTCGGTTGTCGGGTTACACAAATATTTGCCGTGACATTACCGCGTCTGGCGCATGGCGGGCCCGCCAGCCTGTCAATGAAAGTACGCGTTAAAATCACTGCCGTGGAATTCTGACTTCAGCCAGATACAGGGCTACAAGGTTATTTTGGCGGTTGAATGAAATTGTTTCTTGTAATTGAATTAAAGAAAAAGATGATGAAAAGATAGTTCCGATAGAGCCAAAAGATCCAAATTTACTTATTTGTTTTAGAGACAGACTTTTTCTACGGCTAGACAGTAAAATCCAAGCTAATGAAAATCTAGTAACTACAACTAACTAGCTAGAAACGCTTTATTTCTAAGTTAATGTTGTTTTTCTCTCTTTTCAGTTAACTTAGGACTTACACAGATACCCTGAATCTTTGCCAGATAGTTGGATAGAAACAGAACTACTACTTAACTTTCTACCTAGGATAACATTCTAAAGCAGAAAGTTAAAAGCTATTTCATTACGTAATGTAATTCACATCCTTAACTCAACACTTAATACTGGACACACACACACGTATCCACGTGTGCAGTTTTAGTGAGTGCTAAAAAATATCCCGCTTTAGGGCCACAAATATCATAAATATTGGCAAACCTTTGATATTGCTATCAAATTAATTTAATTAACAAAACAACAAATCTATAATTACCGGAAGGCTGGAAGGTCAAATAGAAGTGTATCTAGGTACTGGTACTTACTTACTCCAACATTCTGCCAGTTATGTTTGAAATCTATATAATAGGAGCGAGCTTATTGCCATCAACAAGACACAAATCCAGGCTCCGGACCGCTTCTGGGAAATTTCTGAAATGGAAACAGAAGGACCACATTCTGAGTAATAGCGCTTGAACCTACCACGCCAACCTATACCGTTGGTGCGTTCTACTGGATATTATTTTTACTAGGTCCAGATAGATGTAGATGCAATAGAATACTATTGCATCTACGTCTATCTGGACTGAGTGAGTTTTAGAGTTATTTTTAGTGCAGTATAATAATACTGTACTAAAAAAAACTGTCAAAGAAATGATTTCCTACCACCATAAAATGCAACCAAACGAAACGAAATAGCGCTGTTTCTCCAAACAAAATTATATTACCTAACTCCACGTTTATTTATTCAACTCTTTGACCAAATGAAAATAAGTCGGCTATTACATGTATAAATGTGTGTGTAAGTGGGTTTTAAGAAAACACAAGTAGTGCATTAGGGCGCCGCGGGCCGCGAACCGCGATCAAAGCGGTCCCTAATGAGCCGGCTCACTCGACGCCTTGCGAAAACACGCCACACATGCTTGGACGAAGATGGTTTACAATTTGTCCAACTTAAGACTTTTACGACGACTATAATTTATATTCGTTTTATTTACTTATTAACTACCTAATTGAAACGACAGACACTTTTTCGAACGAGCTACCAGTTTTGCTTGCTGTTTCAGAGAGGACCTATATGCTATTATTAATGGTTTGGCAAGGTATTTTGGTATAAGAAGTATTTTTGACAACCTGAATAGAAATGAAGCCAATCATTAATTACCATGAAACGTCTTCATTGTTATCAAAGTTCTCGTTGTTCAGTTACATTAAAGTAATAATTAGATAATGGATTACCTAATAGAAAAGGCTTTTACTCGGCAGTCAAAGTTCAAAAGCTCTAATGAAGGCGATAATGAAGTTAAAAGTTAATTCAAAAACGAAATTCTAGTAGGTAAGAACTATTTCCAACACTAGTTCACTTAATTTCCAATGAAGTCTGACCTATCGTATGAAAAAGGCTCTACTGATTAGTAAGTCAAGTAATGTTGGTCAATGGTGATCTGGGAAGTGAAGTCCCCTCGCTACTTCCCACAAACGCGCCGAACGGGAAATGTTTCACCATAGGAAACATCTCTTAAGTACTAGCTAGGGCTGGCTGACAATTTATTCAATTGATTAAAAATAAAAACTGTGTAATTTGAATTTTTCGTCGCTCCGTCTGGCAGCAACAATTATTCTAATTTATAACAAACGTTCCCTAATGCCCACGGTCATTGCGGATACAAATAAGTTAGACCTTAATAGCTGTGTGCCACATGGCACACAAAAATAAGGCATTTATCAAAAGAATATCATCTAACACATGTTAAGGAAAATTGGCTTCGAGCTGAGTTGCTGTTAGGCGAAAATGTTCCACTTTTGTACACGAATATAAAGCGAGAAAAAGATAAGTATGTTAGATAGCGAACATTACATCTGAAGATAATATTTTAGGAATCTTATTAACAATACACCGAAGATTTATTTTCTCTCTTAATAAAACCTTTTTGGCGCCATAACGAGAATTTATTCGCCAATAAATCTTATACAGAGTACATTATTCATACGTACATAATTTTCAGACAGAACACGGTTAAAAAATCATTAAAGTGTTTCCAGTTTCTTTAAAGAATGAATGGTTTAAAACTGGAGATAAGAATAAATTATGAGAGAGGAAGTGACATTAAAATAATATTAATTCGTTTGTAACGCGTGGAGGTCGCGCCCGGGGTCCCACCATCCTTCTCCCCCCACGTGGCCGCCTCGTCTCGTCCCCGAGTCGTCGCGTCGTCCCGGTACGCCGCGGGCCGGTGACACAAGACGATCTTATCGAAGCCCGTCGGAACTACGAACTAACCCTAGTAATGCAGTATAGCGTAAAGCAAGTTATGTATTGAAGCCCCTCAGAAGTATTACTTCTTTGGAAGAAAAGGTTATTTACAAGAATTAATGACCTGTGTTATTTTGTTCAGCGTTAAGTATCTACTTTTCCTTTGCAAACCGGTCTGAGGAGATTAGAAGTAATTTTCACCCACCAATTAAATACATAAGGTAAGCCACGGAAATCTAATCTATGAAATGCTTGTGATTCCGAACAGGTTGCGAGAAAGAAATAAAATTAAGAACACCGTTAGAAATATTCTTACTAGCATCTAAGCTATAAACAACAGTTAGAGATATCCATTTTTTGTCTTCCACATCAGTGTGCATCTGTTACATAGCAACAAAATGTTTTTTTTTTATTATTTGTACATTATTTAATTACTTAGGGCCAAAAATGCTTTACCGATTCTCATAAAATCATGAATGAAAAATGTTTGCTTTGTTCTCAGCCAATACACAAAGGAAAAGGTAGTAGGTAGTAATATTTCTATTCAATTTATAAAAAGACGGCAATAAAATTACCATAACAAGCCAAGTGCTTCCCCTAGCCTGAAAGACAACACAAGACAAGTTCGGCTGCTGAACCAATCTCTTCGCACAAACTTCTGCACTAACACTTTGCATTCGCTATCTTAATCCAAATGGGGAGAAGTGGTATTTTTTGTAAACGCTCATTACACTTAGACGCGCGGGGATTACGATCCATTCTGAGGGATCCAACTTAGACGAAGGTCGACGAACCCATCCGGATAATATCTTAGACTAATCTAAGTCTCGTGGTTTTATGCAAGAAGTAGACGAGGGTCGGTGTTACCACAGATGTTCATATTTTTGGCTCAGTAAACTGTAACTTCAGTGTTTGCTATCATAATGAAATGCAATGTTTGGATTCCGTCGGGAGCTTTCTCTCCGTCAGGGGTTACTTGCCGTTCGGGGTCGGAATGAAGATTGTGTAAACAATAGCGTAGCGTATGATTTAATGACCATCTCATTATGTTAATGGATCGGTATCCATAATATTACTCACGTTTATTATATTTTGACGGTATCCAGTTGTTGAAACTATCTAATCCGCAAAACTGTACAATCAACGAAACTATCAAACTGACGAGTGAAGGAAACTGATCAGTGATTCACGTGTTCATCATATAGAAATTAGCCGACAAAACTTCTGTGGTAGAAAGTCATCGTCGTTTTTTTAAAATGGCAGCAGGCTCCTGGACATTGTCAGTACAAGGTAGTTATGTTACTAGGTCAACAGAGCAACAAATTGGCCAACAGATAACGACAGCTGTTGAAACAGCAGCCCTAGCACATCGTACACGTGAACGAATGTGGAAGTGACAGTTTATTTCGTTAGCCACTTAGCAGCTGATTGACCTGGGAGAGCGCACCATTCACTCACACAAACACACATACACACACACACATGCCCATGACAACGTCCTGACCTTTAGGACTAAGCGTGGTAAAAGTTTCAGCTCTCACAGCAATTATTTTCTTCGGTCTGGTAGAGTTTTTTGGCAGCATTGAACTTCATGACGTAATTATAAATATCAGTATCAGAAAATATTATTTAAATAAAAATCTTCTAAGAAATCTTTTACTCTTTAATTACAGAAATATAGCCCCAAGCGTTCCTAATTATATCCAGAGCAGACATGATTTATAAGTAAAATTGTTTTTTTCAATACTTTTAAAAATATACCAGCACCACGATTTTGCGTGAAACAAAACTTGGTTTTAAAATATTGAGCGTAGTATCAAAATGTGCTTTAGCAGTTCCTCTCAAGAAACACTAAAACAATCGTCAGTCGAAAAATAAATCGGTAGTTTAGTGAAGTTTTCACATTTTCAAAGATACAGCAGCTCGCGAAGTTGGCTGGCGCTCGACATTGTTAGTTTTCAGTTTAGAGATCGCGGGTTAAGCCAGGATACAATTGAGATTGTACCGAATCGCTGGTGCAACCCATGAGGTTCGGGATTGAGTTTTGTTTCAGATATCCTATTGTCAAACTAGGTTTCTTGTGAAATAGAGAATAGGAGGAATGCTTTGGAAAGTTTTTCCAAGTCCTGTCTACGGGAAAACACAATCTCAATTTGATCGGTATTCTACTTGTCCGCAGAATTGTTCACTGTAATCAATTTCCCATATCTTCTCTCTATTTACGTAGAGGACATTCACTGCTTCATTAATTATTTTCGCAAACACATTATTATCTACATCTCGCATTAGAAAGCACCACCAAAGCCGCCTGTAACTTGCCCCAGTTCAGCGTTCTTAACTTGGCGGTCAGTCGTGGATTTTAAAGACTTCCTACTTACTGTAAATTCCATTAAACCTCAGAGTTTGCTATAAGTTTCGGGTAATTTGAACTTTACTCATCGTTTGTTTGGTTTGAGTAAACACTACATTATATCAGCTCGGTCTTTGAACAGTTTCCTCTTGACGTGAAGAAGATGACAAGTGTTGGCTATGTAAATGATTAAATACATTACTGTCGGCAAAAATCAGTCGAATGTATTTATTATTCCAAGTCATAAAAAAATATAAGAGTGTAATGGTAACAAAAGCAGTGAACAGAACGATCCATCATAATAATCGACACAAACGAATTAGTGGAGAACTAGAGGCGCAATGATCTCTGACCTGACCGGTGCCAATCAATCAACTTGATCCCGCTAAACACCGCATTCTATACTACATGACCACACACCACCGCCTGATAATGAACCCTGTGCCGAAAGAATTAGAGATTCATTTACTTTGATAGACGAACATGCGCTAAGTACCCAACATTGACGTGATTAATGAAATAGATCTCAATGTACACGGGGAGGTGTTTAATCGTTACATTGATGTATTAGTTCAAATAATAGCGGCACTCTCTTAAAAAAGCCTTTTTAACGAAGAAGGAAGAGGAACGTTTTAATCTTTGTGGAGAACCATAAATCTATGTGAGACAATGCAGGAAAAACAAGGATGTAACGCGGGAACAGTGATAAGACAAATGCGAAATAAAGCTTCTTGCCGAGGTTATAAGAAGTAATGCTCATTAGAAGCAAATGTTTCCTGCTAATAATCCAGAGGCGGACATTTTATGTTTGTACGTAAACGGCGGCGATACCAGACGTTGCGCGGAAATTATTTTCTTATTTCAGTTTAAATTCCGTTTGGACTTTTCTTGCATGTCTGCGGCGGTTTTTGCTGGGATAACTGTGAAGTGAAGCTTACGGATGTTCTTAGCTGTATTATGTATTGCTGCTACGAGATGTTGAAAATGGAAATGAACTTAACCAAAGCTTCCTCTTATCTTAGTTTGAACCTGAATTCTGTACACTTATTCGACGATCTGATAAAAACTCAGATATAAGTGTAACATGAGACCATGCAATACTCAATGCCAAACAACTGAAGCTGTTCTCGAGTGTAATTTATTTCTTCATTTGAATACACACCATCAAGAACTCGTTACGAATAATATAAACAAACGCCTTCATACATTGTAGGCTTTGTTTACCGAGCCTTAACCGCATTTCCTTTGATATCAAAGCCCAATGTATCAGTACATAGCGAGGCGTTCTTATGTGCCCGAACCAACATGGCGGGGTGTTAGAGAGGCGACAAGCGCATTGACAAAGCGAGCCACTCGGCTGATCGATGGCATAATTTATCAACTATTTACTGAACTATTCAGGGGCCCTTATCGCACCGAAACAAAAACATCTCGGCGATTTGCAGAGGTCTCAACAAGACGAGTCGGTATTTGCATAAATTTGCGTTAAGTAAATGGGGTCCCATGACAAGTTTAATCTTGTCTTTAGAATTTATTGCCCGCTAGTGCCGGCAGCCGGCGTCGGCTGCAGCGTCCCAGCATTTGCATTGGCTAAATAAATGTTTGCCCTCAGTTTAAACTGAGACGTCTTCAGTGACTTGTTCCACAAACACTGTTGCTTTTGTGAATGCTTTCAATTATAAATTATTTGGACTGAATTTTTGTTTTACTACATAATAGTTTCCTAAAGACAGTATAATTCAATACAATTTTACTCTCTTTCTACTCTTGAGAACTATTCAAATGATGTACTTAGGCATTCTGGAATACGAACGATTTAAACTGATCAAAACAAGCAGAAACCAATTAATCATATAATTTACACGTTGCAACTCATAAGTTAACCTGATCGTGTTCAAGAGAAACAAAAATTCAATTTCTTTCAGATATAGCTCTAACATCGTGTCTGTTTAAATTGCTTCTAACTTTTTTGAAGATCACATTGAATTATTCAACGTGAAGGTTAGCCTTCTCTAGCAGATATCCAACTCCGAAGAGATCTTCGTTCCAATAATTTAATTACTTAAACTCATAACTCTTTTAGCTTTCAAATAAAAAAACTTAAGTGTCCGTTAATATCATTTGCGAGCACGCCAAAAACTTTTTATTCACACGAACTATGATTAGGCACCCTATTTTGGGGTTCCCAAGGTTGTATTTCGCTTATGAGAATTTCGGAACTGTGCAAATGTCTAATTTGCAAATGGAGGCATGTCGTAGGCCGCGCAATTTGGCTTAAGCGAAAACTCTTAGCACACCGTTTGCGAACGCACTCCTGTGGAAAAACAGAGTATATTTATGAATACTGCTGTTTCATCGACGGACCTTAATTATTTTAGCCTAAGTAACTGGAAGTTGGAGTGTTGATTAGATAAGAAGGAACTTTTGCCTCCTTAGCAACGATACAGTGATTCAACACTACTCTGAGAACCTTATGCCTTAAGTTCGAAACTTAGAATTAGGCTTTAATGGCACAGACAGAACTTCTGAGCTACAGTTAATGCATATTAAGCGTATATACGTGTACCTTCACACATTTCTCATAGGTGTAGGCAGAACCTACAGCACGTCATCTGTTTCAATCCTTACTCACATTACTTACTTATTTGCACTTGGCAGATATTCTGGTTAGTGCAGAACTTATTGCTTATTCTCGCTTCTTACGGTAACAGATGTACAAAAGCTGATCCTATTCTTAGCTAAGATACTTCCTACAACCAAACAAAAAACCAGCCACAAACTATTATTAAAGCCGCCGTCAAACTCTGATACAGTAAATACTGTAGAACACGACGTGCAAGTTTGCCCGCAACTAGCCCCGCCGCCCGGGCCCGCCCGTCGGCGAGCGTCTATAATAGCCGCGGTTATCTCGTTACCGTAGCTTTCATTTAAGTTCGTCGGCTAGAACATAGCCGAGACATGCTTTGTCTAATGTTCTGTGTTAAGAACTTCGCATTTTTATGAAGATTAACTTCAGATAGAGTTAGTTATGTGCGAGTAAAAACTGGTCCTTAAATGCGGGTGTTATGGAGAATTAACCTAATTAAGTAAATTTATACTGTATTAATAGGTGCTACAGTAATAGTGACCCCAGTGGTACGGTGAATTATAATGCAATGTAGTTTTTGATTGAGCATAATCGAATTGTTATTAGATTATAGCTTGCTTCATGTTTGTGAATCTCCAAAAAATCTGTCATTCCAGAAAGTGAACCATGTTCACCGTGAATGCGTACTTAAGTATGTGCGTGCTTACTTAAGTATTGAAGGTATCCAGAGTTATTGGTCAATACTTTTCATTATTAGAGAAAGATTAAGCCAGCATTGGTCGTTATCACCATCAAGATCCTTAAACACCAATTAGTATTTGAGGACCTAGTATTTTCGGATTTTCTCTACAGGCAATATCATAAATTACTCTCAGTCGGTACTCAAGTCCCAAGTTTCTAAGCTAACCGCTAATTATCCCTATTTCTTGCCGACTATTAGCTAAAAATGTACATTAGGCTTTTTCGCTGATTTTCCGCAAAAACTGCTATGCGGTCAACAGTACCGGAGGGAGGGAGGGCAAGGGAGAGCGATTTATATCCCTCTCATCCCTTGAGGATTCTCTTATCGACTCAACTCATACCGCCTGATATATGACCGGGTAGTGTAACGGAAAATCTGGTTTATATGTTTCATTTAGATTATCTGTACCCTGCAGTACGATGGGTGGATGGGTCGGTTCGCTCAATGGTTATTAGAGAGGGGTATTAAGTTCCGTATTGGTATTAATTGGGTAGTCGTTGTAGTGACGCTGGGTAACCTTAGACGAGGACTTTACTTTCCTGTTGTACCTATTTGTTGGAATATTTTTGGGAACAAATAAATGTGGAGATTCAGTAATAAAATTCGCCTCGGGCATGATTTGAGCTTAGGTTTTATTTTTTGATTGACGCACCGTACAAATATTAAAATGTTTTATTTGTTTTGGATTCATGTAGCTATAAGAGGCATCTTCACGACATCTACTTCTTGAATTTGAAGAAAGAACTTTGAAAAAGACACATGAATTAGACTGAAGAGAGTCAAAAGTCTCACATGACACCTGTCAGTACAAACTTGTTTTTTACAAAATCGCAACTTTATATTTGAGTTATGTCAGATCTAAACAAAATTATGCGGACTTTTATAACAATTATCAGAAAGTAATTCATAAGTGATCAGCCACAAATCTGATAGCTTAACTGAACCCTTGGAGCAGAGGGTTTAGTTAAGCTATTAATGCTTGTCCACACATACAAGATGGGTCGCACAAAATACTGTAGGTACAGTCACGAGCGTTATTTGTACACAATTTGCCACTTTTTAAAGAGATTTTTTCCTACCAAACTTAAACCGGTTCCTACCGGTTTGAACGTAATTATAGGCAACTTAAAAAATGTATTTTGGATGTAATCATCTAACTAGCCTTTTTAATTTTCCGAGATATAAGCTGTCAAAGTTAAAATCTTTGCCGTCAGTACAACTTTGATAGCTTATATTTTGAAAACGTGACGCTTGAGATTATTTTGTTTGTTACTATTCTTGTTTCTATTGATGCCAGCTATTGATTAATCTAGGTTTAAAAAATAAAATAAAATGGAAAGTTAGGCCTACCAAAATATTCAAATCCCTGTGCTAAGTAATAACTGTGCTATACCACGCAGTCTTACTGCGTGATTTTTGCCTCTGCTATTACATTACACACGTACATAATGCTGCTCGTTCTATACGATGCGGTTTGTTCGGCAATATTACGCACATTTCGGTGGAGTCACTCTTTGTACGGAGTTGTGGTGTCAATATATTAGACTCGCGGTTTACCTTGAGGATTGTTCTATCTCTGGATAGAACACACGTTTGGAGCGAGAATCAAACTATAAAATAATAATTTTAAGCTACACCCGGTTAGACTGGAAGTCAATTCGTACTTAGTTGGTAAAAGCTATTCTGATGACAGTTGTGAACAAACTATATGAATCAAGACATTATTTTTGGAAGCAATTTGGAAGGAAAACAAGTTGACAATTTCTCTCGATGCGACTTACGACTTGTTGCCTTCGACTTGGAATACTCTAAGAATTTTTTTATCCTCAGGCACTATCATAACACTCGGGTTGCTTGAGAGTGAGCTTGTGGCGATGTGGTAGTGGTGGACCAAATCGGTAGTCTAAACTTCAATCAATCATTCAACTTAAACAACCGCAATTTCCATACAATTTCAATCAAACTTCCACAACTATCAATCATAAACACTAACATTCATTGAAAGCCAGCTTCCTTTCATACGCGTTATCGCTGCCATTTTTTACGTTTGCTCGGCTCCCGAAGGCTCCCGATGATCTCCGAGCGTTTCATCACACGTCGTGTCGTCAGTAAATCATCCCGCGCCGCCGGCTATCTTCACTCGACCGAATAACACCCCTTAGACCTTACGTTGGGCAGAGTGAGGGCAGAAATACCAGTTAGCTTTTCAGTTTCAGAAAATTCGCTATCTAATGTTTGTTTTTTTTTCTGTTGTGTCTGAAATGGGAGTAATTGGATGTAATTGTTTGTAGCAAATAGAGAATTGGTTGTTGTTGGATTTGTGCCCGGCTATGAGCAATTTAATAAATTAAATTATATACCATTATTAGTATATTATTAGTATATCTAACTGACAAGATTGTGGGCGTACTATGATACAGCTCTGCCTGTCTCTACGAGGAAAATAGGCTTTTAGGATTTATTTTGAAAATTATGTATGAATTGGGTTTCTACAACCGTAATTATTATTTTATATTTTATTATTATTTTAGGAGCTCGTGGCTAAATAATAACAGCCGCTCGGGTCGATCTTTAGGTTAAGCCGTGCTTGCCTAGGTTGGTCTGTGGATGGGTGACCACCCTTACATACCGAGTTTCCTCCGTGTCTCGGAAAGCACGTTAAGCTGTTGGTCCCGGCTGTCATTTGTAGATCTTTGACAGTCGTTACAGGGAGTCAGTGGCCCAAAAAGTCTGACAACCAGTCTTACCAAGGGGTATCGTATTACCCAGTGCTTACTGGGTTGTGGAGGTCAGATAGGCAGTCGCTCCACGTAAAACACTGGTATTCAGCTGCATCCGGTTAGATTGGAAGCCGACCCCAATATAGTTGGGAAAGGCTAGGCAGATGATGATTTTATTATTATTTTATTTCATTAGTACTTTTTCTTGTAATTCTTTTTTACAATAGTCCTACAATGACATGTCGCTCTTAAATTATCATAATGCCAATCTCGGTGAGGGGGACCAGGAGTCCATAGCACAGGGTATCCTAGTTTGAACTCCTGACTCCCACAAACCTTTGTACCTCCAATATTTAATTGTAACACCTCTACTTATATTGTAACTTTACTTTGTGGGCGAAAATAAAATTTATTAATATTATTAATTATCAAGAAGCATCTTTTCATTTGGAGATAATACAATCTTTAATTACGTAAAATAATGTTAATTTGTAAAATATCTCCTTACTTATGACATTTTTATTGTTAAAAGGTACGTAAATCAACCTTTCGCAGGGGCACCTACAATAATTGCGCTGACATTATGCAAGCATGCAAATCTGGGTAAGTGTTGCCTGCTACTAGTAAGTACTAAATTACGAGTGGTAGGAGTCGAACCTAATGTGTGAGGCTAGTAGGTGCAGAGCTGAGTCACGTTGTAAATTACAAAGTTATCATAAATGTACACTTGAACTATTGTGTAGGTAATTTTATGCCCAGAACAAGCATTTTTATCACAAGACTTTCGGCCTTTTTGGCAAAGCAATAAAAAATTCTGAGATTTTTTCAGTTTTTATTGAAAACTTTCGTTCCTGGAATTACATAATTGTGCTAAATTCTATGCTATCTAGCGATTTACGCTGTGCGTTTTTTTTCAATGATTGAAGGCATGAATGTTAAGATTTTTATTAAATACCTAGAATTTTTTCATCTGTAAAAACGTTTTTCTATAATATACCACCATGGTGTTTCAAAGTTTAAACTCAAAGGTCTGATTCTCCATCTGTGAGAAGCTTGCTAGAAAAACAGTGTTTCAGAAATTTAAGAAAACTGTTATTGGTAATGGTGTCGATTCTGTTGTGCACAAACTAAACTTACTTAACTATTGCTATCTTTTACTAAAAGGCAGTGCGAGAAAAGGCCGGTTATAGCTATGAACTAAGTTAGAGATGTTAAACTAGTTTATGCCTTGCGCTTCACCGTGTTTTTAGTCAACATGTTTTTACGTGCACCCTTCATTTGTATGGAAATATTAGTTCCAACTAAATTTGACAGCTCTAAATTACGTCCGTCTCTTTCTCGTTTTATTAGAGAGAAAAAGATAGCAATAACCTAAATTAAGTTTAGTTAGTGCACAACAGAATCGACACCAATGTCTTCATAATTCCGCTTTTATTCTCACTCAAACAAGATGTCTAGGTACTATAGTTATCGTAGCAGTAACCAAATGTACCTTCTACATCATTCCTCTACGTTGCCAACTCATTGATCCCCAGAGCCATGGAGTGGTAATAAAAACTGAGCGTTGTATCCGCCTCCGCTATGATTAATGCACTTCTGCCAGCTCCCATGAAGCCAAGGGCTCTCACAATGGATGGCTTTACACCCGCGTGTCTATTATGTATTACTACTCCTTGCTTAAGGCTTTGAGTGTTCAAGTGATGAAAGAAAGAGCGGTGTAAAGAGACCCGCGAGGTTTTGTGCGGGGTGATGGGTGTTAGAAAAATTGTCGTTGGTATTATGAGAGCTGAAATTACAGCTTAAAAGAACTAAGCTAATACTTGGCTAGTGTATCTAAAAATATTAATTGTCAACACCCTTTAAGCGTAGTTTCATGAGGCAGTAGTGGCTGATAATATTGGGCAAAGTAAAGGAGGAATTATCATCATTTAGCTGTCTTTGTCCCATGTTACAAATGTTTTAAATTGTAGTTGGAGGGGGGGGGGGGGGGGCGGGGGGTTAACTTCGATAGCAAATGCTTGATTGAGATTGTGCTTTTTCATTTCTGGACTCTTTCTTTCTAACAAAGTTTCCAAATCACTGTGTGGGTACCTATGTTTTTTATTATGTATAATATTGAATTATATATTATATTAAATTATAATTATAGAGTTTAACTTTTTACAGAAATTTTCGATTTCGTAATATTTCCGCCGGAATATTTGTACAAACGCGAACACATTGGGTTCACCACTATTACCTCCCATAGAATCCTTATTCTATAGATAGCATATTTGAATAGGATGAACCCAACCTCCCGATATAATAGTCAACTATATCTTCGTCATTTCCGGATATATTATCATCCATCATAATTATGTCAAATTTGTATGACATCTACATGTTTAAAACCTATTGATTAAAAACTTTCAAAACACTTCTTTCCAACCATAGGATTATTTAAAAACACATTTTAAACTTTGATAACTGACTAAGTACCATTTCAAATACGCCGAACCATAAATATTTAGTACATAAATTACAATTATCGTAATATTAATTACTGAGGCAAGTGAAAACGTTCAGACGCTAGGTTACCAGGAGGTCATAAATCAGAGGATTATGTCTTTATTATGTTAATGTTATATTGTGGAAATTTATCAATTAGCAAGCTGAGGCGGTCTGCGGCTGGATTACTGTAAGAACTTGATTTAGTACTTGTGAATGAATTATTGGTGCCAATGATTGAAATGTTAAAGTTTCAAATTGATTTAAGTTTATTGGAATCTCTTACCTTATTTCTTTATAACACGCCCACGTCGTTATCAGATTATATCGAACTAGCTGGTTGTCCTACACTACTAATCATAAGCTTATCATATCAGAACAGTTTGTAGCAACCACTCTCAATCTCATTAGCTTTCATTCTGTTGCTAGCGTCTACGACTGCCAGTATATCACGCAATTAGGTTGCTTCCACGTCTCTCTGATTAAATTATACTCATTACCACTACATTGCTATGTGATTTATGAATATTGAAGGTAATTCCACGCTTATTAAATCATAAACTCCGACTAGAAAGCGTCTAATTTCCCGACAAACTAGAATCGTAGGTAGTTGAATTCCTTCACAGTGCATTGATGTCACATTAAATAACGTAACCCCTATACCGACGTGCGTCGTAAGCAAAAAAGCTGTATCTCAAAAAATCTAAAATTTTGTTATAAAGTTGCTTGACAAATTTCACATCAGATGGACTAAACAAATCAACTGTACCTCATGTACGAACATTAAAAAATATCATCATCATCTGCCTAGCCTTTTCCCAACTTTGTTGGGGTCGGCTTCCAGTTTTACCGGATGCAGCTGAATACCAGTATTTTAAATGGAGCGACTGCCTATCTGACCTCCACAACCCAGTTAGTACCGGGTTATACGATACCCCTTGGTAAGACTGGTTGTCAGACTTTTTGGGCCTCTGACTACCTAACGACTGTCAAAGATCTACAAATGACAGCCGGGACCAACGGCTTAACGTGCTTTCCGAGGCACGGAGGAAACTCGGTATGTAATGGGCGGTCACCCATCCACAGACCAACCTAGGAAAGCACGGCTTAACCTAACGATCGACCCGAGCGGCTGTTATTATTTAGCCACGAGCTCCTTTCCTTTCCTTTCCTTCCTTTCTTTTGATATTAAAAAATATCAAAAGAAAAATATTTAAATCTCATTTTTCTTCAGAAATTAATTTTCACTTGATCCTTAAAACATCGATTTGTTGAGTTATCGCTTGTTAGCTTTTGGCAGCAAGAATAATTACAATACAATTTCACTGTTCCGACGTTAATACTGCATTTAAGAAATTTATAATTAGACGATAAATAAGCTTTCTTATTTAATAAGTGTTATAGGGCTGCGCGGGCGCCGATGTCGTCATAAACGTCAGGTAACGGCCCGAGAGCGATGATGCGCCCGCTATCGGTCGAGCTCCGAATTAAAAGGGAGTTACAACTGTGTTTTACAGTTAGATAAAATATAATGAAGCGATAAAGCTTGTAATGAGGTAATATAAAATGTTATGTGATAGTGTTTTTTAGTGTTTTTTTTTTTAAATTTACATTTGAATAATGTGTTCGTCTGTGTGTAAGTCAATCTTTATTTTAGAATACGACTTATTTGACCCAATTACATACCTATGTAATTGGGTCAAATAAGTCGTATTCCCTAATACCTATCACCTGTATTTCTCCAAAGAGCTAGGCAGATATTATGTGTACCTATACATATCATGTGTCAGTTATCATATCAGTCATCTCGACAGTTACATAGAAGCATACCTTGTAGTCAAGTACCATTGAGCTTAAATTACTTTGAGTCTCCATTCCTGTAATATGGATCTAATTCTAGGTACTGGATCTATTAAGTTTAGAGTAAACTTTGGTTCTGTGAAGCTCATTTTATTGCTTCAAGACAAAAATCTGATTACCTAATACCTTGAAAACTTTTATGAATAGTTAGGTAATTGAAATAGCCTTTTCAGAACAATTTTAGAGTAAAATTAGGCCATCCAATTATAATTTCTCTAAGTAAACCCAGGTATTTCACTAGTGTGAGACATTCTAAAGGTGCCATCACCCATGAATGTTAAACCATTTATGGTAATCACAGTAAAGACATAAAAACTCAATGGTCGATAGTTTCGGAAAGCGTTGATTATAAACCTTCGTTTATGGCGTGCCCGAATGGCGGCTGATCGTGAGGAAATGTTTGAAATTGTGAATGAATAACAATAGAATATGTTTAAATATAATAGTTATTGTGAAAGAGGGATGCGTATGAATATTGAGCGCAAAAAATGATTTTATGTGTCACCTTCTGTGGTTCAAGACCACCTCAACAGGTAGTTAAAAAGAAAACTTCAAGTCTAACTATAGAAATTGAGCACGGGTCGCGAGAACCTTTTAGTTTCCTACCTTGTGGAATTCAATAGATAATAGACCACTCTCGGACATTTCTAGGGTGATCTAGGATAAAACGTGTCCGTCAAGTTTATAGAACATGATGTCTGGTCTGGAAACCAGCCCAGGCTGCTGAGACATTCTTGGTGGAAAAAACTAATAACACCTGGGAATCGAACCCAGGACCTCGTGCTCACCAGTAGCGATTACAACCACTACACCATCGTGGCAGTTTATTTTAAGTATTCTGTGGTATGGTAACCCACGGTAACTTGCGGTAAATATCGAAATTTCCGTTTTTACCGACACATCATATTAACTAGGTATAGATGTTTCAAAAGCGCTCTGAAAACCAATGTTTTCTTTGTAAACTACTAAAATTCTCTTCAGTAGAAATAAAGTTGAACATAATGCCCGTCCTACGTATTCAGACCACGTGAAAATGTTCGTATACTTGTAAAAACTATAATTTTACAACAGTTTCGAGTTCGCACACATATTCTACCTCATTTTCTTAACATTTCCCTCGCTCGTCGTGGAAAATTTAAAATTATACAACTTCCTTATCCGCAATGGCGCAAAGGGAACTACAACTACTTTGAAAACTATCTTTATAACACCCATTTGAGATCTTAGTGTCGTAATCTCTATCTCTAAATCATTTTGAACCACTTCAGGTTCGGTTATACCAGTTCGGACGAACAGGTTGCGGACCGACCGCTGACAACGGACACTGAAAAATACTGTACCTACATTACTTTACATTATCTGACAAACTTCGATACTAAGGAATGCTAGCACCACGAACTGGTGTCTTATAGTTTTATCTAAATGTTTAATAGTTAAAACTGCAAAAAATTGGTTTGTATTCCTCCATTTCAAGATTTATTTTTACGTTTAATATCTCCTCCTTTTCAAATAAAACACGATCTTAAAATATAATTTAAGTCTTCCATTTTATAAAGAAGTGTCAGTAGCAAAGAGGTCGGTCGCGAACTCGCCGTAATCTTTCTTTTCAATTATTTTCCTTTATAAAAAGTTTTTATTGTGGAGCCGAGAGGACTAGGAAATAAGTTGTTGAATGCAGTGGAAGTTGATAAGCGGGGCCGGTCGCTAAATGAGCTTAATTTGTTAAAGTCACGCGGAAGATAAAGTCGTTTCGCTAATAGAACTTTGTCAAAGTATCGAGTGTCGTTACTGGCTTAGTGGATCAATAGGTTGATTGGAAATTAGAATATTTTGAAGTTAGAAAAAGGATGATGTTCCATTAAAGTACCTACAACCAACTTAATACTTTACATAGCTTTTACAAATAAACTAGGTACTATCAGCTCGGACGAAATCTTACCACCGATAGGGCCCTTTTTGTTTGCAGCATCCGACCGCTATTCAAGCGCTTATGTACGCTCATCAACCAATAGCATCACAGCATCTGATCCATTGTCTTTGTTAATGAAAAAAAGGGTCGAAAGAAAAAATATAATACAATACGGGTGGTAAACAGATGTGGGCATCGTGTCCACGGGATTTTGATTAAAACATGGTAAGATTTCGTCAAGATTTCGTCGTGCTGGTCAAGGCACTTGCCGAATACTTAGGTGTATTTTTAAGTTGGATCATTATACCTGTTCCGAGTTGTACAACGACAGGTTCGTGAACAAAATGTCTGGCCTGGAATGTATTCCTAATTTGTATATCAGATCTACTTTATTATTTCTGCAGAAAGGCATAATTTTGCAGTTAGAATGTCAAATAAAAGCAATTAGCGAAAAACCATTCCAAATAACATGTCATATGTAAGTATCGTAAGCTACAATAAATTAAATTAGCATAGTCTTGTGGAATGTATCACATATTTATAACACACGTTGACCTGCGCAGTGTACAGGTCAGTTGACGTGGGAGATCTACAATACCACCATGTCATCAGTAACAGAGAAATACGTTCAGGTCAACTTCATTAAATTGTGAAAAACGACACGATTAACCTTTTGGTTAAAGCCATTTAACATATTTGTAATTTAAATTGAAAATGATGTGTTATCCCAATGTTACTGAAAGTAAAAACGCAATTCAAATGTTTGTTTGTCTCTCAAACTTTATTTAAAAGCCTTCTACTACAGTGTAAACTAGGCTGGCAAAGCTGTCTACGCCGTCATTAAACCAAAATAAAAAGCGTTATTTTGGTTGGTCCTGGTGGTCGTAAGCACTCTGCTGAACATGAGGTCGGTTCGATTTCCAGTTCGGACTAAGCGTTCTTAGTTTTGTTTTGCTTCGGAATTTCTCAGTAGCATCTTAGAGTTTTGTATGTGCCCGAATGATTGCAAACAGGCTTTGTATGAGACTTAAATACTCGTATAAATAGTGAAATGTAGGTGTAGGTACTCTAAGTACACCTCCACCTAACCATTCAGGGAAACAGCCGTGGTGTAATGTTATGTCTTTAAAATTAAACAAACGTATTTAACCATTACTTTTGATAATTTTTCCACTGACAACATTTTCAGCGTGTGGGAGTTCAACCTAAATCTGTTTCACAAAAGCGTGTCATCAAAGCCTATCACCGTCCCCCACAAGCTGTTGTACAACCTGCGTTACTGTAATAGGGCGCGCCTATTAGCCGCCCAGCTGCCCCATTAGCATACTCGTATATCGATGCTAGCGAGCCCTAGCCCGCCACTCATGCGCACAAATATTTATACGAGCCCCAATAACGGACACGCGGTAAAGCCTAAATGATGGAAATATGTTTGTATAGTAGCAGGGTTATTGTTCGGTTGTAATAAAAACATAGGATAAAAACCCGTTTTATTTGATTTCACTTTGTTTGTTGCCGTAGAACCGCCCAGACTGATCCAACTGACTCATTTGGACAGAAGTGTAAAAGAACACAGCTATCTACTAAATTAATCTTCTATTAAAATCTTTTTCAAAATCCTCATGATATTTGAATTCCGTTGTAGCATTAGCCCCCGTTCGAACAAGCGTTTTTTGAACAATGAGAATGCAACTGACATAGCTCATCACTGCTGCGCTAAAGAAAGGCTTTTCATTATATCTAGACTAGATACCTAATCCAGCCAAGTCTGATCATCTGGCTAACTCACCTACCTCCCACGTCCACGTCACCCACACTGACCGCGCGGACTCTTGCAGACGGATGAAGGATCAAACTTAATAGCCGCTCTCAAACTACCCGCCGGTTTATTGTGACTGTACCCCGCACCCCGCCATCACGCTTCATGAGCCAAACTTAGCTCTAAGTGCTCCCATTAAGGTCGTAATTTGTTCGATCGCGAGGTTGCGAGGGAAGCTATACAAATTGATCCCATCACCGAAGGATTCAGTTTAAGGAACGCTCTCGTACGATACACGGTTTGTAGGAAATCACACTATTTATATGAGCATTACGTTAATAGCAGGCTTTGTAGTACTATCGGTTGTTTGAAATAGACGCCATTTTGAAATAAAGCGGTACACGGAACCGAGGAAATGAGATTGAGGGTTCAGATAAATAGGCCGTTTTTCAACAATTTGTTCGGGTGAAAGCTTTGACAGTTAAGTTAACAGCTTCTAGGGCGAAGTGAGATATTCACTATAGTTTGTTCATTTTGCCTATCAAGCTTTTTGTATTCCATCGTTTGACACAAATATAGATAATCGATTGGTGGATTGTGTTATTCAGATTATCTATCATTCTATCTCAAATATTTTTAATTTAATTTATTTTTAATTTATAAATAAATAATTAAGAGTCAGAAGTCTCCACGCTATTATAGGTGCTCAAGGATAGACGCCCAGAAAGAGCTAACGAGATGACCTGGACGCGCACTGTGATGGCTTATTCGAAGTGGCGCACGAAATGAGTAGCACCCTGGAAAGAGATGGGAGAGGCCTTCGCCTAGCGGTGGAACATTAATGGCTTATAAAAAAATACGAGAAAGAGTTATAAACAACCAGCCATATAACACTGCAAGCTGCTCAAACCTACAAAATAGTAATAAACCAGCATTTTGGCTAGTAGCTACAACGTTTTTCCGGCATCTATAAACGCTGGCGGGTCTACTGCCGAAGATAAAAAGTGGGACCGCACGTTAGTGGACAATAAACCAGCATACGTTTACTGCGTGAATAAACGCAAAGCCAGGTTTCTGTTAAGCAGTAGGCACACGAGCGGTGGCAAACTGTGTGGTCAGGGACCGCTCCAAGAGTTGGGTAGCTTTCATTGTGTCCTGTCAAATATTGAAAGGGGTAACTGAATATAAATCATAGCCCAGAAAAACGTGATATGTCTCTACTTTGTTGTATTTTAGAAAAAACCTTCCTCCCGCTCCGGGCGGAGCAAGAGGGAGTGTCAGACTTTTACTAACTAAAACTCATCCATGTTCCTTCTTCGCCCTTTGTATTCCGGGGCCACCCACGGTATCTCTTTCGAACTGTCCCGCAGCCCACTTCTAATATCCCTGACTTGTGTATAGTTGCGCGGTTTATTCTACTGTCATATTGAACTCCACAAATTTTTCGGCTTTTGCCCTATGTGTTGTAACTTCTAATGCAAAAGGAAATTCACGTGTGACTGTGTCTTCGAACTGTAATAATGTTTATCACCTAAGTACTCACCAAGTGTATACTTTAACTTTGTCACCTACCATTAGTCCCCGATGAACGCAGCCTAACCAGGCTTACAGTACACATTGATGTTCCGCGGCCGGACGCGTGCCAAACTGCCACCGTGTACCGCGGATAGCACGCTATTACCGACGCCTTGTTTATGGGGACGAAATTATCATGCGAATTTTGTGATCTCCTCGAGCTTATGGGCGCCTGGTAGTCTCTCAGTTAAAGTCTATGATTTTATGATATCATTGCCTGTTAACTTTGGTTGGGTTGTAGCAGGATGCTGTCCAAAAAGGTGTAGTTTGGATTACGTACTTAAATAAATTCACGCCTTTTTCTCATGAGGGTTAGCGGAACCTACTTAACGCCACCTGCAGCGATTCTTACATACTCCTTTAGTTTCGACCATATTCACATCTGATTACACGCACGCTGATTAAAAGTACGATGCAAATGAACTTTCTGAAGAACACCACGAACAAGGTCAATGTATGTCCTCTTGGGATGTCCGCTCCCGGATTCCCAGTTTGTAATAAAAATGTTAAAATAATGCAATGACATAGTAATAAAAAAATTAAATAGCAAAACGGCAGCCCCTATACATATATCCTAAATCTACACTACGATCAGTTTGAATAGCATATTCGTATATCATATGCGTACATTTAAAAAATATGCGAATAAAAATAAAAAAAATAATCAAAACGTGCTCTATCACAAATAACACATTTATGATTTACTGAAAAAGAGACGAGATCCGAGCGGAATCTAAATAAATTGCTCTGAATATGGTTCACACCAAAAACGTTTCTGTAATAAAGTGACCAAATAGACTGTTATTAACTTAACTATCTATTCAAACCCCGTAATTTACCCACACGTTTTAAATAATACGCTTAAAGAATTCACCCCTAAACTTCAATTTGGACAAACGGCTACAAATCAACTTTTTTAAAATAGGTACACTCCCCAAAAAAACATAAAAAATAATTGAGCATAATTTCGATACAGTCAAACGCCTAATACCAATTACGTATTCCGAAAACGAGCCATTCGATTTGTTACAACACAAACATCGATTCTATTGTATTCGAATTATTATCTGTTCAACAATCGATTGATAAGGATCGCGATGGCGATCGTGTGACATCTCGATTGGATGCGGGTGTTACGGGACTTATCTACATGAATTTATTTACGGCTGTTCCGATACCAGATAATCGGTCCAGAGACGTGAAAGGCAGTGAATCAATGAGGTGTAGTCATTGAAAATTTTACTAAGTTCAAGATTCAAAAAAAGGAATGTGATTATAATCACATGTATTATTAATTTAATAAAATTATTATGATATTAAGTAGGTAGTCAATTCTCATGGCATAATCAAAAATGCTACCAAAACATAAGCAATTTTAGTACTTAGATAACACTTTGACTTTTTTCTTTCATATTCTTTTTAGCGGTTGAAATCAGTGCTGTCACACGAACAACAATCTCGAAATAATCCTCAAAGTTTGTTGTATTACGAAGTTTGAGTAGTCTGTTCAGTGCCGCGTAGTTTACGAGCATAAGCGACTCACTTATGCAAAGTAGACGATTCCAGCTTTACTGAGTTGACAAATGAAATAGGAACAATGCAACGACACGAGAACATGTCCTATATTTTGTGAGATTTCTTCGGTGTAAAGTTACAATACTTATGCAAATGTCATCTATGATTTCTAGACATTATAGATAGTTCTTAAAGGTTATGTTCATGAATGTCAACAAGTTGACTCACTGTTACATCACACTGCGTGTCTTTGTCTCGTTAGTCCCCAATTCGTCGCTGATAGTAATTCGGTTACAATTGATATCGGAAGCTGGTTAATCTTTTCATCTCGCAGCTGGTTTATTAGCTCTTTTTAGTGGCACACGGTTAATTGATTGACAATCGCGTGGTTTTCGATTGATTGAACCCCGCACGTGTGGCGCGGTGGGAGATAATTGCGGGCATAATGTTCCATGTGGGTGCTCGTGAATATCATTTGTACTGTGGTAATAATTCATCAATGATAAGTGGTAATGATCTATATTATGGATTTCAGTATTGAATTTTGTAATGTGTCCTCTTACAAGTTGTCAACATATACGTAGATAACATTACCTAATATATATAATGGAGCCTTCTAATACAGGCATTGTTTGCCTAAAAGGGGGCTCCAAACACATTAAGATGTAATGTAATATGTAACTGAGTCAATAAACTATTTTTGTATTTTTTTTTGTATTACGCCTGTATTCCCGAAGTGTAGACGTGTATTATACTGTCTACTACAACCACATTACACTCCAGTTTTGTTCAATTCCCATATAAAAGCTTAGTCCAATAAACCAATAACACTTTACCTGACCTGGGAATGGAACCCAGGACCTTATGGTCAGTATTGTTTGCGCCTGATTGACCACCTAAGCAAAAAATCGAAGCATTGACCAAATATTCTCCTATTTACAAGGGCTGTTAGTAGAGAGAAGCTCGTGGCTAAATAATAACAGCCGCTCGGGTCGATCTTTAGGTTAAGCCGTGCTTGCTTAGGTTGCTCTGTGGATGGGTGACCACCCTTACATACCGAGTTTCCTCCGTGCCTCGGAAAGCACGTTAAGCTGTTGGTCCCGGCTGTCATTTGTAGATCTTTGACAGTCGTTACAGGTAGTCAGTGGCCCAAAAAGTCTGACAACCAGTCTTACCAAGGCGTATCGTATTACCCAGTACTAACTGGGTTGTGGAGGTCAGATAGGCAGTCGCTCTATGTAAAATACTGGTATTCAGCTGCATCCGGTTAGACTGGAAGCCGACCCCAACATAGATGATGATGATGAAGGGCTGTTAGTATCATTTTTATCAACTTTTCCAACCTTATTCTACCTTTACCTAGCAAACTCTAAACGTGTTCCTATATTGTTCACCTGTCTTCTGTTAGATCTAATCTAGACCGGAATTCATTGCCATGTATTATTTCGGGAGCCAGTCGCTCTCCACTGCTTGTGCCTTGCACATTCTCACCTTTGTGCTAGCTCCTTTCACTGGGATTTCACACAGCTTATACCATTAAGTACACTGTTATAGATGAGACATTGGCATGCAATATTTTTACTTAGTCTCAATTAATTTGTTGATAAGTTATGTAACTTACTCAAATATTTTTACTAATAAGATTCTTGGTAAAATATAAAGATATTTGCTGTTTCAATTCCAGATATTTACGTAACTGAATGATATAAATATTTAAAGATATTTCTTATTATGTTTATTCAGGAAATCGCTGCCTAGCCAAATACAATGTTATACAAACCAAACATTACAGCAGATGTAAAACCTACGCTTTCCTAATTAAACAACCAAATTATTATAATTTTGAACCAACTGATGTAACTTTGTTAGTCCTTCAGTAAGTGGATAAATATCTGACATTGCCAGCATTCCTCAGCTGTAGAGCAGACAAAGACGAACCAAAACAAAGAGTACTGAGAACTGTCAATGATTCACCTTCAAATAAATAAATCTTAATAAATAACAATCAGTTCTAACCAGACACAATTATATAACAACGTTAACAATCGGAACGGAACAAGGAGGTACGATATCTGCGATCGAGTGCGTCAACAGCGGGGGAACAGTCGCAGTCGCGCTGCGTGCCGTATCGTCGCCGAGCATCGCTCGTCTGATCCGACCATTAGATTGCTCTGTTCGGGACATTCCATTACCAACTACGTACATATTTGACTACGTTATATTGTTATTAATTCTTGATATGAGCTTTGTTCAAATATTGCTCGTATTAAAACGAATTTCGTATCGTTCGGATACATCGCCTACCGTGCCGCTGTGGTTTGTTCGTTCGTAATTTATGTCCAATGTATTAAACGATGCGATCTTTTCTACTCTCAGTATTGTGTTATTCGAAATGTACATTTTCCCTCACGATGTTTTCCTTTAAAACTTGGTGAGTTCGCTCTCGGTTATTCGAGTGGCTTTCGACTTGAGTGTCTCTAGAATGTTTTCGTAAAAGATTATCTATCGTCCTCATCGTATTGTCTTCTTAGTTCATTGTCGTGTTCCAATTTGCGAGACCAGTTCGTGATTTTTGTGTATTAATATGTAAAACATTATAATACAGACAAGAGTCGAATAGATTTACAATACAATACAGATTTATGATTCGAGATTGAATAGATAAACGATTGCAGATAAGATCCGACCAGCAATAAATTTGCCACTTGCAAAACACGAACTGTGCTGTTTTAGAGCACGCTTCCCGTTTAACAATTGTGTTTGGAGACAAAATATGCAGAAACGGTAATATTTATCAAAAGTGATCGCCTCAAGCTTTGTCCGATGGTGATAAATTGTGACGTTGAAGTATAAAGTACCAGCCAGCTATAAATGTGTTGACGCTTCAGATGTGTCGAAACCACAAAATATTTAACGCAGCTTTTGGCCGCAGCTTCGCCTACGTGGTAGGTATTAAGAAAATTGACAAAATTGTCTTAAGGGAATGTAATACCAGAATAAAAACAATCTTTGTCTTCCTAACACAGGACATGGGCTACCTGTGTCGTTACTTTAAGCCGATACGACAGATAAAGTTACTTTCGGGTAGCTAAATTATAAAATTTTAGAGATGTGGGCTTAAATAATGTGTTGAACTACCAAACTTATTTATAGCAATAAGTACCATCGATCTACGGACTGTACTTTATATGTTACAATCTAAATATATCAAAGAAGAAACTGACTGACTGACTCATCTATCAACGCACAGCCCAAACCGCTGGGTCTACAGATTCTAAATTTGGCAAGTAGGTTCCTTATGTGGTCTAGGGGTGCACTAAGAAAGACGATAATGATGATTGTGATTACGATGATGATGATGATTGTGATAATGATGATGATGATTTTGATTACGATGATAATGATTGTGATTACGATGATGATGATTGTGATAGTGATGATTGTGATAACGATGAAAATGATTGTGATTGCGATGATAATGATTGTGATAACGATGATGGTGATTGTGATAGTGATTATGATTGTGATGGTGATTGTGCCAGTGATGGCGATTGTGATAGTGACGGTGATTGTGATGGTGATAGCGATGGTTGTGATAACAAGGATGGAGATTGTGATGATGATGATAATGATTGTGATTACGATGATAATGATTGTGATAACGATGATGGTGATTGTGATAGTGATTGTGATAGTGACGGTGATTGTGATGGTGATAGCGATGGTGACGATGATTGTGATTGTGATTGTGACAGTGATGGTGATGGTGATAATGATGAAGATGATTGTGACAACGTTGATAATGATTGTGATAACGAGGTTAGTGATTGTGATGGTGATAGTGATGGTGATTGTGATGGTGAAAGTGATGGTGATTGTGATGGTGATTGTAATGGTGATTGTAATATTGAGTGTGATTGTGATAATGATTGTGGTTGTGATAGTATTGGCGATTGTAATCATGATAATTGTGATTAAGATAATAATGATTGTGATTGCGATGATAATGATTGTGATAACGATGATGGTGATTGTGATAGTGATTTTGACGGTAATTGTGATGGTTATGGTGATTGTGATAGTGACGGTGATTGTGATGGTGATAGCAATGGTGATGGGGATTGTGATGGTGATTGTAATTGTGATGGTGATGGTGTTTGTGATGGTGATTGTGATAATGATTGTGATAATGATGGTGGTTGTGATAGTGATGGTGATTGTGATAATGATGGTAACTATGATACTTATGGTGATTGTGATAATGATTGTGATAATGATGGTGGTTGTGATAGTGATGGTGATTGTGATGATAATAATAAGTTGTGATGATTATAAAATTTGGCACATAGATAGTTTATAACCTGGATTAACATGTAGGACATTATCCCTATAATATGATTCAGTGGGACAGTTACCGAACTTCACGCGGGTGAAGCTTCGGGCAACAGCTAGTATTCTAAATAAATGAGCTCCTGTTATAAAAGAGGGTTTGTTAATAACGAGACCAAAAATAGACAACATCTATAAAACATCTCAAAAAGTAAAAGCGCTTAGTTCATATTCCGTTTTCCAGGAAAAAAATAATCACGTCCCCTAGGTCAAAAGTAAAAGTTACTTTTCATGCAAAAATACATGTAATCACAAACGGAGAGTTCACCGTAGTGAGGACTTGTCACGGCTTCAGTACAAAGGTCCCTCAGGACAGTGGGGACTTAACAAGTAGACTCGGCTCATTTTCAGTTGTCTTTCATTATTTTACGTTTCAAGTAAATGTTAATTTGTTAACATCTCGTGTACGCCGCCTACGACTACCCATTTGGATTTCTTTTGTTATTCCTTATAACAAAAGAAACTGTTTTAAAAACGTTACTTCTTTGTTTTCGAAATGTCATCAAGAACATTATTGACGTCAACGCTGACTGGATAGAGGACATAAGTTAAATTTGAACGTAGAAAGTATTAATTCTTATAAAACAAATAAGAAATCCCTTTCAATGTTTGTGGCTTACTAACGAATAACCTTTAATTAAAGCCCTTAACAAGCTATTTATTTCCACAAGAGGGTAGGTAATTCTGATATTTCTGATCGAACACCGCGTGATGACTAAGCGACAGCAGACACAGTGTGCTTCTGCAGCAAAAGTCATTAATTTCAGTAAAAGATTACAGGTGGCCTACCATGACGTCTTAAAGCAGGATCGTTTTATTCTTGTTCGAGTGTGGGTAAGAGACGGAGCTATAGAGGACGTCTAGCGCCATCTCTGCTTTCAAAACAGTGTTATAATAAATTAAAATATCCGCGATGTTGGTACGCCTCGAAATATCATAGTACCTTTCAAACCACGCAATCACAATATCATTTTCGGCCAACCCTAAGCAAGTCAGATATTGGAATAAAGGGATACTTCCGCCGCTGCTACTACCACGCTATTAAGTGGGGTGTATGTTTGTTGTAATGTAGATTCCAAGACAAACGTCTCTATCCCCGTGTTTGCTCGCCGCCATTGTTTCCTCTTGTTTGACGAGGGATGGGTGAAGCCATCGGTTATCTAATGCAGAGTTTGGGTAATCGGAGGGAACTCACAAGTTTTTATTTGATAGTGTTGTTTTGAGTGGTGACTATTAGTTTTGGTTTAGGTTAGATTTGTTGTAGGTGTGGAATGATACACAGGATCTGTCTCCACAACTTTAGATCGAGTACCTAACTTAACGGTATAGCAACCCCCACTCCACTCGTGTTAGTTTTTCTAGACAAAATTCTTCAACTCCTTACAGGTTTTCTTTGCCTTCTCTGTTAGCTCTTGCTCTTGTAACTTCTCCTTCTATCTTTTTATGTCTACTTTTCCTAATATAATGGTGGTAATGAACTCACTATCTGTATTAGAAAAAACCGGCCAAGTGCGAGTCGGACTCGCACACGAAGGGTTCCGTACCATTGACTATATTTAGTATTTGTTGTTATAGCGGCAACAGAAATACATCTGTGAAAATTTCAACTGTCTAGCTGTCACGGTTCATGAGATACAGCCTGGTGACAGACAGACGGACAGACGGACAGACGGACAGACAGCGAAGTCTTAGTAATAGGGTTCCGTTTTTACCCTTAGGGTACGGAACCCTAAAAAAAAACAAAACACATAATTATATTATGACGTAATTTTTTAACAAGCTGTGATTATAGTTTTTGTACTAGTTAGCTCGTTACGGTTACGCGTGATATGTGACATTCAAACACGCATGTCACGCTTTGTCCTCAAACCTAACTATTACAGTGAAGTCTACCATGTCCTATTGATATTTATAAGTTTAGTTTTGTATATTTTGTCACTCTGATTTAAATAAATCCGCCCGTCGTGCTCGAAGTATTAGTTTGCAAAAACTACTAACGAGACGAATGACATAGCAGAACATTAGAAATTAAAAGAAGACTTAATATAATGTGATGGAATAAACACTCCATTCATCACAAGTTGCTTTTATGTGTGTAGAAAATTGAACAACTATCATAATTTTGTAAATTATCCAGGGTTTCCTCCTTTATTTGCTAGCCATTTATCTCCAAAATAGACATAATTTATGATCCCGCAGGTCGCATAATATGTTGGTCACGAAGCGAACAGAATTCCAATCTGTTTATTTGGACAGTTCGTTTTAAAACTCAGGCTGGACTCAAATAACATGCTTCGTTTGTTATTGTTTACGTTACGTGATCGGATAGTTTCATACCATTGAATTTTATGTATTTCTGAAATTAAATTAATATACCAACTTTGGTGAAGATTTCGCATAAAACAGTTCGATTGAATTAACTTACCTGTAAAAACTGACCCAGAAAAAAAACACAAAATAAATAAAAGAAATGAACCCATTAAACAATTCTTCTGCTACGGTACAAATCTAACTTTATTGCTGCTTCGTTCACTAAATTTCGGTTTATCATAAAGCCAACAAATAACGTGAAACCGTACACATTTAAACTTCAATGTAATATCATCAATTCTGAACGCACATTCAACAAATTACAGGCACTGAGAACGCTGAGCCTACAATTTAGTGCGCCAGCCGGCAGTCGCTAGCCGGCGCAATACCAATACCGACGAGTGCGCCTCGACTACGTGCTGAAAGAACTTCAGTCCAGCGATATACTTGCCGCTAACATAATCCCCGGGATTTGATACCGACCTTTATTTGGCTACCGGCAAATATGTTTGCATAGACTGACAATTTTACAAACACACCTCAATCACACTGCGTGTTCTATTAAAATTGCCTTTTCTATTATTTTATTCTGTGGCCCGCTTGAAGTCGAGCAGTGTGAACGCGTCGTTCGCAATTCGCATACAATTTCCCCCGCATTAGGGCCCGGGATGGCGGATGGCGGATGGGTCATACGCAAACATTTGCCCAAACATTACCCGCTGCCTTCAGGACCGACTCCGCTGAATTATTGAGACGTCCCGTTTTAACACCAGATGCTATTTAGATGTTCTCATGTTTATTAGTTTGTCCCTCGTAATTTGTCATAGAGCCGTTGATGGCTGTAATTTAGGGCATCCCATGAAGCGATGATACGATAATGTTGGGGAAGTTTGTCGACCAAATGTGCTTTCGGAAGCATTAATCTTCCCGAATATTGCGTAAGAGTCTGTAATCTAAAGTTCCACAACAATGAGTTTTCGGAGCTAAATCTAAGTTACACGAACTATTACTTCGGAATTGTTACCGTAAGAAATCACGGCCAAAAGGTCCGTAAAGTTTTATTATAAGTATCGATTGCTGATCTGACATCAGTCGGTTAAAGAATGGTTCCGCAGCCGTCGCTATCATGAATGAGTCTGCCTGATAAAGGGAAATACCTGTAGAAATCAAACGGTGGAAAATAAATGTTCTCGGCGCGAACGATGGCGGGCGGAGCGCGGCGCAGGGAATCGTTCGGTGAGTCGGTGAGGGCTGCGGGCACGGATTTGTCGCTCTGCTACGACATTTGTTACTTCGCTACCTTTGCTACTTTATTTGTCATTGTCACGGTGTACGGTTTCTTTGCTTCGTCAGTTTTTCTTACCGTTTCTTTTTTCCTTATTTCTTCTAAAGCTTTGTAGATTACATTCCATATGTTACTTGACACGTAAGTCATGTGTTCTTGCCTTTGAGCACAATATAAACTCAAACTTTAAGTAAGTTTTCTTTCTTTATTTAGTTTATTTCGCTTGGTTCGAATGCAACTATTTCTTACAAAATGATTACTAAACTTGCATATTGCTTACTAATGACTGACTTACGAAACTTTTGTACGTCTTTAAATCAAACTGGAGATATCGCTTTATGTGTACTCCTAATCGTCAACAACCATCTAAATGGCTGTTTATTACTGTTTTACTATCACCATTATAACATCAAGATGACCGTGGTACAGATAACTAACCGAGTAATTTTATTGCCGCATTCATTCATGTTCTCGTAATTTACTAGAAACGAGGAAATAATTTTATTCATTTTTTTATTTTATTGATTGTAAAATCAGACGCGTTGTACGAGTGCAAGTGTTAGAGAGCGGAGACTCGTTGAAACAAGTTGAATTTTTTAAAAGCGCTTTTTGGATAAACAAACCGGGATCAAAGCGAAAAAGAAGATTACTGGGCAAATGAAAGCAATTTATAAAGGCTAGATAAACAGGCTGGTATAAATGAAATAGGGGAGCTGTATCTTTTTACACAGCTCAATGAGTGTGAACAAAGTCCCGATGCGTGGCCGGCCCGTGCCGTGGCCGGACCGCCGCGCCGCGCGCCGGCACCGGACCGTCCCCTTTGCTTCCTTATCTCGATTCATTTTCTCTGCTAATATTTATTGCTGTGCTGTGCACTGGTGTTTACCACTGTTGTGACTTTAGGACGTATACTCTGGGCAATTGCAATGTGATGTTACTGAATGAAGATTTTGTGATGCATTACTGATTAGAAGCTGTTTAATGGATGGTGCAAGTATGGTTGATTACGATCAGAGTTATGATCCACTACTACAATGTTGTCTTCTCTTATTGACATTGGGAACGCTTATTTATCTCTCTTAAGTTTCTCATAACAGGTCAAACTCCACACAACATCGAGTAGAACCAACCATTCAATTTCTAGTTTCTCTCAAGGGACTTAACATTTAATAGAACCTATAAGTATCTAGCAGTGCCATAAAGATGTTACTTACTTGAAACCACCTATTAATATAATTTACCACAATAATATAATTATCTCCCATCTAAATGTACCAGAGATATTGTTTAATACATCTAAATACTAATCGTTACATCTAAACGTAATAAATTCTCGAGGCAATGAAAGTAAATAAGATTAACTCAAAATAATAATAATAATAAATAATAAAAATCTTTATTTATACAAAAACCTTCAACATTGATTCAAGACTAGATCACATGAATTTCAGTAAAATAAAGGTAATACAGATAGAGTAACCCTGACTCCCAAACTAGGAGATCCTGTGACTTAGGAGTCAGTGTTCTGCTGTCACTATGATACAAAAACCTTTTACTAAAAAGTGTGTTAACAAAATCTTGGCAAAATAGAAACAAATTTGATAGTACAACTAAATTATTTTAACAGAGATTAAAAACTAGGAGTGAAGGAATTTATTAAACGTAGTTGTATTATGAATGTGCATGTGTAGGTAATTGTGTGTGAAGATGTGTAGGTGTGTATGTGAGAGTGAGAGTGTGTAATGGGGGGTAAGTGTGCGTAAGTGTGTGTGTGGAATTGAGATTGTACATATTTGCGTGTATAAGTGTTGTAGTGTTAGTATATTTATGTATCTTGCTGAAAGGGTTGGGAGTTTGGGACTGTTATATTTAAAAAAAATAAAATAAAAAAAATGGGTAGAAGAATTACCTATTACACGGCTACTGCCGGAGGTGAAGTAATTCTTCTGTCCGGTCGTAGTCCTGATCCTGAAGCCAACTTTGAACTTTAACCTTGACTTCATGGTGACTTAGCCCAGTTAATTGAGTAGTTTTAGCGATGTTTCTGTAAATGAAGGAGCTGACAACATAGAACTGGCGCCTGGCGAATGCGGTCTTGTGGCTTATTGTAGGGAAAGTCATTTTTGCTCTGCGCTTAGTGTTATCTGGTGGGGGAATTTGTCTATGCTTCCTTAGTGTGGCTCGGAGGACAAAGAGCTGTCTCACCGAAAGTAGCTTACAGTCCGCATATAGTTTTATAGTGGGAAATCTGTATGGTTTACCAAGCATAACCTTGAGCACAGCTCTCTGTGCCCTTTCCACTTCGATAAACTTGGTTTTAGCAGCCCCTCCCCAAACCGGGATGCAGTAAGTGATAACGGACTGACAAAGTGCTAGGTAAACCATTTTCAGAATATGTTTGTCTGCACAGATTCTCAAAGATTTGAAAATATAAATAAGTCTTCTAACTTTTGACGTAATATTGTCTATTTGGTTGTACCATTTCAGTCCGTCATCAATCACTACACCCAGGTACTTAGTTTGGCTGACGCGAGTAAGCGTTGCACATGAGCAGTGGGTGTGATCGAGACATGTATGTGCTGTAATTTCAAAATCTGGAGGTGCTTTGTTTTTATAATTAATAAAAAATGGAATGAAGTTAGTTTTAGCCACGTTAAGTGTGAGAAGGTTTTCTCGCAGCCACCCCCCAACAGTCCTCAAGGACCGTTCCGCAGCACATTTGACATCGCTCCACGTATCACCATAAACAACAATCGCAGTGTCATCAGCGTATGTAAAGATCTGCGATTTATGCAGGGACAGCGTGCATAAGTCATTTATGTAGATTTGGAAAAGTGTTGGTCCCAGCACGCTGCCCTGCGGGACGCCGTATGTCACAGTTTCTTCGTCACTTTGGCATGAGTCGATTTTAACAGTCATCTTTCTGTTTTGTAGGTAATCCCTGAAGAAGTCGAGAGGTTTACCACGAATACCTATACACTCCAGCTTGTAGAGAAGGGTGGGAACAGAGACTGTGTCAAAGGCCTTCCTCAAATCTAGGAAAATACTAGTACATTTTTGGTGTTCATCTAGTTTTTGTGCTACAAATTGGGTTAGGTCGATAACTGCATCCTCGGTGGAGACTCCCTTTTTAAAGCCGTATTGGTTGGGTGCTATAATGTTGTACTTGTTGAGGTAGTTTACAAGGCGACTGTTTATCAACTTCTCCATTACTTTGGAGAGAGCTGAGAGTACCGAAATTGGTCTATAATTGTTGACACAGTCTCTGGTCCCGCTCTTGTGAATCGGGTGGACTAGTGCCCTCTTGAATGGTTGTGGGAATACTCCTTTTGCTATGGAGATGTTAACAATGTGGGTTATTATAGGCACGAGAGTTTTTCGGCAAACCCTGAGAAGGTTAGTCGGAATACCATCCCAACCTGTAGCACTATCGTGCCTCAGGCTCATGATGGTGGACTCCACCTCAGATTCGGCCACCTCAAGAAATACAAATGAATTTACGGAGGTGTTAGGTATAGCGGGAAGCTGTGAAGTTGCAGGAATTTTTGTGGCTAGGTCAGCGCCAACCGTGGCAAAAAAGTTACACACACTGTTAATAGCTGCCTTTGGATCAGGTTTGGTGTTCAGCAGTTCTGTAGGTGATGGACATTTCTTTTTTGTGTTGGTGACGTCTTTTATTTTATTCCAGAGTGATTTGGGATTATGTTTTGCTTTTTCTAGTTCGTATTTGTCATGTAATGTTTTAAGTTTTCTAAGGAGGCTGTTACAATGGTTTCGATACCGTTTATATGTCAGTTGTAGAATTGGATTATCAGGTGACTTTCGTGCTTTATTATGTAATCTGTCGCGGTGGCGAATACATCTTAATAAACCGGGGGTAATCCACGGTTTTAGGTTTCTGTTTTTCTTAGATACATTAATTACTTTTGTGTTTACATTAAGGATATCTTTAATGGTGGTTATTAGTGCGGTGGAGGTTAAGTTAGGGTCGTCTGTACATAAAATTTGGGAAAAATCCTGACGTTCCATATCTGTTTTGACACTGGGGTAGTCTATCCTAGGAATTCTATATGCAGGTACTGTTGACTTTATTGAGTTTGTGTCATCAATTTTTACAAGCAACGGAAGGTGGTCGGTGATGTGAGAATCTAGGATAAGTACAGTAGTAGTTTTTTACTTTTTAGGATAACGTGGTCAATACAGGAGTCTATTCTAGTTGGAATAGAATGGGCAGGTAGTAGGCCATGAGTAGCATTGAGGGTTAAATAGTTGGCTGAACGTTCAGTTATATTTGATGGCATGATATCTATATTGGTGTCACCAATGAGACAAATATTTTTGGTTTTGTCGAAGGTGGTTAACACGTTATCCAGACTATGTAGGAACTGCTCAAACTCCAATTTTGTTTTGTATGAGGGAGATCGATAGACAGCAACTATTGCTAGTTCGTTGTTGATTTGGCAGGTGAGACAGTTACCATTTATGAAATCTGGTTCACTAATCGTGTATTGAATTTTACTTTTAATATATATAACTACCCCATCATTCTGGTTTTTAGTTTGTTTTGTGTAGTAAGTGTTGTAGCCATCCAACACAGGCAAGTCTCTTATTTTGCTCAGCCAGCATTCAGTTAATATAAGGACATCACAATCAGCTTTAATTAGAGACAGTAAAGTCAATAGTTCCGCAAAATTTCTCTTAATGCTGCGTATATTGATATGTAGAATGGTAGTAGAAGCACCTAAACCATTAAGATATTTGTTGCACTCATTCGGAGAACATGTATAAGCCTTCGCTACTTCGATATTGTCTAAGTCAGTGATAATATTTTCAACTAGATTAGCCATTCGTAGAATACATAACAAACAGTAGTGAAATACGATAAAACTAAGATATGTGTATCCCGACGAATAGGCGAGCTTTTTATAGTAATACGGTTAAAAGGAATAATGCATGTAAGTGTGATGGAGTGTGTGTGTGTTGTGATGGTGGTATAATATAAAAATGTGTGTGTATGGGGTAGAACATAATATGTTTGTGTGTGTATTGTGTGTATAGTGTTTGAAAAATTCCTACGTGACACAAAAAATAACGTTATATCAATCAGTACAAAAATAAAAATGGAAAGAAGAGTATTACAAAGTATTGGTTTAAAACAACATGTGAAAACTAGTGTTACCAACTCGAGCAGTAGTCATATCTTATTCTGGAGCTCCTGCAGGGTAGTTTCCGATGTAATAAGAATTTGCTTATGTCCTAGTTGCTTGCGCAGGAAGATGTTGCCATTGTTACACCAACAAAATTTATACTCATGCTGCTTGGCGAATTGTCTTGCCAGATAAAATAGTTTCTTTGCAGAATGACACAGATGTTCGTCCAAATATACGGGTTGTTTTTGTCCAGGGAGTCCTATTAGATGTGTATTCAGTTTATTGTCTTTACTTGGCTGTTTATTATTGAATCGTCGTATACGGGTGATCAATTCTGACTTGACTTGGACACTCGTAAACTCCGCAATGATCGCTTTGTTGGCCGAGTTGCCTGGGACACGGTATATGTCTCGGATATTTGTTGATGATATTGGGAGATCAACGGTGTTTCCGATATTTGACATAATTTTTTCGAGATCTATAGTCGACTCATTGGGCTGTACAGGTATATTTCGGACCTCGACTGTTGAAGATCGCGACTTATATTGAAGGTCTCTTATTGTTTTTTCCAGGGACTCTGTGTATTTTTTATATTCTCTACACTCATTCTGCAGTGTTTTCATTTGCCCGTTTATATCATCGTAAAATTGACCGATGGAGATGACCGATTTTTCTATTTCCGCATTGGCTTTCTGAATTTGGATATTCTGCAGTTTCAATTCTGTAAAATCGGAAACCAGTTTTGTGACGAGGGCTGCTTGTTCTGCCATTACTTTCGCTGTAGCGTTATCATGATCACGCTTCCATGACGTCAGCATTTCCATGATCTCAAGCTTAAATTCCTCTAGCTGATCACTCGTAGACACGTCTAGCCTCGGGCGCTTATTGCGTGCGGTTATGTTGATGAATTCTGGGTCATTTACAGCCTGAATTATGTTTGGGACTGACTGCGATTGATCCGTCGTCATCGTAGAAGATGGACTACTCGTATTTTTCGGTGGGGTACGTCGCACGAACGCCATTTAGTATTTTTATTTGTTATGTAAACAAACACTTGTAGGTGTAGCACGGATAGATAAGATCGTAGCAGATAGTAGTCTCGTACCACTGGTGCGCAATGGGCCGGGGCGTATTTGTGATCGTAGCCGTAGCTCGTAGCAGAGTCGATGGCGCGCGTAGCACTGTGACGTCGACGCGCGTCGTAGCCGATACTGTGGTCCGCTAATTATGAGTAAGCGTTCAATGTTGGTATGGCTCAGCGGCAACAGGCACGACACTCCAACGCACCAAACTCACGCGCCCGGCAGTTCGAATCCCGCCAATCACCAAAAACGGCTGAGCGAAATTTGAAGACGGGTAAACAATATTCACTGTGTCTCTTTCTAGACACGCCCAAAAGGCGTTACCAGTCCATATAAACACTTAAGGAAAGACAGAGAATTGAAATTACACTTGTCCACCAATCAGGCACTAGTAAGGAGATCGGATCGAACACACGTCCGCACTCAACGACTGCGACAAGCAGAATCAATATAATCAATATCACGTCAATCATAAATAATATCACGACTTTAATAAAGGAGACAGTTTACGATCGCAGCGGCTACACAAATCAGTAATAACTCGACTTGATGATAAATTTAAGTAAATGAGTCAACGAAGCGTGGGCTTCAATAAACTCAAGGAATTTCAGGACTTCGCTTCAATCAAACTTGAATCGAGATTGATAAATTGATAAAATAATTCACGTTCACCATGAATTCTGAGTTCTGATGATATTGCTTGATTCGGTTCGATGATAAATGTTCCAAACGATAATATCTATTGAATGACGAGTATTAAGTAGATGTATTATTAAACTCATTCTTGGAAAAAAATGAAAAATGAGGATGACATTTCATTTAAACTTAGCGTTGTGTATGTTTTGTTTTGAATTTTAAAAATGTTGAATCCTGAGGCTGACAAAATAAGCAAAATGAAGGGTGATGCTTACACGAAACTTCTCAAATGCCCCCGTGGGACGGTTCAAACTCAACCGTCATTTAAGTGCAAAGCAGCACCAACCATTACGAGGCGGACAGATAGACCTTTTTGAAATCTGTTACAAAAACAAACCTGACGCAATCCTAAAGCGCAAAATCATCAAAACATATGCGTGTATAAATTCCACAAACGACAACAAGCGACTCAGGAAAATTAAAGGGCGGCCCGCAAATGTCGCGTGCAAGTGTTGACGTGGCCAGCGCGACCTGAGCCCTCACACATCTCCGCTAGTCTCACGTCAGCTATTAGTGGACGAGCCTAATGAACGGTCCCCCGGCTCTCATTAGACCGGTCGAGGTAAATTTTCTTAACAGCCCAGTTGCCACACGCCACACGCCGGTCCTAAACACACACCCTTCTGCGGACAGATAATTTGTCCAAAGTTCGGCGGTGTTAAAGTTTCCGCTTGCATAGTTTCTTTATCAGTTTATATCACAGCCCCAAGTTTAGTGTTGACGAGCCGAGGGATGTCGCCACGTCGCGTCGGTCGTTATTGTTGGGTCGATTTCTATTGTCGTTGCAAACGTCATGCTTACTTTAGCAATTAAAAGGTAGACCCTATTCATCATCATCATCTGCCTAGCCTTTTCCCAACTGTGTTGGGGTTGGCTTCCAGTCTAACCGGATGCAGCTGAGTATCAGTATTTTACATGGAGCGACTGCCTATCTGACCTCCACAACCCAGTTCATACTGGGTAATACGATACCACTTTGGTAAGACTGGTTGTCAGAGTTTCTGGGTCACAGACTACCTGTAACGACTGTCAAAGATGGACAAATGACAGCCGGGACCAACAGCTTAACATGCTTTCCGAGGCACGGAGGAAACTCGGTATGTAGGGTGGTTATTCATCCACAGACCAACCTAGGCAAGCACGGCTTAACCTAAAGATCGACCTGAGTGGCTGTTATTATTTAGCCACGAGCTCCTCAAGGTAGAGCCTATTCATAAAACTTTATTTTCTTGTTTTAATATTTAAATTATCAACCCACGCAACAATTCTCACGCAACAACATTTCCAAAAGGGGTATAATCCTCATTTTTATCTCCATAACAGACACAGCCGGTTGCTCTATTTAAGACATAACCACAGATCGAGATTTAAATAAAAGTAAGAGAACAGGCAATCAAGGAAGCCATATAGAGTGATCATTAAAGAGAAACAATGTGTTGTTTCCCATCACGAGAACGACGTTAGAAAGCTCGCTCATTGGCGCGTCACCGTCAGTGCGGGCAGTAATAAACACTTGGACGGCTGTGTATCAAGTCCCGCGGTCCGCGGTCACGATCCCGACAACTGCGGGAACTATGCCCGCCGCACTATTTCGGTGAGAAATGCGGGAATCGACACGAGAACGAAGTTACTCTTTATGTTTCACCCGTTCACGTCCCACCTCTCCGCTGAATAATTTTATAGCGTTACTTGTTGTTCGCCGCTTATTTCGTGGGTAGTTCGTAATCTGTTGTGAATTTACACGTTGTTTAGTTTTCAGTGTGTGCCGGACAACTTTAACTTTATGTAAAGTAGGTCCTTTTCTGTAATTAACAAACAAAGTGGGGACAGAAACGCTAACACAAATTAAAGACTATAATTTATGTCCTTTTGTTTTACGTTTGCTGAATGAGCTTTACCAACATTACCTTTCCAGTTACCTTTATAGATTTCATACATAAACATGTTTTATGTGCCTTAAAACAATGATGACCTAATCTGTGCTATCTTATTTTTGATGAAATATGTATGTATACTGCTCGACACGTTGCAACTTCAACATTGCGTCGTGTTGGCCGTTGTGATTTATAACTGAGCGCTCGTCTTGCGCCTCCCCCACCCCCCGCCTTTCCCCTGACACCTTATATCTTTATTGTTCTAATCTTCACTGTTTACAAACTATTGTACCATTTTAAAATTATGAACTGTTCAGATAGCACTCCCCTTCCATATCGCCGCCATAAATATCAAGTTCTCTTGATAAATTCCAACTTTATGTTACCTTTTAAGTGTAATGGTTGTTCAGAATCGGTTTAGCAATGTTCGGCAAATGTCTGCGATATAACTGTTGTTCGTGACTTCTAAACACATTGTGGTATTGAGGTCAGTACGATGACGGTGAGGTGTGGGTGTGACAGTCGAACATCTAATCACCACTTACAAGAAAACGTGACAAAAATCCGCACATACGAGCGTCCAGTAACAGTTTCATATCCAGGATCAGCGGCTGGTATAACTAACAGCGCTCCTAATACTTCACAATTACAATTCGCAAAATCACACTAATCGAAGTTTGGCCGTAAGGCCGCAAATTGGAGCTCGCCCGTCGCTCGGAATGATTACATTAGAACATCACGCGTCACCTCGACTCCAATTTGAAGGGTCCAAACTATTTGTCCCAATCGAAACCCATTTGGAATTCAGATGGAATCGAAACGTCTAATTGCTTTCGGTTCAGCTCTTCGCATACTAATCTGTGACTATGGTCGGCCTCATATACTACGTGTGCCTCGTCGACTACATTACTTGCTCATGTTCGATGTTTCTGAATCAGTATACGTAGATAGCCGTTTCCACAGAAATACCTCTTTATGAATTAAAACTCATTTGTTCTGCGATCCCAATTCCGAAAGCCGGGAAAACTTTAAGCACGAAATATACCTTGAACTTTTCCGATTACGATCTTGTTTCAAATAAGTACAAATGAGAGTTTTAATCAGTGTCGCAGAACAAACAAGTAATAACAGTAAATATCGGGCACCGCAGCGCGGGTTGCAATTTTTTCCAAGTTCAATATTTACGAGCTCGAAACATGGGGACTCGGTATTGGTGTCGCCAACTCGCAAGTAGGTGACCGCTCGCCGACAATTCATAAAGTGGAGGAAGTGGCTCAGTTCACACCCTCACCCCCCTCGACTTCCTCGCTTCTCCCCTCCGCAAGTTTTCCCAATTCCACCACAAACTGTAAATAAAGCAAACGATCCGATAACGTGGCTGCTCCACTTCGCCGCTCGGACGAAGGGATATTTCACTTTCGTTTCGGCGATACTAAGCTATTTACATTTCGCGCCACTGCCGCTGCCTGCTGCTAATATTTACGCCTTCATTCCACTGAAATTGGAATGGATTTAACAAGGTCACGCCGATTCTGATTGCTTGAAGGAAATTGAATGTTCCTACAAACAATTATGAGGACCCCGGAGAGTACCCGCTACTGATTAATTGACTTGAATCGATTTCAAATTGAGTTAGGAAGAAATGTGACTTACGGGTGACAAATAACTCTTTTCGTTCCTTTCAACATGTGAAATGAAAATCAAAATGAACTCAAAAGAATTCACTTTAAAGTTCATATGAGTTTGTTGACATGATTCTAGTTTAATGTTTTCATTTCCCCTAAAAAATCAAATTGAATCAATTCGTACAAATTTTCTGCAGAATAAGTTCTTGATTACAAACCAACTATCGTAAAATACTGACTAGAAAAATATAGAATGAAAATGTTATGTGAACGAAATGAATACGAAACGCTGAAAGGCTCCGTAGAGTTTTGTCCCAAAAGATGTCTAGAATACGTTGTTAGTGAAGTTGACTCGGCTAACTTAAACTTAAGTTAGTGTAAGTTTTCGGAATTACTCTTAAGTTGAGCTTAAGAAAACCGTTACCTATTTGTAAGTTTTCTATTAAATATTATAAAAGAGTTCTTAACTTTGACGGTTTTCAGCCGAGTGGAGAGCCAACGTAATTTTAATGTACCTCCGAAGATTTCCCTCGACACTCGTCGACCTCTATAATGATTAGACAAACTTGAAGTTAAACAAGACTGTACTATGGACACAGGCGGCTGCGAGGGAGCCATCGTGCTGCTCAATTATTCACAAGAGTACGAGATTAAATTAAAAAAATATAAACTGTCAGCGCGAGAGGGTCTTAAACTCAACGTTTGATGAAGTACAAAAGTTTAAATTAAATTTATAGAAGCGAGCGGCCGGAGATAGATGCGCGCACACCCCGCAGTCCCGCACAGTCCCGCACGCGTCCGACGCGACACAACGCGCTAAATAACGACAATCTAGTTTTAATTGCAGCTATTTGTCTCCGCTCCGGTGTTGCAGATTGCGTCGCCAATGGACCAATTTTGCATGCTCTTAACGTATTAATTATAGCATTCACAACAATAGTCCGAATGTTCAAATGATCCACACAATCTTGTAGTCAGTATTAAGATCACGTCTCCTGCACCTCTGTGATCAGCGTTTTAATATTCACAAAGGCGAGCTCAGAGCGAGCATTTAAACCACTCGAAAGACGCAAAATAATGCCATCATTAAACTTCAAAACGCTCTTTTCAATCCTGTAAATATTACATTAAAATTTTATGAAATCCAATTATAGAGTCGTAACTTTAAACCGAATTGTAAAGGCGATCGTAAATAACAATACTAAAAATTTGAAATGACCATTTAGATGTGTATAGTATTGATAAGCATGGACATTAGAGGCTCAGTGCCTTATTAGATCGGTATGCGCGTGATGAGCCCTTATCAGGATTATCTTTTAATTTTATTATGAGTGCTTTAATACAAAGGCTCGTAATGCATGGCAGGCTCTGGGCTCAAGTGGCGTGGCGGAGCGTTTTTTGTGGCAGTCGGCGCTTGCGGCCGCCACTCCGTTTTTAATGACTCTATTAAAGAGATTAATAGCGTCTATCGCTTAAAAAACATCCGTACTTTTTACATTCTTTACAAATTTAATTAATGTTGATATGGATCTTTTAACCGGGCCAGTGTTTAGGCCGGCAAGGATTATGGCAACTACTATTTTTTTGCCTCATATTTTATGCAAAATTGATCGCCTTCATCGCCTTAAAAGGACTTGTTCGATTAGAATAATTACTTATTACACGAGAAACCGCACGTGCACGTGCATGTCTTATTGTACTTCATATCCTGTGCTGTTATATACGAAACTCAATAATTACATGAGCGAGGAGACATGGTATATACTAAATTGCACTTAACCAGCCCTAAACATGCGTTAATATTTCATCGTTACAAATCTGAAGCACTCATCTCTCATCATTAACAACGCTCAACGTTTTATCAAAATTACATTAACAAACAGGATCACGTTAACAAATTGAAAGCTATCTTGCATCAATTTACATTTGTTTAGTTTGAATTACGCAGTACAATACTTTGTCTCTGCACTAGGAATGTAAATTCATCGTTAGCTTTAGCTTCAACTCGTATTAAAAGATGAGACAGCGTAAGTTGGAGTTAAACCGGTGTTACGAACAGTGTCTGAGTAGACCGGCACGGGCCCGGCTCGGGGGCGAGCGACTAACTGGATTGGCGTCCCCCCTCGGTTCTTCCGCGCGAGCTAGCGCCCAATTTGGCGGCTTGCTCGGCCCTGCACGTTTTTGCACGCATCCCCTTTATATGGACCTTCCGACGAACTCGCAACTACCGACTATAAAACATGCCCGCTGTGTAACTTGATTGCGATGAAAAAAACTTCGCCAATAAAAGCGCCAGTTCGATTCTCGAAATCGTTTCCAAAGCATGGGAAAGGTTAATGATCTACAACTTTCTGTTCAGTTGTCTTTTCAGTACCGTTAATTAAATTTACATGCAGAGGAGAATTTCTCCCGTTTTTTCAGTTATTTTACTTGTTTCTGTGCCAACAAAACTAACAGCGTCGTAATTATTAATGAGAAAGAGACATCTGAAATACATTTTTATCCAATACATAAAACAGGACTCGAAATGCGAAGTAAATTAAGACTCGTATAAGCTTTTACGAATTATACATTCAAAAGAAAAAATACAAACAGACTAACAACATGTTCAAGGAGAATTCCCAAACGCTGCCGCTGCCGGAGCGGAGCTGATTCCCGCGTGCCGCGCGGCGCACGCCGGCGTGTCTGCGAGCCGCGGTGACTTGATCCACTGCAGACTGCTACAGTCAGTGGCGCTTCGCCTGCCGACCAGACGAGACGCCTCTACGCTCCTCGCGCGCGAACGCAACGAATTCAAACACGATTTCATCGTCGTCAACCACGTCGGTTTCACAACATTCACAATATATTTTCCATGTTCTTTTGATTTTCACTTAATTTTTCTTTTGTGTGTTTTTTTGTTTGTGTTCTGTATTTATGAGGATCTTTTATTCGATTTTGATAAGAATAGATGAGGTTATTACCGTGAAAAGCTTCGGGACGGACGCATCTATTGTGAGTACAATGTATCGCCTTAACGCAGATCGGGTTGAACATTTACGATGAGAATATCGAAGACGACGCGACTGACATTCCATTGGGATAATAAATGCGATTCATGAGATACAGAGTTCAGGAAAAATGATTTTGAAAATTGGGGGGAAGTCGCCTCCGGGCGTGAAGACGGTGGAGAAGGAAGGGAAGAAGGAAGACAACAAAGAAACGAATAAGAAAAAATGGGAGAAATGTGAGGAGAGATGTCCGGCGGACCCGTGGGCGTACTGTGTGGTGTTATGGTGTGCTTGTGCCATGAGCCTGATCTCGAGCGGATACAGCCTGTACAGGCAGCAGGGGCTGCAGGGGAGGCTGTCGCTGTTGGAGGAGCAGCACCTGGCGCTGCGGAGCGCGGTGCTGGAGCCACAGCAGCCGCTGGTGGAGAGGCTGCGGCGCGAGGTGGCGCGGCCGCCCTACTGGCGCCCCAGGAGGAGCCTTCGCGACTACGGAGACTGCGTCTGTCCTCCAGGCAAGTTAACATTTAAGAAAACCGAATCACTGTAAAATTTTGGGAATTTGACTTCTTCAATCACCATTCTTCTGCTCTTCCAGTTTATTGCAGCATGTCTTCCCAAAGAAACTTGAGGCATGGTTCAAAAAAGATCTCGAGGATATCAAATATTGTTGAAAATATTAGGCAAACTAGGCTTGTTCTGAAAGCCTGTTTATTTGGCAAGCATCTTCGATTGATTTACTCCATCTGTACCCAACTAAACATTCAACTGATCAACTTGATCAACAATGTATAACAAAACATTCCCAGATTTAATCATCACTCAATTCCGCGCAAAATTTGCATCGTCCTCGATTCGTGAACATTAATCAACTGCGTTTGTTACCCGTTCATCATGCGAGCCCATCTCGTATTCATCACAATTATTATTGATAATGATTGTGTTATTAATGATTTTATTGAAATAACTAGCTGGTCTCTCATGAGCTAAATGAAGCTGGTAATCATTTATAATGCATTCATTCGTGTCCGGTGTTAGTAAAATTTTCAAATACCTACCCGTAATTTAGTTGGACGGTCTTAGTTTACACAGATTGCCAAATGGAGTATAGTTTTTAAATTTTGGGGTCCAAAAGATCCCTTACTTAACTGTAACTAACACTTCACGCGAGGGGTTCGAGCCAATCTTTTCGGAGCTATTAAGTTTTTTCCCTCTCAGCCGCAATACGAAGTTAATCCGGAGTTGAAAGCTGTCACTAACCCCATGGTTATCAGGCGGTGCGGCTCGAGATGGAAAAAATGATAAACGCCGGATGGCGCGAATACGTGTCGGGGTGACGGCTCAGTTCGAGGGTCCCCGGGCCCCACTGGCTCGGGGCCCACGGCTCGGGATAATAAAGGAGTTGAGCTTTTATTACGAGTTGTTGTTTGGCCCGATATTGCTGTTGAATTTGAATTATGTCGTTAGTATTCTGTTCGCGGTCCGCCAGTTTATTTTGATGATTACGAATCTTTTGTTTTTGTTTTTATACCACATAATTTATAATAAGAAAAGTTTGCAAACGTTTGTTACAGTGGGATCATTTGGTTGGGTTCAGTATCGATGTCAATAAAGTTTAATGGAGCGTTTCAACAATATTTGAGCCAACGTGTTCAACCGATAATTTGGGTGAGTTAGCACCGTATTATGGGAACCAATGTTCAATCAATAAAACATAGTGGTGGGTCGGCGGGCTCGACGGGCTCGGGGGTGGTGGTCTAGAGCGATAAAAGTGTCGCGTGTCGTTGACAGCGCCGTGTTTATTTGGATTATTGGGTGTTGTGGAGTGGCCGCCGGCCGCGCTATGGCATTGGATGGCGGCGCGCTATTGACGGCAAATAGTGTAGTGGACCCGGTGCTCCACGGTCCGCGGACCACTCATTGTGCTGATCCCTTTAAGTACTCGTTGTGAAAATACGTAATTGATTCGATTGGACTCGTTTAAATATGTGCAGCGAATGGAAAATTGGGATATTGTAGGCTCTTGATATTATTGTGCGTTCGAGTTAATTTATCGCGGGCCATCAGTCTTCTGAGTACTGTAGTGTGTTGTAGGTAGTTCAGTAGATACATTCTGTACAGACATGTACGGGTAGGTACTACATGTCGGACCAACATACAATACAGACAGAGCAAACCAAAATCCAATACTGAGTCACTGACGTCGTAAAGGGCCAAACGATCGACAAAACTGATTGGCTGAGCAAATGTCACAACCGTCACTACACACCGAACGAAGATTTAGTAGAATTGATAGTGTGTTCGGTTCAATACCCATAGAGTATAGACAGATTTAATACCGACGGGGACTGAGCTACCTCCGCTCCTAAATTATTATCTAGAATCAGATTATGTATGCAATCATTCAGAATCAGAATAATGTATGACATCTTTAATAGGAGGTTGGTCCGCGTGGGAGGCTAAGGACATCAAATAGATTCCTATCGAAATAGCATTAGTCTTGACGTGACACAGTTCCATCTAAACTTTGCTCACTGCGGGTGTCCAACAAATTACTATTCTGTAAACGATCCTCTATCAACAATATCCCATTAAGTTTGAGTTAATACATACTGATTGCTTATTCACTCAATAATTCCTAAATACACTGAAGTCTTGAGAAGCCTATGTCAACATTGGCTGTTAAACTTTAATCTGTGTCAGCGATTTATAAGGTGTTTTGCCACATAAATAGTAGCCGGGTCCGAGGTAATAAAGGCTTAGCCTTAATATATTATATTCGTAGGAATTGTAAAGGTTTGACTGTAACTCAGTGGAATTGGTTCGATAGAGAGTACTTTATGTGAACACGGCTTACGGAAATAGATGTTCGTGGACTTTTACAGCTATTTGAGAAGATTTTTTTCAGTTAAGCATTTTTCTTTGCATACGGATATTCAGACAAGTATTTCTCTGTTAAATCGCGGAAATTAATTGTGTAACAAATTGGAAAGCTACGTTAATTCACTTGTAAGTAATAACGTTGACTTGAAACTAAGACATGAAAACCAGGAGTCATTAGTGTATTATATTATTATTCCCTATTTGTTTTCATATTGTGATCATGGTGAAGCTTAAATTAAAAAAAACAGAGCAGTCTTTGGGGACTGCCGATAGAAGTGAAAACCAAAAGTACACAGGCCCCGCCCCAGTCGTAGCACTGGTTATGCCCCGCGCATGCCTATGTGGTGCTACGCCGTAGCGGATGCTACGAACGGCTACGAAGTGTCACCGCACGTTACGTTACGTGACGATGAGTTCAATGTTTTTCCTTCACCCAAAAAGTGCTCAACACGCCTAAAAGTTTTCACTTCAAAAACATCACACAAATAGACGCACTTTATGAAATATTAAGTTTTCGTCCTGACGTCGTTTCATGCAGAACTCTAAAAACTCAACAACTGTTTTACAGCCCTGAGTTGTACAAAGCACACAGTTATTAACACCAACAATAATGTCCACCGTACATCCGTTCACACGCGCCACTATCTACACCAGTTAGCGCGGGTAACTGGCGCGAGTGTCGCTCGCCAGTGCAATTACTCAGCTTTTTGTTCCGCGACTTAGGCATAACTAATCCGTTGAGTCTAGCTCCATTGTTAGCTCACTACTGGAATGAATGAATGGGGTAGCGGCCAGCGGCCATGTTACGTATGTGTTCACTGGTTCAGCATTATGTTGTAAGAGTATGTATACAATAATTACATAAAGTTTTATATTTTACTAGCTGACGTCCCGTGGTTTTACCCGCGTAGTTCCCGTCCCCGTGGGAGTACGGGAATAAAATAGCCTATAGCACTCACGTGTATTCCGAATAATGTAGCTTTCTACCAGCGAAACAATTTTTAAAATTGGTTAATTACTTCCGGAGATTACCCCCTACATACAAACTTACAAACAAATTTTAATGTTACTTCTTTATAATATTAGTATAGATAAGTGAGTAGAGAGTCTGATTCTACATTTATACATAATGTTTGCTTAATAAGTTTTTAGTTACAGCCAAATGTACACACATCAAAAAAAGTTTGCGATCACTTTGAAAAATCGAAATCTTTTTTTGTTACGTTAGATTATTTATTATAAAAAATAGTTTTATTTTTTAATTTCAAACAGGATATTTCTATTTAAAGAAATACACAACAAAGTTTTTTTCTTGATAAAGTTCAATTTAAAAAATTATATCAGCTTAAGCTATTGATCACAAACTTTTTTTGATGTGTGTAGGTACTTGAATTGTAGTAGGTACGTTTCGGGAATTCTCGATAGCTTAAAAAATTTATAAAATACTCAAAATATATTTAAGTACCCAGAGCCTATTGGATACTTGGTGTAGATAAACAGGTAATATTTTCCGGTTAGTTATTGTCCAATTCACATATCAATGCATGCAGTTAGATAGATCTAGAAACAGTCGCAAATAAAGTTATTTTTCTAAAACACCTTTCCATTGCCGCGAAAGAAAGTGAACCTTAAGTACACAAACATATGGTCCTTCGAGCCGGATTAATTAGTGAATGGAACGGCTTGCGGACTCGCGCGAATACAATAGAGGACCGCATTCCTTAGATAAGGATTGGAGTTGTTTACAAGTAATTAGTGTATGTGAAGACTATCATAAAAACTTATATAGAAAAAGTGGTTAAGACATTGCAACGGTATTGAACGTGTTTGTGCGAATAAAACTTAGTGGACTATTTATTTTAATCCTGCAAAATGACGTCACCAACTCCAGAACAGTCAAAATATTTATCTACGTTAGAAGATGTGGCTAGTATGCTAAGGAAAGCGCAAGTTAACATAAAGAAGTGTCCGAAACAGCGATTAACAGCTGGTTATGTTAAAGCGAGAATAAAAACCATTGAGGAGTATTGGGATTCGTTCAAACAAACGCATAGCAGCCTTACGAAGTGTACACCACGAGAACAGCGGGGCGTGTTGCCGTACTTTCTAAATGAAGAATATTATACGTACGAAGAAATGTATCTGTGTTTACAAGCGGATTTGACCGATCTTCTAACAAACTTGGAGTCGCAACACAGATTGTCAGAAGCGTCCAACATGTCTACTTCATCACACGATGGCCAGCTACCATTTGCTAAGCTACCGAGAATACAGCTGCCAACCTTTTCGGGCAGATATGAAGAATGGCCTACGTATAAAGATATATTTACAGCACTCGTCCATAACACTTCTATTAGCGATGTGCGTAAGTTGCATTATTTAAAGACTAGTGTTGCCGGGGAGGCAGAGATGTTATTACGACATGTTCAAATTACGGAAAGTAATTATGCAACAGCATGGGAACTACTGCAAGGACGTTTTGGTAGCAAAAAGATGATTGTGTCGTCAGTTTTAAAGAAGTTTTGCTGTCAGAAAAAGATAAGCAACCCATCAGCTACACAAATTAAAGCTTTACTCGATAATACTGTAGAATGCATCAACAGCCTGAATAACATGAACATAAACACCGCCACTTGGGATCCTATCCTAGTATTTCTAGTGGCGCAGAAATTGGATTCAGAGACGTTAAAGTGTTGGGAAGAGGAAGCTTACAAGGAGAATAGTGATGAGTTGTCTACGTGGGTGGAGTTGAAAAAGTTCCTTGAGTCTAAGTTTCGTACTCTCGAGCTAATCGCTCCCATCACTACTACAGTTACAAAGGAGAAGACACAAGGTCACAAAGCGTATCATGTCATAGCAAAGGATACTGAGAACGATAAAGGTGAATCTGCGCACACCAATAGCAGTTCATCGCCTTGTTGTGTATATTGCAAGGGTGACCATTACATCTTTAATTGTAAAGAATTTGCAAAACAAACTGTGCAGCAACGACGTGAATTTGTGAAGAACAAAAACCTCTGCTTCAACTGCCTAGTACCGAATCACATAGTCTACAAATGTAAACAAAAGAGGAAATGCCGAGTCTGCGGAAGAAAACATCATTCTCTTTTACATGAAGGAAAAGAAACAACACAAGAGAGTGACAAAGAAGAGAGTAACAAACACGAAGAACAACCAGAACAGAAGGTCACAAGCGCACATTTCTCTAAAAAACAACCTGGTCGTCAAGTGTTATTGGCAACAGCACAAGTACATGCTACATCAAGCGACGGCAAAACACATGTACTTCGTGCATTGATTGACCAAGGCTCAGAGGCTTCATTCGTATCTTCAAGAGTAGTCGAACTCTTGAGATTGAAGAGGACAAGCATCAACGGTGTAGTCTCAGGGGTGGGAGAAGGAAACCTGGTTCCGATAAAACATGTAGTTAACCTGTCAGTTACATCGCAATATAATAGAAGGGAGGTAATTCAAGTGAAGGCTTATGTTTTGAAATCACTGTCTGCTAGATTACCTTCAAAACACATTGAGATGAACTGGCCAGAACTCCAAAAATTACTATTGGCTGACCCTACGTATAACACACCGGGCAAAATTGATATATTACTCGGTGCAGACATCTTTTCTAAAATTATTGAAGCTGGTTTAGTAAGATGTTGCCATCAGGCATAGTGGCTCAGAAAACACGTTTGGGGTGGATACTTTCAGGTGAAAGAGAAGACAAATCAATTAGCGAAGAACACAAAATAACAACACTACATGTGACAAGTATGGTATCAGAAGACAATGATTTATTAAGGAAATTTTGGGAAATCGAGACAGCTTTATACAAAAAAAGAAAATTACTTACAAAAGAAGAGGAGATGTGTGAAGAGATTTACAAGAATACAACTAAAAGAGTGAACGGAAAATACACAGTGCACTTACCTTTGCGACAAGGAATAGAAGAGACACTGAAATTATGCGGAGATACGAAACAACAAGCTGTTTATAGATTCAAACAACTAGAGAAGAAATTGCAAAATTCTCAAAGTTTAAAGTCAGATTATACTAAAGTGGTTCATGAGTACATGGAAATGGGTCATTTGAAAAAATCTGACCCAAATGATGATAACAAATCGGTCTATCTTCCTCACCACGCTGTAATACGCGAAGACAAGGACACAACGAAGGTTCGAGTAGTTTATGACGCGTCTGCAAAGGGTTCTAACGGTTATTCTTTGAACGACACCATGATGATTGGACCTGTATTGCAACCTGATTTAAGAAGCTTAATTATCACATGGCGAACACATAAAATATGTGTAGTAGGAGACATAATTAAGATGTATAGGATGATTAATATGACCCCAGAACACACAAATTTACAACGCATAGTCTGGCGAGATAACCCTGAAGAAAAACTAGAAAGTTTCAACTTGATGACTGTAACCTTTGGTACAGCTGCAGCACCCTATTTAGCTGTACGAACGTTACAACAACTTGCCGATGATGAAGCACTTGAATATCCTAAAACTGCACCTGTAATTAAAGATTCATTTTATATGGATGATTTGATGTCGGGAAGTGAAAATGAAGAAAAAACAAAGAAAATGTGTGAGGAAATAAAGCTGATACTAAGTAAAGGAAATTTTAAAATGCAAAAGTGGTCTAGTAATTCGGAAGAAGTTATAAAGTATTTAGAAGAGGGAGAAGATACAAACAGTACGAAGGATGGAATAGAGATAAAGTTAGATAAGGTTATAAAAATTCTGGGATTGACATGGGATAGGAAGGATGATACATTTAAATTCACAATTAACTTACCTGAAGTTCGATGTCCCGTAACGAAGAGATCTATTCTGTCTGATGTAGCAAGGCTGTTTGACCCATTTGGATGGCTGTCACCGGTGATCATCAACGCTAAAGTTTTGATACAAAAACTGTGGCTATGCAACATGGGATGGGATGACGAGCTGCCGTCAGAGTTGATAGATGAGTGGATGAGATATAGAGGCGAATTAATACACCTGCAAAACATTACAATACCACGCTGGTTGAAAACTACACCAATCAATTATACAAACATTGAATTGCATGGTTTTGCAGATGCATCTACGCACGCATATGCTGCTGTTACTTACCTTAAGATTATTGAAGAGGACACAGTACATATCACAATCATTGCATCTCGAACCAAGGTTGCACCTTTGAAGCAAATTTCAATACCTAAATTGGAATTATGCGCCGCAGCATTACTAACAGACTTAACCAATGATCTGGTAGACCTGATGAAAATACCTAAAAATAAAATCTTTGCGTGGACTGATTCAATGGTTGTGATGTCTTAGCTACAGTCTCAACCAAGTCGTTGGCGTACATTTGTTGCGAACCGAGTGGCAGACATAACACGGATACTAGACAACGACCGATGGAGACATGTTCAGTCTACCGATAACCCAGCCGATATCGCTACAAGAGGCGTAAAAGCAAGCGACTTAGCTTGTTTAGATTTATGGTGGACTGGGCCTGGATGGTTAAAACATAAGAATCTCGATCTACAAACATATGAAATTCCTCAAACAGAATTAGAATTGAAAGGTTCATCATTTCACACAAATTTAGAAGGCATACCAATCTGGGAACATTTTTCCTCAATTTCAAGAATGCGAAGAATATTAGCTTACTGCAGAAGATTTACAAAAAGGGAAAAGGAAACGAAAGAAATATATTTAACAGTTAATGAGCTAGAAAAAGTATTAGAATTATGCATAAAGTATTATCAAGAGCTAATTTATCAGAAGGATATTGAAGATTTACAGAAGGACGGAAGCGTGAAGAAAAGAAGTTCCCTTATCACACTCGCCCCTTTTTTTAGACAAAAATGGGATAATAAGAGTGGGAGGAAGGTTAGAGAATGCCTCAATAGCTGAAATTACAAAACACCCGATTGTAATACCATGTAATCAGCATATAACTAAGTTATTAGTTCAAGAAGCTCATCTTAGAACATTACATGGTGGGATACAGGCGATGATGGCTTTTGTGAGAACAAGATACTGGGTGATCGGTTTGAAGTCTGCCGTAAGAAAATGTATTCACAACTGTAAGACCTGCATTTTGGATAAAGCGAAGGTAAAAACCCAGTTCATGGGTCAGTTGCCTGCCGTTCGAGTCAATCAACACCGGCCATTTATGAATAGTGGGGTTGATTACGCTGGACCGGTATTCATAAGGGCATCGAAAGGCCGCGGACACCATGCAACAAAGGGCTATATCTGTTTATTTATATGTATGGCAACACGCGCGATCCATCTAGAAGCGGTCACAGACCTAACAACACAAGCTTTTATAGCCGCATTTCGGAGGTTTGTGGCGCGCCGAGGCCACTGTTCGAATTTATGGAGCGACAATGGCACTAATTTTATTGGTGCTGCCAAAGAATTGAAGGACATGTTCCAGAAGGGAAAGAATAATATCGCGAAGGAAGCGGCTGAACTTCTAGCTAACGATAGCACAATATGGCACTTCATACCACCAAGGATGCCCACATGTGGAGGCCTGTGGGAGGCTGGAGTTCAGTCTGCTAAAAGACACCTCTACAGGATAAATAAAGACACCAAACTGACCTACGAGGAGATGTCTACGCTCTTAGCACAAATCGAGGCGTGTCTCAATTCGCGCCCCCTTTATCAAATGGACAATACGATGATGCCGCTTACTCCAGGACATTTTTTAGTTGGCGAGCCCTTGATTTCGGTTCCTGATACATGCTACGAGTATAACCAGTCTGTCAGTCTTTTAACTAGGTGGCAAACTATTCAGAAAATGACTCAAGACTTTTGGCATAGATGGCGTACAGAGTATCTTAACACGCTCCAACAAAGATACAAATGGCAAGTGAAGGTTCCAGAGCCTGTTGTTGGAGATGTTGTTATTATTAAAGAAGATAACCTGCCTCCTACGAAATGGTTATTGGGACGGGTGAAACAAATGCATCCTGGAAAGGACAAACTCGTAAGAGTGGTCCAGACTATGGGAAACAAGGAGTTAAAAAGGCCCCTGTACAAATTGATACCGCTTCCCAAAGAAACATTAACTCAGTGAGCTACGGTGGGCGGGTTAATGAAATGAATTGATTAAATTAAGATAATAGATATGTATTAAACCTATAGTATAAATGAAGTTAAAAATATTTACAGTCCATTGTTCGATTAGCATGACATGTAATTAGTATACAAATGTATTGATTAAAAACTAATGTTTTTGGTGGGCGGTATGTCCAATTCACATATCAATGCATGCAGTTAGATCTAGAAACAGTCGCAAATAAATCATCAATGAGTAAAGACGTTTGTTATTTTTCTAAAACACCTTTCCATTGCCGCGAAAGAAAGTGAACCTTAAGTACACAAACAGTTATTAAGTGAAATGTTTGACTACAATAAACACCGATAAAATAAGACAAATGATTATGTTTTTATCTTAACCAGTTGACAATTTAACATAGTAGTATTTAAGTAGGTAAGCGCTATAAATTGTTTAATAACTCGTATCTAAACGAGACCGAATTAGAAAATACGATATCTTATAAATTGGTCATTATGATCTCCCCTCGGGAGTAACATTCCGTGTCATACGGGTATGAAGACATCAAATGAAATCAAACAAGATTATGATTGCCTTATTAACAGCAGCACAAGCCAGCCCAACAAAGTAACCATTTGTTTGTTTTCAGATAATCGTCAATATCAAATCAATAATCATTTACTTTAAGTGAGCATTTTTTCAGCCAAAAACCCGCCCGCCCTTAGCTTAATATAAATTGTTAGCAGTATTTTCTAATAATTTTACTAAAAGCCCTGTATCAAGTTTCCGCTCTATTACTCGTTAAATTTCTCGTTAGAACCGTGACCACAGTAAATTGCCGCCTAGCCAACAAATTAGCAGTAATCTTATTAGATAATTGAAATTAACGATAATCGCACAATTACGCGCTATCGTTACATAATCGCAGTGCAACTGGTTGTTGGAGCAGTTGCGGGTAGTCGCCAGTTGTTGCGAGGCAACGCTGGGTAGCTCGCCGTCGGATGCGTTTTGCATACATGCATGTTCAGCGGCTGTGTGAAGATGTACTGATAAGCAGTAAGTACTTAGGTGATGGGGCTTACGATTAATATTAATGACATTTTTTAACGTCTATTTTCATTAAATCCAGATATAAGCATAAGAACCGGAAGACGTTGCGTTGGAAGGCCTCCCACTAGGTAGACCGATGACCTGGTGAAGGTTGCGGGGATCCGCTGGATGCGAGACGCACGGGACCGGTCAATGTGGCGACACTTGGAGGCCTATATCCAGCAGAGGACCTCTTTCGGCTGAAATGGTCATTGTGTCCGTATAGTTCTACCGTTCAGTTCTACTAGTAGGACTAAACGGAGAAAAGAGTCCATTTAGACTACTATCCGCTGAAACGGACAAAAAAGTTCTTACTACTAATTTCAGACAAAATTCAATAGGACTGAACGGACAAAAAGTCAAATGCAGAGTACGAATACCTATTTATTAAGAATAAATGACAAACGAACGAAAAAGTAAACCTTCATTGTCACTAGTACCATTAACAGTTCCATGATGGGTGATGATAATGATGATAAGCATAAGTTCTACACTGTTCCAATGTACCTACCTAGCATACATTGAAGAGTGAAGACTACAGAGTTCTCTTTCTCGTGCTCGTAAACTAACACTTGTGGTCCGATCAGTAAAGTGCTCCTAAAATCAGTTGCAGTCATAAACTTTGTAAAAGATAGTAAGAACAGGAGCTTTATGAGTCCGAAATTCGTATTGAGGATCTGAGGTAGCTACTTAATTCTGATATTTCTTCTAAAATGTAGATGAAAAAACATTACCTCTGCTTTAACGATTTTTAAGAGTAGGCTTCGATCAAATTGATCGAAGAGAGTAGGTAGTGTTTTCATTATTTACCAAACCATAGAAAAGAAACTGAAGATACGAATATTCATTAAAAATCCTCAAAATAACAAAGCAAAATCATCATGATCGTAAATAACACACACTTAACAATTAAATTCGATCACAAAATCTTCGGCAAATCCCCTGAGCCTTGGCTACAGTGGCTACCGCGCTGGCTTTCACTTAGTTGAAGTGTCGCGGTGATTGATGGCCAGCTGCAACCTAAGGCGACACTGACCTAAAGGTCCATTGACTACTTGACCAGTTGACCGGCCACTGTCAGGTCTGTTGCGGTTCCTAGTTCCAAGAGGAATCTGTCTGTAAATGCAAAATGTAGGCAGGATAGAATACAATAATTACTTCTTATCTGTTCAACGGTTTTGAAACATCATTTATTTTCAAAAAACTGAGGAAACCAAATTTTATCAGCATCTCTAATTTAGACTGAGTTAATAATCACGAAAATTCAAACCAAAAGACCAAAAATATGTATTTTCTGCACCTTTATAATGGCATAAGCATTTTCTCCACCTTTCCGAAAATAACGGTTTTTCTTTACGCCAAATCATAGCAAAACCAATAACAGAATGCATTGTGTAATCTTAATGCAAAGTACCTCAAAATCTACATATGATCAGCATAGCAATTTTAATATTAGTGCCTCGAGTGGGTGGAGGCCTGGAGCTGGAGCCCCGCCGCGCGCCTCGGTTCAAACGGATCTAATTGAATATTTACCGAGAGTCGCGGGTAGTCGGGTACAGTACACGCGAGTGACATCAAGGAAATTACGACTACCCTCACATCTGTGCGTTTGTTTGTATCTCATCACAATAATTTACATTTTTGATTTATTCTGTCAATGTTTGCTAGTAGGTAATTGCAGTCGTTTTAGAAATAAATGTAATTATGGGAAACGGGCTAAACAAGAAAAAGAATAATAAATGGTATTCTAGAAATGAGGTTCCCGTTTGGGAGCGACTCCGGTCTAGAAAATGAAACGTCTAAAATATTATTACTATTTTTTTGTTGATCTTAATATAGAATATCAAACAATTCGATGTCAAAATTAGTTTATTTTCACACAAACAAATACTTGTCTTTGAAATGTTTCACCCAACTTTTACTCAAAGCTTTCAAGCCAAAGAATCTTCAAGTGTACAGCACTATTCGAGCGATGATTTACGTCCATCAAGTACTTCATTACTCTAAGACAAGTTACATGATATGCGGCAGTCTTTCACTAGTTCCTGGTAAACTAATATTAAGTACAACTCTACAGTTATAGTGACCTGGTCCGTTTGTGTTCCGTGTGCACTATTATTACAGAAAGTGTCCATTCTCGCACTGTCTTACGTATATCATCTGCTGACAGCTCAAGATTTGTTACAGGAGAATTCAAATTATTTCTATTTAGAGACGTACCAGCTGCGAGATGTAAAGGTCTTCCAGACACTATATTAACTGTCTGCTCCAGCCTAATAATAAGTTAAACTTACTAAAATTATACTAGACTGAGACTAGGAACAAATCAATTCACATCCAATTAAAGCTTACAAATATTAACGACGATGTCGCGATCAATCTAGCTAGAATATGTAGCAGTACCACCTGCTCATTACACGTGGAACGAACTTGAGCGAGGAGATGAGAAGATATACAGGAAGTATAGGAAGATACTGAGGTGGATGGAATCGAACCGCGAATCCCGCCGGAGTCTAGAGTTATTCGCTATAAAATATAGTACGTGGCAAATCATAAGCAGAAGCGATAGATGTAAATCGATCCTTTGAAAATATTATTTCCTTTGAAAATATTGTGATGATGATCTCGTACACACGATGGTCTCGTCTCTATACTCGGAGTATTATAGTTGTCTTAACCACCATTTTACCGATTAGAAAGGAACAAAACTAAATAGTTGGTAACTGGAACCCAGCAGGACTTCCCTTTTTTTTTACAAAATTCTTTACAAAGCTCTTCAGGAAACCTGCATTGAAGTATTAAGTTTCGGTCGTGTTTCGTGACTCTCTTGACTTGGTGGCGGAGTCGCCGGGAGTCGGTAATGGCGGCGGTGTCGACCTAATTGATTCGTCGGTGGCACCGCACGCCCGCACGCCCGCGATGCTCCCGAGGCACCGACGCGACGCCGACGTGCAGGGAACACACCTTCCACGCCAGCATCGTTATATGTAATTCCATAATTATACAAGTAAAACTCACTGAGAAAATTTGTATTCGAAAAAAATAACCTTGTAAGTAACTATAAATCCTAAAAGTAAATACGCTGTAAAGCTGTCTATTGATAATATGTAGTCTGATAAGTCAGCGAAAGCCTTTAATAGAAGTGGTTCAAAGCTAATTGATTAGTACGCGAAGTATTACCTTCCGCCGAGTAATGGAGTAGACGCTGTTATCTCTAACGTGCTAATTATACGCCGATAATTCTATAATAATAACTCGCATGGAGGAACTTTCTAAGTTTGTAGTAACAGACTTCGGTAAATTGATTCCTTCGAGACGAAACTTTAGAGCTGATACTAACACAAAGTAACACGTTCCGCTCCACATCTGAAAGTCTCAGATCTATGTGGAATTGATTATTTAATAACTTCATGTAACTTACGACAACCTAATTACAGTGTGGGATTAGATAGAACTAATCAATCCCTTTGAAACTTTGAATTGAATAGAGCTTCAACTAGTTTCTGGAGATAGTTGAACGTGCAGGAATTTAAACAGTGGAAGATTGAAACAGTTTGTAAAGTTATTCAATTTTGTAAACCTCCATGAGGACAAAAATAATGTTAATGCAGCACTAACAAACATTCATGTTGAACTATCTGTGAAAGCAGCTCAAGACGTGTGGCGCAGCTATAACGGCAAAGCATGGTAAAACCGATCAATTTCTTGGAGAAGCAAGTTTAATGGTAGTCAAAGTAAAATAAACGTTAACGCTCTGCGCCTGAGTGATGCACGGTCTATATGGTATTGATTACTTTATTACTGTTCGAGAAGATGAGAAAGTTTAAACAGTTCAGTTAGTTTCCAAGTTATGAAGCTTGTATTTATGTAAATTCCGAAAATTTAGAATCATGCTAGATGCATGTAGCTGAATGAAAAACGATTACTTGAATGAATACTGTGTGTGATACTACATACGTCGATACTACCCTGTCTGTTGTTGATAATACAAATTGATCGTAATTATAAACCATCGCATTACCAATAAAAAATAAAAAATTGCGCCACTGAGCTTAATGAAAGAAAATATCACTTACGAAAAGCATTAAATAGGTACGAGGATACTAATTTGTTTTGTTCAAAAGCTCACGCTCTCGTAGACCGTTCAAATAGACATGACAATTTACAAGTTACAACCTTGCTCCTACAGCAATGTGGTATGAAAGTACAACATCCACGTAAAATTAATAACTTCACCTTTACTCAACGTGAGGGAAAGCGGTTGTAATGTCGGGGCGAACAAACTAATTGATTCGTCCGAGCTGCGTACGCGCCTGCCATACTAAGTGGCCACGTTAGAGCAATGTTAAAGAACCTGGGTAATACGGTGTGAAAGATTTACGAATACTTTAGGTCGGGACGTTGAATTTCAAAAATAAACCTGTTTGCTCAACGTTTTCTTTAAAATATTTTACACACGATTTTGCCCTTATTGAGTTTGCTGTCGCGTCGCACGTCGAACCATTTGAAAATGAAGTTTTAATATTTTTCGTTTACAAAAGTTGTGCTTGACTTTAAAATATTTTGTCATCCCATTTTCTTAAACTTCTTCCCTAACTTCAAAAATCAAATAGTCTCGGCCAAGCCAAGTAAACAAATACCTGCTTACTAATTTAGTTAAACACTTAATACAAAAAGGGCAGTGATGCTCATAAGCGATGTTGACTCTATCAATTGTTGAGCAGCAAGAGCAACCATTGAGCACGGTTCAAGTTTCCTTCCACAGTAATTGAGAGCTCAATCACTGTATGAGAATATGCAGAAGGCCAAGAAGGTCATACCTGAACGTAGACCTTAAGTTCCAGCAGCTGAAACGAATAGCTAATTCTCATGAATTAGCTATTTGTTTCAGCTGCTGGAGCCTAAGCTGTCTGTTCTCACAAACATACCCATCAAATCATTCTGATGAGTATGTTTGTGAGAACAGACACTGTTTGTTTGAAACAAAAGCTCGTCAAAGCACAATGTTTCTTACTTTTAGTTTTACGTCTACCTGCGCTAATGTCAACAATTTCCAAATACCCTTTTTTCTGAAATTCGCTCTTTAAATAAAACTAAAATATTGTTCTCATCAACATCATCTTGGTCAGCCTTGGTATACCCCCTACTAAGTACGGCCTTCGCCCTTGTCTGCCACATAGGTGCATTTTTTTTAATTCGTCAGCTACACTTAATAATATACATAGCTTATTTACCATCCTCCTGGTAAATTAATTACTTTACTTACCACGTGTGCCTTCTGTATCGGTCTCCCCTGTACGTCAGTTCTATCGTTCGTGAGCCCCTAATTAATGCCTTACGCATACGATACGTTCGTTCACTTAAAATTCCTGTCTTTGTTGACTTTGTTCAGTAATAGGGAAATTGCTTTCGATGCGCCTCTTGAACTGTTTGATACGTTTCAATTAAATTGTCTCTTTGTTTAATTTGTTTCATTAAAATGCTAAGCTCGATTGTTTGATTACTTTGCCCTTATTCGTTCTAAATGGTAAATTACTTTTTTTGGTTTGTAAGCACGGCATTGTTTGACCTTTGTGGAAAATGCCTATCTAATTAAAGCTTTGTTTAAGCGTTTTGTTTACTCACAAGTACATAATCTAAACGATTTTTTTTGTTTAAAATGCTATAACTAGTTACATTGGGGCAGACATGTCATATTATATCGGTTTTCTCCTACTTCAGTCATCTACGTTGAGGTAAGCAAGTCAGCAAGTAAACAAAAGAGCCAACATGACAACAGTACATCTGTGTACATTGCGTGTTTTTGTGAGCAGCAGTCGGCAGCTAAAGAGGTTGACACGCGTTAGAAGGGTGGTCTTCGGTAGTATTAGTGCCCCCCCTGCTAGCATCAAATTAAGGTGTAGAAAGACCAATATTAATAAAACACCATAAGCAATTTCTAGTGTACGTGGATAGGCGCTTTAAACAGTTGGAATATTGATATGCTTGAACAAAGCAGAACTGAAAATTTGGTTTCAGCTTGAATCGCTATAATTAACTCACATCACAACACTGCAGTTTGTTTTAATTTTAAAATATATTAAATACACGGAAAAAATGTATTTGTGCACTTTTCTTGTTGCAGGGGGTTGTCTTTCTGATTTGTTTTATCTGGTGGTATTGGTGCCCGTGCAAGGACTTGGCGCCGTTCGGCTAACAATTGAACTGAAAGCAGTTAGCCGGTAATAGACGCGGATATCGCGCGTTACGCCGCGTCTGTATTAATAGCCACGCGGTCACACGTCCTGGGGTAGGTAGTAGTGTAGGTAGGCGAGCAATTTGTACACTCATCCGTTTGTTATGGCTGCTATGAGGTTTATTTTCGAGACTACATATATGGACCTCACTATTTCTGTATCAATGTTAGCTTAAAAATCATAGATACACAGCTATATAGATGAACTCACGCCATTTTCCCTTGGGGGTAGGTAGAAACTACAGAACGCTGAGCTATTCTATTCATAAAAGTAAGTTCAAAAATGAAAACCTAACTACTAAAAAATCACCGCGCATCAATCAACATCTGTTACAATCTATAGTCTTGCTAGGCTATCGTTATATTATTTTAATGTATTTTCTTGTCAGTATGCACCACCACTTCTAGGTCCAGAATCACATCAACTCATTGTAGTATTTCAGCTAAATTGCACCACAATGTCTAACGATAACCACCAGAATCTTCCTGATCAAAACTTGCGTGCCTAACTATTAGAACCATACAATAAATTGATTTAAATATAATGTTTCCCGCAGAAACCACTCGAACCACTCAATTATGCGCAGACTAATGTTTCGAATACTTTGAATTAATTAACTTAACACCAAGTTCGGGATTATTGGCGTTTGTTGTGTTATCAGTCGATCGGTGCACGTGGTCTAATGGACCCGCGAGACGGTTGCACGTGGTCTAATGGACCCACCAGACGGGTCTACAGGCTGACCAGTCACCACGTGGTCCTGTACTGTTGTAATCAGTGCTAGACTTATGATAATGAGAATCTTGATTAGCTTATTTGTGGCGGTGAGTTTTATTGCACGGAATGGGTGTGGTGCAGAAGTAAAGTAAGTGGGACCCACTTTCACAAGAAAGTTTTCTCTCTTCATGGATTGAAGAAGGAAGATTGAAAAGTGTTCGGGTAGAAAATGAGTAGCAGCATTAACTTACTGTTTAGTTCGGAAGGTTCTCAATTAAGCTTAAAAAATAGGTTTCCAATTGGGCCAATCCAGTAAAACTTAATCTAAGCTAAAAAGTTTCAATATCGAACCACAGTTCGTCTATAATATTGAAACTTTCAGAATGATCGAATTACGTACTATGCAATTTACAAACGTAATCAATCAAATATTCAAAACTACAACTAGAACTTTGATTAAAAAACCCTCCCCTTCAAATCCATCCAGTCATCAATCAGTTGTACAACATCTGTACACGAGTGGATTGCCCTGATGAACATCTGTCCTCATGCTACCACTCTTCGAACAATGTTCGCAAACGTCACAAGTAGGAACTGTACCACAGTACAAAGAAAACCAGAAAATCGACTAGAACCTTTTTATGAAATGCGTGACGCGGGTGTTAGGGTTGTCAACTAAACTTTTTCATAAATTGCACTACACATAGAACGTAACCATTTGTTTCGATGGGACCCTAACTTACGAGTAACATTACCTGAAGAATATAAATACCTGCTTAGAATTCATGTGTAAACGTTTTGCATGTTTGGGAGTTGACTCAACTGCGATAAGGATAACATTGTAAAAATCTATTATCTTTTAAAAAAAAGAATAACCATGGAGTTTTCCGCCAGTTATTCATCATGGAACCAACCCGAGCCATGCACCTGTTTTGGCGTGTCATAAGAGCCCATAGTGGTTTGTGTGAAATAAAATATGTTGGATTTTGACTCTGTCCATTTGTTCCTAGTTGAAATACTGTATGTTAATACGAATATGTGTACTGTAAGTGTAGCAAACGTTATTCAATCCCAGCGGTGCATTTATCACGTACGGCTCTAAAACAAATCCTTTTGAGGCTCGTAAAACTCTCATAAAAATAAAAGCGAGTCTGCATCGCCGTCACGGTAGCTGGTAGCACATTGATAGGCGCGACACGACCGCATCTGTTTGTTTTATTTCTGCACGCTGATTGCTTGTTTGCGCAGCGCGGCCGACTAACGACGCCTCTCTCACTACGCAATGGTTACAGATTAACTATTAGCCGAGTTTGCGTCGTTAAGCCCATTGTTGTTTTATTCGGCTTGCTTTTTCATTGCATTAAGTTTTTATTTGGTTTGGGTCTATTACAGCTTTTGTAATTTTAATTGGTATAGAAGGACCAGTAAAAAGCGAGTAATAACAAATGTTCCGTTTTCTCCTTCGTACTACGAAAGATAAAGCTAAGCTTCCGTATCATGGCTCTTGGATCTGTTAATAATGAAGATGGATGCGTATTCACTTAATTTATATTTAACGACGTAAACGCTCGTCGGTTGTAGTGGTTGCTTCTATTGTTCTAAATAATGTTTACTTTCTTTACAGTATAACAAAACAGGCCTCTTCTTTGTGAAATGAGTAACCAGCAATCTAAGTTGACAAATGAATGAGATCGTGTGCCTTGTCTTTTCCGTAATATTGGGGTCGACTTCCGGTCCAACCAGATGATATATGTATGTTACCAACGTTTTATCGTTAAATTGCAGTTCCATAAATTACATAGGTACCCTCGTATAGTCTTTCATTCTACAAATAAACAAAAACCGCCACCCCTGTTCGTACGGACAATTTCTCACGCATCCGCAATATGCGGCTGTTCGGCACTAGCCTGCCAGGCTGCCAGGCGACTTGGCACAGCACAGCACGTGCTCGCGTGCCAGCTTGGCTAACCAGTGCACCACGAGGAGTATGTCCACTGAATAAGTTGGCACAGAAGGCTCACTCTATACGTTTATTAAATAACGTACTATTATGATTTGGGTTTCAAGTAAAACAGCAAGAGAATGCTTTCCGAGGGTAAAAATAAATTCATCATCACCATCATCATCAGCCTATTAATGTTCCCACTGCTGGGACACAGGCCTCCTCTCTATGAGAGGGAATGGGCTATAATCCACCACGCGGGCCTAGTGCGGATTGGTTGATGTCACATGTCTTCGAATTTTATTGTTCTAGGACATGCCGGTTTCCACACTATGTTTTCCTTCACCGTTTTGAGAGCAGTGGTGATGAAATAAATTACACAAAGTAATGCGCCTGTCTGGGTTCGAACCAACGACTTACTGTTCGTAAGTCGGGGCCGCCACCACTGGGCCACCGCTGCTCTTAAAAAATAAATTACCTAGAATTTAAAAGGCCTATTCTAAATTTAATTGAAAAGACAGCTGCACCCGGTAAGAATGTAAATCGATCCCAACATAACTCAAAATGATGATGAGTAGCCGTACTTACTTATAGACTTTTGACCCTTAGAGAGTACATTATTATAACTTCAGCCAGCTCGTACAAGTATTCAATATGAGTACACCTTTTAAACTGAAATAACAATTTATACAAATGAACAATTGCACATTGTCCCAACTGCCCCTTCTGTAGCTATATATTACTCTATGTCGCCCCCTGTTACCCTTCACAATGACCTCAGAATCACGCCCTTTGAAAAAAAGGGGTGCATTCGGACAACGCTTCAAACCTTTTTCAATAGGGATGTTTTTGTTTTGATCGCACCGTTGTGTCAATAGTTTAGCCCGAGTTTAAAATGAGATTCGGGTTTACGAGTTTGTTTCGTGTTTGAATAGAGACGTTTGATTGTTTGTTTTCATTTTATTATTTGTTTGTACTTGATTTTTGTTACAAGTTTGGGTTAGTATCATTGCGTCTAAAAATGCGTGGGAAGTTTGTGGAAATGTATAACTAAGAGTGTTATGTTGGTTGGAAGGCTGAAGAGTTTAATTTGTTACTTAGAGGGATATTGTTATAGGTCGGTATTGTGGTATTATTTATGTTAATATATTTTTAACACTCGATTTAAACTCAAACAGCTTAGAGTTATAGATCGTTGAATGCATTTATCGTCACTTGTATCATTTAGTGAACCGAGACAAACAACTTAAGCACACCCTGTTTTAAAAAATCTTTGTTTTTTGTTCAAGTTGTCCAATGGTTCGTTTCACATCAACGCATGCGCAGCTGCCCCGTGCACCATTTGAACTACATCGCACATTGTCCAAAGCCCATTTGCATGATAAAATGCCCAGCTTGGCCCACTGTTTGTACACAATGATCGACCGTTCACCGCATGTTATTGTTGTAAACGCACTTTTCTTCAACATTCAATTGACACAGACTCCTTTGTGAATATTAAGTTGTATTTAAATAATGTATTTTGTTCCGCTGCTGAACGTAATTGCATCTGTGTAAAGTATTTTTTAGCGTCCATTAAAATTTATACGCAACTGCGGGAGGTCTATAAAAAACGATTAAAGAAACTTTAAATACAGGTTACACGGCTTCTGTAATGAACATAAATAAATAAGTGAACAGCTAACAGTTTAAGCCTCTGGATCGTATAAATAAGCGAACAGGATTTAGTTTACGTATTTGTTTTGAATCGGGGAATAAATACTCCAGTTTTATTGATTCCTATCCAAACAAACACAGAGACGAAACGATTCAATTTTAAAATACTCTTCACAATAAAACGAGTCGCGATCGCGGCTCACGTTCAAATGAAGTGAATCAATCAGCTGATTGCACTCAAACGGAGCTGTATCAATCTAAATTCCTTACTTTACAATTCTGCGAACGAGCTGCACAAGCGACTATTAAAATTTGCGGAACATTGCGTCATAACCACAGATTTACAGCAAATGGAGTGCTAAAGGTAAATTGCTCAGGTTGAAAACAAATTTTCAGTAACGCCATAAAAAAGTATTGCTTCTCATAGTTCGATTAAAAGTTCCATATACATCGTCAGATTGCCTTACGCGTATATTTTAAGATGTGTATCCCACAGTTCCGTTCCAGTAGTTAACTATTCCGTATTCAAACGCTTTTGCAAGTCCTTGTTGAACAATTTACATATCAGTTTGTGCAGACCCTTTGTTGCGAGATATTCCGGATCTTAACTATAATCGCTATGCAAATACACCTTTTGGATAGAGATTAATAGTTTATTTAATCTGTGCTGACGGGCGCACGGGCGCGGGGGAGCGGGGTGCGGGGGCGTTGCGAAACGTTCGAGAAAATCCCTTTATTGTCTCAGCTGGAGACTAGAGTTGCGTTGAGCTTACTAATGTGTTACGTAACGTAAATGTAAGGGATAGTCTCGCTGGATACTGTTTCGCAAAAACTTTGTCTAAGGAACAGTAACAATGACTGTTTGCGGTCCAGCAATTACTACTCTGGTTGAGAACGTAAAGAGGTTAGATCTTTTGTTATGGAGCGTCAATTTGATTTGATTACGTGTAATCCGTGTGATATATTAGTATTGCCAATTTAGTCATCATCTGCCTAGCCTTTTCCCAACTTTGTTGGGGTCGGCTTCCAGTTTTACCGGATGCAGCTGAATACCAGTATTTTACATGGAGCGACTGCCTATCTGACCTCCACAACCCAGTTAGTACCGGGTAATACGATACCCTTTGGTAAGACTGGTTGTCAGACTTTTTGGGCCTCTGACTACCTAACGACTGTCAAAGATCTACTAATGACAGCCGGGACCAACGGCTTAACGTGCTTTCCGAGGCACGGAGGAAACTCGGTATGTAATGGGCGGTCACCCATCCAACGACCAACCTAGGCAAGCATGGCTTAACCTAAAGATCGACTCATCATCATCATCATCATCAGCCTATTAATGTTCCCATTGCTGGGACACAGGCCTCCTCTCTTTGAGAGTGAATGGGCTTTAATCCACCACGCGGGCCCAGTGCGGATTGGTAGATGTCACACGTCTTCGTTTTTTTTGGTTCTAGGACATGCCGGTTTCCTCACGATGTTTTGCTTCACCGTTTTGAGAGCAGTGGTCATGAAATAAATTACACAAAGTAATGCGCCTGCCTGGGTTCGAACCCACGACTTACTGTTCGTAAGTCGGGGCCGCCACCAATGGGCCACCAGTGCTCTCCAAGATCGTCGCAAGATCGACTCGAGCGGCTATTATTATTTAGCCACGAGCTCCTCACGTATTGCCAATTTAGTATACCTTCTAATAATTTACAATCATTTTTCAAGATTTTCTAACTGTCCCAGAGTATCTAACCTAAACACAATTCAACGGTGCGATCTTTGTAAAAAACCATTTGCAGGAGTGTTCCTCCACCACAACACACATCTCCACTCCCCGTATCTAACGGGAATTCGTTCCACGCGTGTGTTCAATGGGCCGTGAGTTGTATCCGTCGCGTTTCACGGTCGTGTCGCTCGCGACTTCACCCGTACCGACCCGCCGATGTAATAAACGTAATTTTATGTTTTCATTTATGCAGCGTCTACTTGTCAACGTCTGACACGCTTCGAATTCTGTTCGTCACAGCTATTGAAAAACTGAGTCAACTTCTTTAGGTTCTTTTATCTCGGATATTTTGTAGGACCAATGCCACAAAAGTCGTCTCTTACAAACCGGATTATCAAGATTCTCTTAAACTACAAACACACACAACTTCACTCTTGATTCTCTTAAATGAAATCCGCGTCTACACAAAAGGAGAAAAACTTTTCACTCCCACCTTTCCCTCCAGCCAGCAGAACGCTGAACCTTACTTTGACTAATGAACTCTTGCAGTGACTAATGTACGTTAATGACTAGTTAATTCTAAAGCAGTGGTTCAACAACTGGTATTTTATGCTCGCGCCAACTATGTCCCGGCTACATTGTGAACCGTTTACATTAGTCGACAACTCGAGCGCTATAAAGCAAGCAGGGAGGTTCCATATTCAGGAAAACGTCACAAGTCGATGGGTCGTTCGTTTCGTACGACTTCCGTAGTTTCTGAATACGGGTTGTACCCATAGATTATCCGAACAAGTGATGTTAACAAAAGTTTTGTAGCGATAGACAACGATACTGATGTAAAGCCACATCTATTTAGAATTGTAGCTGAAACTAACTTGCTTGGGATAAGATACAAAAAGACTTTAAGGAGATGGACCAAATAAACATAAGGAACATCGACATTAGCGTATACAATATGTGGTGGCCTCCTTGCATGACATTAGACATCTAACGCATCCCGCAGCTTTGAATAATGTAAATGAGCCATTAGGCAGGCGTGCATTACCGACCATTGTATCTCCCACAATGCCGACGACGCTTTACGTCGGATCTTGCTACTTGACGCCACTTGCCGACACGACGCGACGCCGCGCGCCCTGAAAGCGTGGCTGTCTTTTTTTTATTGTGCCCTGGTAACATAGGAGCCCATAAGCAGGATTAGCCTTGGACCTAATATATTAAATTACTTTGAGAAGGCACAATAGGCCGTAAGTGGGATCAGCTTGACTTATATGTTTCCGCTAGATTTTATAGGAAGTGTTACGAATTCGACCAAGCCTCCCGAACCTTCTTGTTCCACAAAAAAGGTTTATATATCTTGATAAAAAGTCTCAAGCCAATATTGTGACGACTGGTAACCCTGTCAGTAACAATTCGCAACGCATACATCGTTACTTCAGTACCCTCGAATGTATTATTGAGTTTGTGTTCAATTCCTTCACATACGAGCGTTACAACGAATCTTTGTTTCTCAATGATTTACGATGCGATGTCTTTAGAGGGCTCAGTTAATTTATTATACTTTTGTTTCATCCAACCTTTTGTTAGAGTGGACTTTATTTCTGTGACGTTTTTGTACACGGCGTGACACACGCGTATAATACTTTCATTGTTTGCGTATATTATCATCATTATTTAGGCTTTTGCCAACGTGTGACGCCTACGCTTTTTACTTCTACTGGATGAAGCTTCAAACGACATGAATACTTACGAATTCTTTTTTTCGGTAAAACTGTCTAAAGTGTTAGATTATAGCTCATTGACGACACCAATATACCGGCACAATGGTCTATTGTCAATTGACGCATAACGAGCACCATTCAACAACCTATATCACATTGATTGTAACAACTTACACAACAACTTTACAACAATAGCAACTGATACTATAGCTGTGTCATTCCATTCCCCATTCAAAATAAATAGCCTTTTAATTCCAAAACCCTTTTAATCTTCAAAGAATAAAATAGTTTCGTTTGTGTTAGCAAATCGAAATCAAATACAGCTCTCATTTTTCATCCCCAAATTTAATAGTGTTGTAATCTCGTCCCTTCGTCTCGCCCCGGGGTGCAAGGGGACAGACAGCATTAACGTAACTGTATGAACGTTAACCCCCCTGCCTTGTTTCAGAAGGTTCATTATCCGCTAGTCATGGACTGGGATATAATGAGCGCGAAATTATGTTAACTTCAAACGCATCTGGTCTAGCCTATTTGCCTTAAAGGGTTAACTTCACCATAATCATTGGTATCTATTAGAAATGTTATTAGCTCGCGCAACTGGTTTCGTTTGTATCCGTTATCTGTTGCTAACGAGTTTCTTTGACTTATTATTTAATCGGCTTTTGCAGTTTTTAAATCCTTTAATTAGTTGAATGTGACTGCTGTGCTGAGTTAGGAAGCTTAAGTCATTCGTCTGCGGTTTTTATTAACTTTATTGGTTTATTAGTGTTACTTGATTGGTTTTTTCATATTTTTCTGAAGTAAATAAACAATCAAAGTTGCCTCGAAAACTTGTTATTAATCTTACGTACCTAACAAAACATGTTCTAGAAAAATTGACGCAACAACACGTCGGTCGCCTAATGTTGGTTTCGTTTAGTTTCGTTCGCGACAGATGTTTGTTTTCAATACTTTTTCTTTTGTTTCCCGTTTGTTCCCACTTTCTTTATTAAGTTGCCTTCCATTGTAGCGTTCGTTATTTGTTCAGTGGAATTCATCTGCTTGATAGCTAATAACATCTGCCTCATTCAACGCTGGCCTTATTTTGTACTGAGGGCTCTACTTTGTATCTTAGTATTTCTACAAATGAGTATTACTCTGAGAGGGTTCATTTTAGTTGACATCATCTCGTGAATGAATTACATTAGTTCCAATTAGATCTAAGCATATCTATCTTTTTACTACCAAAACTTGAATGAAATAGGTCCCTAAGTTACATGGCTTTCTTAAGAATATTTTATAATTGAAAAGACAGTTTACCTACCTATCTTTTCAATGATAAAATATTCTCAGCCTAAAATATCAAATAGGTATAAAATCTAATATTCTTACAAAAAACTAGCATCTAGAGTTAAATAATGGAACTGTTGCCACTATTAAATGACTAATATATTAACGATGTTGTTTGTAGAATGTTATACCTATCAAATCTACATAAACGAGGTCTTGTCAGTAACATTTGTACAACATTGTATATTTACGCTCGTAGAGAGACAAGCTCCGACCTCACTCAGCCTGTTTCCAAAGAAATTGTTCTAAAATTACAGCGCGTCATGGTAATAAACAAACAAAGCATTATCTGGCACAGTGTAGCAGGGACAGTCGCCTCCAGCAGCAGGGATCCGCGGGCTGTAGCGTGCCAGATACGGAACCATGCCACGAGGCAGATAAGACAGGAGGTTTAATCAACTAAACGCACGAAAAGAAATTGCGCATAGTTAGAAAAAAAATACGTTTTCTGAAACAAAGTATATCTTGTTCATGATATATCTATACTAAACTTTTATTCAGACGGCGCGGCGCCAGTTTTTTATTTGGTTGGCTGGCTGTGAACAATATACGGTTATTTTCTCAACGACTAACAGTTAAAGAAGACACTTGAAGTGTACCTATATGCCATGTTCAGAAGAAGTATAATAAAATTGCGTGTATGGTACAGTCGGGGTCTTTTCTGCCTGACCATTTTAATTTTTTTTCGCATAAAACATGCGGAGGCGCCGAGCCACGCCCCCTTAAAGTTTGGGCCGAAAGCCTCAACTTTGGCGCGCAAAATAACAATAACTCTCGTTTGGCGTGCGTCGTCAGTGCGCTCGGCCGATTCGGTCGGGATCTTTTCATTCATTATTTCTATACAAAGTCAACGGAGCGGGGCTAGAGAGCGTTTCTATGTTGCGAGTGCAAGCAAAAATAAGCTTAGTGGTGGTCAAGCGGAAGTGTCCTCGATAGTATTACATCAATTTCGAATCATAATCTTTCTCAGAAACCTAATGGTTGTAATATAACAGGATTTATCCATCATCCCATAGCGGATGTTTATGTCAATGTCAGCCATCTCTCATCGTGCAGCAGTTATTAGAAGTGCGCCCTCTGTGCTTCGCTACTCCGTGACACCGACACGGCAAGCCCGCGGGACCCAGCCACTTATCTGCTGAATTAAAATCTGCTTATCTGGCGTTATTTATGCGCTCAGTTATGTATTCATAAATGTTATATATTGCATCGCTATATCTAGTAGCTAAGTATGTAGTTTATCTTCATGATGTTAGATAGGCATGCAAAAGACTGGTAGTCACTGTAAAATACCTACAAGGATATTACATTTTATTTAGATATAGAATACTAGTTCTGTAATACCCGTATGTTGTGTAATAAATTACAAACGATAAATGAAAACTATACATAGGGCAAAGAAAAAATATCGTCGGAAATATACATTAGGAAAACACTAACAGCCTATCGCACGAATGATTGTCGCGAATAGGCAATTACGTCAGCGAGCGCCACTATAGACGACCTAATTATGTACTGCACAGGCTAATATATTTGACACTGAAACATCTAGTAAGGTTAACAACAAGGATCAGCTGTCACAACACGTCACCTTCGGCTAATTAATCAATTGTTTGAACTTGATTACACTGAACCGCTCTCGTTCGGGGAAAGTAACAAAGGGATGCTGTGTTTACACATAACTGTCACCCCAATATAACGGGAACATTATTATCTCTCAAACAAAAAGCGTCGTCCAAAAATATACTTTAAAGGGGAAAGATCGTAAAATTTCAATATCCGTTCGGCGTCTCGTTTAATCTTGGGAGAATTTGTCGCCTGTTATTGAGTTAGGAGATCTGTCGAGCGATCGCCCCCAAATGAGTCGGCGTGATGATAACAATCGACAATCGAGACGTAACGACGCGAGGGGCGCGGGGGGAGGTTCAGGGGACCCAATGTAAATTGTTACGAGTTTGACAGAATGATGCCCTCACTACAGAGTAATTCCTTCATTGTTGGAATTTTATCCGATTTTCACGATTTAGACTTTCAGAATAATTTATTTTTTGCCATCAACGCCTTTGTGACGACACTGAATACAGCTCATTGAGCGTGTAATTTGATGAAATGAATTGTTTCCATTTTTTATAACGCTAAAACGATTTCTGTTTTTCTAGAAAGAGTGTGTTTGTATTTCGTATGAAAATCCATTTATCAGGGCTCGGCATGCTGATTTTTAACTTGGGCTCTTTTTAAACCAACATTCAGTCCAAAAAAAAATTATCAAGGTAAAAAATTTAAGCCGAAAAATAAAGACCCTGTCTTTATTTTTCGGCTTAAATTTTTTACCTTGATAATTTCGAAATCTGCTATTTATGTTTCCATATTATCTATGTATCAAACACATTACCTGTTTTAACAAACAAAACAACCAACCCCAAAACCCGGAATTATGCCAATCATTTTTGTAACCCGCCAAAACACACAGGAAATGAGTATGATAAAATAATGTCAAAAACTCCACAAGGTGGCGCCTATGACAAGTGAGTTGCAGCGGAAATTAACGAGCCCTTATCGCGAACCCTAAATGAACCACTTCCAACCGGAAATGGAACCCCGGACACGGCGCTGACAATTAATTACAGCGCCGGTGGGGATTTAGCGTTTCGATAACTATGTTGATTTCAGGGTCAAAAGGTAAAACCTTCTGGAACCCGCCAGGGGAGCTGACGCTCCGGGACGGTTGGAGTTATGAGCTTTTGTATTTGGGACGTGCTCCTGATTTTGGACCTCTCAAGTGTAAACCTTCGCCCAGCAGTGACTGTAGTCCGGCTGAGAATGGTAACGAAAACTTTAGAATACGTATTTAATTTAGGCAGAGGTGAGATGTGACACTTTATGCTATCATCAACCGAAACGGAAAATACTTGGCAACCAACCAATCCTTGCCTCTTGTTAAATTGGAGTTGCAGATATTCCAAGTATCAGCAATTTAGAGCTATACCTATTTGCAATATTTGATAAAATTGAGAAGAAAGAGACGATAATCTACCCTACCTAACAGTTTACTTAGTACACCGACTGAACACCCGTATCAACCCTGTTAGAATTTGTCTTCAGGGATTACTCTCAGGGCAGTTGTAATGTAAAGCTTGTCGAAGCACCGCAGTAACATTAAGTAACTGATGTACAGATTTCACTCCGGCCATAAATACTGGGATTACACCGAAACTCTTCCAGCTAACTACAATGTCTGCCTAAGCCGACACGGATAAATTAGCTCTTAAACCTAGCTTAGACAAAAATAACAAACAAGTTAGTACTGAGGTTTTACTACATCAGAATGTTGCCAAAGTTTTATAATATAGTCCTGTTTATGTGACTACTTTTGTGTGTCCTTCAGCATCATCATATCAAAAAAACTATGCCACAGAATAATAAATTAAGTTTTCAAAGGAAGAGATCACTGTAGCCATGTAGTCGAATAAAACAGTAATGCTCTATTTGCGTTCGTACTTTCTTTTGATTGTATCGAACACGTGCACGTCTTCTTGTCTTAGAATAAATATCGGAATCTTCTGTTGACTTGGTACGGTCTGAGTGATTTTGACACTTTATTTGAAACTAGCTGGTAACTGATATAACGGCCTTACAAACGTTGTTGTTCTCTCGGTAGTCAAATTTTTAATCTTGTTTACACTAAATCGAATAAAATGAAACATGGAAATCCTCTCATCAGCTATACTCTCACTTCACTACATAAAAAACTAAGTTTGAATCATTCACCAACCAATCGGCCATTAGTTTACTTCTAAAATTATTTAGAAATGATTCACAGTCATCTTTCAAATACATGTAGGGACACACTATTCGAGTTGACATAATTACGGAAATGCCGGGAGAAGTGTAGTAAATTAAATTTAATGAATCACAAACATGTGTAACATCCTAAGAGCGAACACACATACCTAGAGCTACGAGAGATGATTTGGTTTACAATCATAGGAAACGGGAAAAACTCCAGATCTGGCAAAACAAGCATCTGCATCGTTCCTTAAGTAATTGAGTTCAGGTCTGAGATCATCTTGTCCAATTGATACGCCTACAGCTAATAGATTAACATAGGTACTCGTGGGAACACGCGATGTCGACACCGCAAGCAAATCAAAATATTTGTTAAGCATGTCCATTGATTAAGTCGCCAATAAAATTAACAACTATAAAGTAGTCAATGTAAATAAGACAGTAGTAATAGATATAGATACAACCCCACAAGGAACAATCCAGCGCACCACTTGCGCACCAGAAGCCATTACCGCGAGTTGTTTTCTCAGCCAACACAATAGAGTTTCAGCTTACGTTTCTAATTCCCGTAACGCTAAACTATCAGGCAAGTACCATTCTGTTATTTGAACACTTTCCACTTAACTAAATAGGATCTGCTAGAGGTTCGCAATCTATTAGGCGCGAACGTTCTGCTGATACTGCTATTGAACGTGTAAACACATTACTATGCATCCCTCTAACTGGTGCTAATTTATTTAGTGTATGCTAACACGGCCGATAGGGCTCTGTGCACATGGCTGAGTTTTATAGGTTGTTTTATGGTGTTTAGGTGGTGGCGATGCCTTTATTAATGTATTTTAGGGTTCCGTGCCAAATGGCAAAAAACGGAACCCTTATGGAGTCGTCATGTCTGTCTGTCTGTCCGTCCGTATGTCACAGCCACTTTTTACCAATAATAAAAATACCAATCTTATAAACCATCATTTTGGGCCAACTCTCACAACAACCTCCATACTCAGACATGATTATTGTATGCCCTAAATTATACAACTTAGGATTGTTTAATCTTAAAGTAAAGAGTTCCAGATTATATTTTTTGTTTTCACGCAGTCACAAACCTGAATGCCAGGCTGCCATTCTGGCAGGCCGCACTCGCGCACGTGTTGTTTACTCTCTGATACCGCGCATGCAAATGTCCGTCTGTTTTCACTTACATCCAATTTGCGAAATGCTCCACGAATTAACATAACGTCTGAACCTTGCTTTTATGAATGTCCGGTTCCTGTAACAATACTCACATCGTTTGTGTAGCGCATGTTAGAGAGTGACTATTAAAGGTCGTCCCGTTCAAACTGATCCGCGTCGATAAGTATAGTCCCTGCTGTCAAACTGGGAGATAAATGATGAAAGAAATTGGGAAATGTTTATTTATTTAAGTTTGTAATGAATTACACATTTAATTTATACACTAAGTCTCCACTTTCTATATCCTTTTTTTTCGGATGGGAAATCCGATATAAACAACCGAACAATACAATATTCTGCGTTTGTTCCGTAACTCTAAAAAACCGGCCAAGTGCGAGTCGGACTCGCGAGTCGCGCACGAAGGGTTAAATATTAATTTTATTCTATTTTTAGTTGTTATAGCGGCAACAGAAATACATCATCTGTGAAAATTAAATTTCAACTGTCTAGCTGTCACGGTTCATGAGATACAGCCTGGTGACAGACAGACGGACAGACGGACAGACAGCGAAGTCTTAGTAATAGGGTTCCGTTATTACCCTTTGGGTACGGGACCCTAAAAAAACCTAAAAGTGAAAATTACACCACTTGAAGTAAACTGTCCTAAGTACTATATGAATTTTGAAGATTTACCATTACCGGCTGTGAGTTTATAGGATCCCAGCACTGAGCGTGTTATTACATTAGCGGATACTGCTAAATCACTTAGCTCGGTACAGTTACACGAGTCTATGGTCGCTTAGCGATGTTGTCCGCGAGTAATGCGTAAGCCTCGCTATTAGTTCGGCGCGAAACACAAACTGTCATGTTTCCTCCTACGAGTGGGGAAGGGGAATGTGGTGCACTAAACGGTCTCCATAATTTCGCCACCTACGATGAAGTGGAAAATGTTTCCATTGTCTATGAAATTATGGTTGGCTTTGCAGAATTCCGATGTTACAGCAAGAAAATTAGAATTAATGGTTGCTACATTCTGATCTGTTAGATTTTTTCCGAAAGTACTATATTAAGGTAAGGTAGGTCTATCACCATTATCATACTCTGCAAAATTACATTTTACAAGTCACTCAAGTCACGTAATTCTATCAGAAATACCATTGGCTGGATTCCTTACCAATTATTTACATAAATAAAATACTGACAGATGCCTCTATATACGTTTCCCAATTCCCAACTACCAGAAAATTTCTGTTAATGATTGAGCAATAGTTGAGCAATAGTTACTTACGTTTATTATGGCCATAACAACCGCTATTTTAATTAAAATTTTAATTACCGCAAGAAATCACTATTGAAGACTAATGTATTCCACCTCTACGCGTAACAAGACATCCCACATGTTCAACATACTCTTTTATATCTCGAATTAATTGGGCTTCGGGAGTGATAGTGAATAATTTATCCGTGACACTCCGTGGAACTGTTCCGAGGAACTGTGAAATATTAAAATATCATTACGATATTGATGGGGAAAGAACTGTTATTTATTAACTAGCGCTGTGATGTTTTAATTGGAGGAAAGTGATTAGTTTTGGGTAAGATGTTGGAATCTTATCTTATGGTTAAGCATTTAATAAAATCGTGAAGTTTTGTGTAACTACAAATACATCTGTTAACTATGAGTTTGTCTTTAAGAATCAAGGTGAAAAGGTATGACCTGAAAATGTTGGTACTCAGTAAATACTTGGCAACTTCATAAAGCCCTTAAGTTTTGCTTTAGGCTTTAGCTCGTGATTGATGATGCTAGTTCATCCATCTTGCCTAAGTCTCGCTTAGAATCGCAAATACCTTACTATTTCATCAGCCTGTCATGTTATTTACTTAGTAAAAACGAATAAATGTTCAGCATTTATGTTACAAATCTTCGAAATTGGCCACGAGGGCAGAAAGGCCCTATCTTTAAGTAGAAAACGATATTTGAAAATTCACGATCACTAAACGCGAAAATTCAAATTAAATGTAAGTAAAAGAAAAAGTCGTGACCACTTGCGCCACATTCTCACTCTTACCAACATCAAAAGTTGATTACCAGCTCGCAGACAGGCCATCCCATTATCATAACTGAGCACAATAAGCTGAAGAGATTCTTTCCTTCCGGAGTGTCTCTGGGGCCGGCCGGGCCGGCAGCGGGGGCCGGGGGCCGGCGCTGTTGGCGCTCGGCCAGCCCTGACAGACGGGGCGCAGACGACGCCCACGAGTGTGTCGGCGCTCGCACGTGCACGCCGCGTTTAGAATACTGACCACTAGATTAGATAGCGTGTTTAGTTCACCAGATTACTTAATATTCAGACACTTGATTCTGAAATCGAATCTGGCTCGTTAACAGTGAGTTATAGGGGAAGGAAAGACTAGTTTAATTAAGTCGACGTTTAAGCTTGCAGCACAGAATAAGATAAAACTGCTTACTCAACACGTTACGACTCACGTTGTTCTGTCCGGCCGGTGCGCGGTGGTCGCTCCTGATTGGAATGTTGATTTTCGCACGTGTCACTGTATGGTCGAATGTTAGCGGGACACGAGCGAATGCTGGCTAAGAGTTGATTGATAGATTGTAGAGATAACGAAGGGTAATACTAGGCTAATGTAGTCAGACGTCTAGTAGACGACGCCCACGTCTATTCTGTTGGAATGCCTGGAACTGTACTGAAGAACAAATTCAATTATTCATATTAAAATAAATGTGGTTTTTGTTTTGCCGTCTTAAAAATAAATCTTCATAAAGTCTTTGAAGTCTTTACCAAGTGACACGAACTCAAATCACGAAAGAAATACATCACTTTGACTTAAATCTTTTGATGTTTATTACTTCAGTTTATTTTAAAGTGACAAAAGTCCCCGCAATAACATAAATCACAACCACACATTATTAATTACTCCTCAACATTATCGAGTGTTCCATTCACTGCTGTCCGAATACATTCATACTTGACACCCCACTGGCTCGTTTGAACGCATCTGTATATGCCATACAATTTTGAATATAGCATATAGAAATACCACATGTATTATGCAGCAATAAATAAATAAATACTTCCATAATATTGTACATTTGTGTGAAGTTACGAGCCTGCGTTGTGCACAAAGAGCCCGAGATATAACTCAGAGAACTGGCTTCAACAATAAGACGTTATTTAAACGCTTATGGACTGTCGTTGCATCGAAATGGAGGATTTATTGTAATAATATTATATTAGTCGGGGAATAATATCGCAGTTTGCATATTTCAGTTTTTTATTCATTTGAGTTATGCCAGTAGATGGTTTTGGGAATGTTTGTTTAATGAGAATAAGCTAGTCCATTAGTTCCTACCAAATATTTGCTCAATAAACGAATAAATCTTGTTTTCATATAAAACGTCTAAATAACACATTCATATCATAAAACATAAGTCATGTTGTCGTAAACAGCCAATTTCCATCATCATTTTGGATTAACTAATTTCCTAACTAGTCAAAATGGCTCAAAATATAGATGAAAGTACCACAACATGTAATCTTCGTTTACTTCCGATATACTTTGCCACAAAATTGAATGCTCAAACTGTCTCCCGGAGCTTACAGTTAGCGCGCTCCGGTTTCAGCGACAAATAAAATAACGCAGAAGTTTCAGACCTTGTAAAAGAACGTAAGGATCAAAAAGAGAGAAGGCAAAATGAAGTAGTAATCTCATTGCAAAGAACATCTGTGATTGGAAATTCGTAATTAATATGGAACTCTGTAATTGGCAAATTCCGACTATCGCATCTATGTATGTATATTTTGTAGTCTCCTTGTTAATGAACGTCTCTCCGTCCAAACTACGTGTATTTTCAGTAGCATTTATTTATTTACTTATTTCTTTTCTTTTTATTTTCTTTTCTTTATTTATTTCATTTTCAAGGTTTGTTGTTACGTAAAATTTACCATATCATCATGCCTTGAAAGGATATTTAAGTACGCCTGTTGTGTTAAGTCCCCTGTAATAAAGAACGAACCAATTGCCATCAACAATAGCCAAATCCAGGCTACTACTGAGAATTGTGACGCAAAATCCCAATCATACTTTACCCAACCCAACAATCGAACCCAGGACCTCGACAGTAGCGGTTATGAAGACCAGAACGTTATTATTTTCTTATCTTTTTCAAAAGGTGGTTCCTATGGCGTTGGTCCTTCTGCACGCGCCTGTAAAGTATTTCAATAAAGTGGATGATTAAAATGTTAATAGTTGTCGATGGCGGCGGGAAGCACCTCATGAATAATTCCCTCGCCGATACTCCGCCTTATCAACAGTTATTGTTGCCACCACTTTATGCATTTTGTGGAGATTCTTACCCGGTGGTGCTTCATAACACTGAGCTTAATGTTGCTAACAGTTAGCAGGCTAGTGTTATTATCAAACTGTACTTGTAATACGCATGTGGGGCTTGTGTCACGGTCGTTTAGGGTGGGGTCAATACTGGGTGGAGTCCGTCTGTGGACAGGCTTAGGACAGCACATTAAGTTGTATTAGTGTTATTATCAAACTGTACTTGTAATACGCATGTGGGGCTTGTGTCACGGTCGTTTAGGGTGGGGTCAACACTGGGTGGAGTCCGTCTGTGGACAGGCTTAGGACAGCACATTAAGCTTGTATTAGTGTTATTATCAAACTGTACTTGTAATACGCATGTGGGGCTTGTGTCACGGTCGTTTAGGGTGGGGTCAACACTGGGTGGAGTCCGTCTGTGGACAGGCTTAGGACAGCAAAATCAAAATCAAAATCAAAATCAAAATCAAAGCATTTATTTCAAGTAGGCCAGTTACAGGCACTTTTGAATTGTCGAAACAAATATGAAAATTAAATGTAGCTACAGTCCCAGACACAAGACATAAAAACTGTGAAAGTACTGTAGTTGCCCATTCCCTAGCGTAGATCTCTATGGAGAAGAATGGGCAAGAAACTCCATGGACACTCTTTTAAATCAGAATATTTTTACAAAATCTTGGTTACATCATTCATGTTGAGATGGTACATTATGTGAGAACAATGTAGCAAGATGTGCACGTTAAAGGTGTCCATAGTAAAAAAAAAACAAAAACAATTAAAAAATAAAATTATTAAATTCAACAAACAGCACATTAAGTTGTATTAGTGTTATTATCAAACTGTACTTGTAATACGCATGTGGGGCTTGTGTCACGGTCGTTTAGGGTGGGGTCAACACTGGGTGGAGTCCGTCTGTGGACAGGCTTAGGACAGCACATTAAGCTTGTATTAGTGTTATTATCAAACTGTACTTGTAATACGCATGTGGGGCTTGTGTCACGGTCGTTTAGGGTGGGGTCAACACTGGGTGGAGTCCGTCTGTGGACAGGCTTAGGACAGCACATTAAGCTGTTAGTCCCGGCTGTCATTCTTACGACTCTTGTCTTTTGACAGACGTTACGGATAGTCAGAAATGAAGAAATCCGACAGTCTGACAACTGGTCTGGCGCAGGGATATTGTGTTACAAAGTAACTGGGTTATAGAGATCAGATAGGTGATTGCTCCATGTAAAATACTGGTCTTTAGCTGCATCCGGTTACACTGGAAGTTCACCCAACATACAGTCCCTGGCCAAATTATTAGACTCACTATAAGATTTTATGAAAATAGTTATTTTATTTTGATTTGTTTTATTTTATTTTATTTTAACATATTTTAAAAAGAGAGGTCCCCAAACTAGGCTGCGCCTGTATCTTGGGGGCCGGAATTAAAATAGTAAAAAATAAAAATACAAATAATTCTAATGTTTTAATTTCAAGTGTGTAATGTAGTGTGTGTGTCTTTGTGTGCGTGTGTGTGTGTGCAGATGTATAGGTTATTTGCAGTTATTTTATGTTTTACAGTTTTATTAAATCAAAATTTCTTCCGTTTCTTCAAATGACAGTTTGGCAAACCATTTTACTTTTTTTTTTTTTTTTTAAGGAACGGCAAACAGTTGCATTACGAAAATATGTGTGGAAAATAGATTTGCTACCACAACAAAATTGATAAATATAGATAAAGTAACTCCAAGATACTAAATGTGAATGCTTCTGAGCGCACTGTTCGAAGTAAAATAAAAGAATTAGATTTTAAGGCCTGCCGCCCCGCCAGGAAGCCCAAGGTACAACTGCAATGAAAGAGATAATAAATACATATTTTTTAAATAATAATTATGTTGTATGTTTTATTTGTGTTAAAAAATAGATAATTAAGTGGATACTAAAAATATTATATTGTATCTAGTAAAAACAATAAAGCTATAAAGTTCCTGTCACCTGAAATTTACATTTCACACAAAATCTTATAGTGCGTCTAATAATTTGGCCAGGGACTGTAGTTGGCAAAGGCTAGGCGTGATGATGGCGTGAACTGTACTTTGAATAGTGTGTTCACCGAAACGATTTCTTTATTTTTCAGTTCAATTCAAAACAAGTTATCTTTCCTTTTATCGACTATCTATAAATAGAAAAAATAACATGAAACTGAATTTGTAACGAGGCAAGTGTTTCATTTCCGGCCGAAGAATCAAATAGGTAGGCCTATTTGATTCTTCAATATTCTTCGTCGTACATTTTACTAATTGTCGTATATTAAGAGGCACTTTGCTTGCTTAAATATTTTATCGAGTGTAATTAGTTAAATGAAGTGATTCCTTTTACGATTGCAATGGGAGGATAATTATTTGAGAGGGATATATTCGTGGTGCCTCTGATTTCGTGGCAGTATAATTTAGTCGCAAAGGTTTGGTTCGTGTATTTTATACTTCATTAAAACAACCCGTCTCGAATCGTTTGCTAAATATTTAATGAAAGGCAATGTTATTGCTATTGCAACTTTTAATTTGGTGATAAATATCAAAGCGACATGTTTTCAATTAGTGCTGACACTGTGACCTATCCTGCTGAGACGCGGTTATGTAAACAGAGAGACAGGCGAGCTTGTCCGCTAATTATAATTTGTATTTGAGTTAATTATTACTAGCTGTAATTAATAATTAATATTTGAACTTGTAAGAGGTATTTCTTAACTTGTTGTTTCGCTACGATACACCACGAGATTATGACAAAGATTGATAATAATTTTGTATTAAAAATAACATTTATAAGTCCGCAATTTTTTAACTTAATACTTTACTAGGAATTAATGTGTTGAACTTTGAACAAGTCAACGAGCATTCAATAACACATACCTACTTTGTTACATGAAATTGAACTTAACATACCTGTCAAATATCGGTGTATTTTAGACAGCTGCGTACCCCTCAGAGCATACAGGCGTGATGTTAAGTCATGATGTTGTACAAACAATAAACATCCAAGCGATTGCAGCAATCACGACCGATTTACCGTTTATTTTTGAAGAGTTCCATTGTATATCCGAAGATCAGCAGCAGATCTTCACCAAATTTAATTGGACCACCTCAGAAGTATATCAAATAAAAAAATACTTTGTGAGAATCGCTCCACAAATGGGGAAGAAATCGGTGAACATACATAAAATTAGACCACAAGACTGAAGTAATAAAATTACACAAAAAAAATATCGCGTTGATGTCTTTTTGAAGTCCCTTTCTTGGTTATACATAATACTTTATGTTTAGACCACATGACTGAAGCAAAAAAATGTTAACAAAATTAAAACTACTGGGCCAAACTATGTTGAAGGAGAATGGTGAGATCGCATGTAATTCGGGACCCAGTGATATGGGTAGCGTACATTGTGGAAACTTATGAATAGTTAAAGATCGACTTAAGTCTAACAAACAAGCAAATGGAAAGTAGGTTATAGAAATTGGGAGAAAAAAGGTATGAAAGGTAGAAGTTTATAACCTAACTTAAGGCACGGACTTATTGGTTACTATTTAGTAGTAGAATGGCATAAAATAGCATTTATTCGTGTTCCACGTAGCCGTTGAACACAAACAAACAATGGAATGATCCACAGACTATGTGCACTGATGAATTTGACAGACGTTCCATTTCTCATTGTAAGAAGACTAAGAAGGTAAATGTCAAACGTTGCGTTCGGAAACTGCACGATGACTTATTTTTATATAAATTAAAATAATTCGTAACTTTTAATTCCCATCGCCTGATAAACTCGTAGCTATAATGAATATAAATTAGACCTTGAACGGCGCTCCGTTGATTTTTTAATTACGTGGGTCCAACCTCGCCATTCTCCTTTTTATGGAACCAAATGGCAACTATTCCGCATCAGATTATAGAAGAATCACGTAAATCGGATCATACATCTAAGCGTAATCGGTGTACATACTAAAAAAAAATACCAATCGAATTGAGAACCTCCTCCTTTTTGAAGTCGGTTAAAAATAGACCCATTCCAGCCGTTATAGACAAAATGACCCTTTTTTTGTAAACTCCATTCGACGTCTACTAATTTGTAGTACTTAAGTTGGAAGTTTTCTTTGAGCGGAGTTTGTAGCACTCGCGAACTTATTCCAAGTATTTGAAGATTTCTCCTTAGTTCAATAATTAGGGATACTTCTTAAAGAAAAACAGAGTTTCGTACTTCACTTGAGCTCCAACAAAAAAATAATGAAAATTGGGTTGTGGACTTGTGGAACTATCAGTAAGTTTTTAGTTTGAAACTAAAGTGCGTTTTGAAGATAACTGAGTACAAAACAAAGTTTATAGGATTTTTGTTAAGAGCCTATACTACCTCAGATTAGCAACTGTATTTGTGGTGGTTCAAACTTCGTTTGTAATACTGTTAGAATAAAGTTCTAATCAGCTTGCACTACAAAGCGGTTGTTATGTCAGTCACTGCGGCCGAATAGTGCGAAATGAGTGGTTTTTATTCTTTATAAAATCAAATTTTCGTCTTTTGGAAAAAATAAAAAACATAAGACCTGCTTTATAGTTAGTTCAGTTAGTATGAAAAGTTTCATGATCTAATTTGAAGTACTTTTTGAATACCAGCGGTTTATTGTTCGATTTGGAGGTAAGTTTGGGATTTTTTTCTATAGAGAAAATTTTATGAAATAGTGTTTTCGCCAAACATAAGACCTAACATTAATCCTCAACTTTACCATATATTTATTTCAAAATAAATGCTGCAGTATTTTAGGCGTAACGGGGGATCATGTTAGGCCATTTGAGGTAGTATAGGGCCTTAAGTACTAATTTACCTTTAAGGAGTGGGAGCGGAATATAGCCTGACGTTTCAAACTACATTAGTACATTTTGATACAAGTGGAGAAAGTTTGTTATTGCAATCGAGGCGGAATTATAACACCCGAGCCGTAGGCAAGGGTGTTTTTGAGCCGAGAATTGCAATAACAAATGTCCACGTGTATCAAACGACTTTTTTCAATACACTTTTGAAGAAATAAAATAAAATAACGAATAATATTTTTGTCACGAACTATGAAACTATGATTTAAATTTTCTTTGTTTTTTCGCGCTTTGGTCTCGCCAGGTTGAAAGAGAGGCAATGGTATGAAGCCGTTAAACAGCCTAATATAAAAAATAGATTTATTTTATATTTTTGAATTCAGAACACAAATAAATGTTAATTTGTGTATAAAAGTAACTATTAGTTTTAAATAATCATGTTTATCTATGATATTCTATTTAAAAACACAATTTGAAAATTCAAAAAATATTTATGCCGTAAAGACGCGTAGTGCTTTGACAAAATAAAAAAAAAACATTCACCTCAGACTATAGACATTGAACCAATTTGGACTAAGTATAGGTATAGTTATCTGTGGCAATTTTCATTCCCGCACACGTGCAGAAAAGTGGAAAAAATCGCACGCGTGTGAAATACATTGCATGTTGTACCTAATCGTAGTGCGTTATGGACCAGTTTCCGAGAAAGTGTATTGAAATAGTACATTTTGATACAAGTGGAGAAAGTTTGTTATTGCAATCGAGGCGGAATTATAACACTCGAGCCGTAGGCGAGGGTGTTTTTGAGCCGAGAATTGCAATAACAAATGTCCACGTGTATCAAACGACGTTTTTCAATACACTTTTGAAGAAATAAAATAAAATAACGAATAATATTTTTGTCACGAACTATGAAACTATGATTTAAATTTTCTTTTTTTTTCGCGCTTTCGTCTCGCCAGGTTGAAAGAGAGGCAATGGTATGAAGCCGTTAAACAGCCTAATATAAAAAATAGATTTATTTTTGAATTCAGAACACAAATAAATGTTAATTTGTGTATAAAAGTAACTATTACTTTTAAATAATCATGTTTATCTATGATATTCTATTTATAAACACAATTTGAATATTCAAAAAATATTTATGCCGTAAAGACGTGTAGTGCTTTGCCGAAATTAAAAAAAAACATTCACCTCAGACTATAGGCATTGAACCAATTTGGACTAAGTATATGTATAGTTATCTGTGGCAATTTTCATTCCCGCACACGTGCGGGAAAGTGGAAAAAATCGCACGCGTGTGAAATACATTGCATGTTGTACCTAATCGTAGTGCGTTATGGACCAGTTTTCGAGGAAGTGTATTGAAAAATATATTTCGCTCGTGGTCCCGCGAAATACAGGGATAGGTGTTTATGTCCGACTGAGAAAATACCTAAATAAGAATGATACTTAGTAAAAATTGTTAATACCTAGCCGTTTACATTTACAGAGATAAGAAAATAATAGTATTAAAATGTGCCCGTCATGTATAACTTCCAGCGCTAGTTTCTAGGTAGGAACAGAACCGGTAGGTATATTTTTATCTGCAACCGGTATAGCTCGAGCCTTTAGTTATTAGCATCAAATATTCACCTGTCACGAATGTCCCGCGCGGCGTGCGGTGTGGCGCGGCGGTGCGACGCGGGCGTCCAGTCGGTTCCCACGAAATAAAACTTGGTTTCATACCAGGGATTACCTTCGAGCGATCAAATTTTAACAATAAGTACAGATTGGCAGAGCCAATAGCCAAGACCATCTTAAATTATTTACTATTGAAAACACATTAAACCATTCAAGAAGTTGGTGGAATGCTGTATAATATACTTCAACTCAAAGTGCATGAATGCAAGACGCCCGACCACTGAAACTTTATGATTTATCATTTTCTTGTTCAATATGCAGTTTGTATAAAACTTCATGTGATAGAAGAACCTCGTTACGTTTGTTAATAATCATAAAACGTTGCATGAAATCTATCATTTATTGATTTCCTCAGTAACGGTGTATCGTAAACCCACTATAATAACGCTATGAAAATACTTTCATCTCGTAATGCATATAAAGTGATGCCAATCGCTGCATTAATTAAACGTTTAAATGATAAACCACGCCCTTGACATGACAGTTACTTAATGGTATAAGCAGAGTTATGAGAACTTACTTATTTACATGATGCCATTAGTCCAACCAGTACCATATGACAGTTACTTAATGGCATAAGCAGAGTTATGAGAACTTACTTATTTACATGATGCCATTAGTCCAACCAGTACCATATGACAGTTACTTAATGGCATAAGCAGAGTTATGAGAACTTACTTATTTACATGGTGCCATTAGTCCAACCAGTACCATATGACAGTTACTTAATGGCATAAGCAGAGTTATGAGAACTTACTTATTTACATGATGCCATTAGTCCAACCGGTACCATATGACAGTTACTTAATGGCATAAGCAGAGTTATGAGAACTTACTTATTTACATGGTGCCATTAGTCCAACCAGTACCTAATTCTTCTTTGAAAGTACCTATAGCTAACTCGGGGCTTTCACTTATTTAGGTAGATTAGTGTTCGGTTTTTCAGACTTAGAAATAATAAGAGATAACTCTAAACCTTTGAGACATTTGCCCAGCAGTGGGACAATATAGTAAAAAAAAACTCCCAAACAAGAATGTACGTGCCGTTGAACCTAGGAATACAAACCAGCGTGTTACAGCTACTTATTATTGTAGATATTACTAAACCAATGAGGCAGCTCAACTACAAATTGCGTACGAGATATAATGTCTTGTCTTGATACAGTCTGTAACAAAAAGTAGTATTGCTGCTAGCCGCTTACAAGGGCGGTAAGACCGCAGCACCACTCTATTGCTGTACCAATATGAATGTTAACTTAACCATTACCGTACTTGTTTCATACACAGTCATGCTCATTATAATGCCTTGACTTTACTATCGTTTAACTTCCAAAGAATCTTGAAGAACCTTTGGAAGTTAAATAGATTGCTTGAGTTTTTGTTGAGCTGATACAAGAAACAAATGTTCATAAAAGACAAAAAAGAATATCGGGCATAGTGTTACTGCATCTTTCCATCAGTTGGTTGGATTAGTAGGCAGCCCGAAGTATAGATTTGTGCCCGGATGATGGCAATAGGCTCGCTGTAGCAAAATGTGGGTTTATTTTATTAGGATAGGCCCCTACCTAACCCTTCAGGGATTACAGGTGTGATATTATGTTGAAGGTTTCTGTTTAGAAAACTTTACAAAATTTGAAACTCGCGATCACTTGATCATTTCACTCCACGGATGATTTCCACCACAAGATAAGTAGATACGTATCAGCATCGTGTAAACAGCCGTCTACTAAGTTAGACACTAATGTAGTATCGATTAAAAAACCCGCTAACGCAGAGATTACATCGCTCGCTCCGAACTGTGTCCGCGTTAATTAGGGCACAGATTTAGTCGCGCGATACCGCGGCGCGGCGCGGCGCGATTAATCTTAATTTGTCGCTACCGTGGTACACGGGTGTTTTACTATCAGGTCAAAGAGTAGGGATTTACAGAAGACCCACATACGACAACGCATGCTCATTGATTATTACAACTTGGTATAGAGGGGTTATAAAAAAGCACAGCAAAATAAATTATTTAAAAAATGTGTAGGTTAACAGCCTACGTAAACGAATTATGTCAGTTAAATTATTTTGAACCGTTTTGTGTGTAATTGGGTACCTAATGTAATAACACCCACATGACAAGAAAATGATACCAACATAGAATCCTAACACCAAGCAGTGGGTGGAAGTTTAGTTTGTTTACTTACGAAACGATGAAGTAATAACAGTGTACTTAGTGCGAGATTTTTTATTTTCGTTCACCACATTCGAGCGCGTTAACGTTTAGGCAAATTTGTATGGCGCTGGGGTAGCGCCACCTAGCGTAATATGTCAGAACTAGGTAGTTTGAGTGCCGCATCGACAATCGTTAACTTGCGAGTGTGAGATCCTAGAATACATTCATTCGTTTTCGCGTTAATTCACCGTAACTTGTGTTGCGTACATTAATAACCGGCCAAAATAAGTTGACATTCGTATTTTATGTTCATAATATAAGCGACTGCCTATTCAATTAGTGGTGGTTATAGAACGAAGTTAGACGACATTACTTATCTGTGGTCAATGGTCATTAGTTTTGTTTGTGTTTACGAAAGTTTGTGTTAGTTTTGAATATTATTGTTAAAAATAAAGACTAGCCCGTCCCAATTTGAAATGCTGGTGACATAAATGGAGCAGTTAGTGTAATTGATATCTTTTGGTGTGTAGTGAGTGACCTTGATCCATCTGTGAAGTTTGTAAAACTAAGTTTGTTACTTTTTAGCCATGGAGATCCAAGCAAATGATCTAATAATGCCCGAGTGGTTTGTGGTGGTGTTTCTATCTTTGTTTACGTAACCGTGTAACTTTTTTGTGGCGTTATATTACGCTTATCTTGTGCTTTTGCGGTCTCAAACATTGTCCAAACGAAATAATACGAGATTCCATGGTAAGTTTCATTCACAATACGAAATTAAATTAAATTACTTTGTTATTTCACCACTCTCATGATGCTCTCACCACAAAATCTTAAGTGAAAACTTTTCACGCTCGCGTTTCGCATTCGAGCTGTCAAAACTGTCAAAATTGTAACTTGCACTCGCGCTAGCATGCAAACGTTAGCGATGTGCTCCAAACGGACCTCATTTTCATAGAGGCATTCTATTGTCATTACCGACGACGTAAATGGTAACGTAAACTCGGTTTTCGCGGTCGACACATTACTTGAATTTTAGTATGCAACTCGCACTTAGCACACAGAACAGTTTCTAATATCGGTCGTAGTTTTCTATTCATACTTATTAATTCTGGCAATTGTACAACTCGCGAGCTTTTTCCACTACGGAATGCAAAAGCTTTTGGCCAATCGGTCGTCTTAGGACTTCCTTTTTCAATTATCGCACGCACAGAAGGTAGGTATCTTCTGTAGTTACTGTTCTGTTTCGTGACTTAATGCAATAACTGAGAGAAATCGACAAATTCACTACAAACACTAGTTTAGTATAACACTCAGCTCTACATCGAAGCCATGTTTAACAGCAGTATCTGTAAGTTTACTATTAATGCGTAATTTGGCACAGTATTGTATATCATTGCGCTAATTTACACACATAGCAGGTAATCGTCGTTCCAATTAATTAGATATTGAGAGGAATGCAGTGGTTAACATTAATTAATTGTTATTGAACACGCCCAGTCATCATCGGTGGAGCAATCTGTAATATTAGTTCTGATTGGTTTGGGTTGAATTCTTGTGTCAAAAAACTAGTGAATTTATTGTATTATTTACAAGAATCATTTATTTGAGTTTATTGTATTATGTATCTGATCTGTGCTATTATTTTTATGCTCGTAAAGTGTTAAGGTACATTTAAAGAAAGAAGTTGCATTGACCACTACGCTAGCTCACTGCATTTAGACTTGCTATTTTTCTCACGATCTATGTACTTACATATTTCATGTATATTTCACCGTAAAAAAAAAACTTAAATAAAATGTAATGAGTTTTTCTGGGCCTTTATTATTCACCTATATAGTGGGTGCATGGATTTATCAGCAACCGTGAAACTTTTGTGTTTACGACAGGTATGCGAAACTCCATCGCAGAGAATAAAAACTTTATAGTTGGTTGTAGCTCTCTCATTAATGCATAGGTATATAAAATATTAATATGAATAATGTATCCCACCAGTTAGGTATAACAGCATGATAAATATTCAATGTGATATTTTGACCATGTTTGATTGACGTGTCTGCGGTGTGTTCCCCGAACTGGAAACTATTCGTGAAACATCGCCACTACACGAATAGAGACGGTTCGTGATCTCAAGCGACTGCGGTCAGAACAGAAGGTGGACTGGGTATTTTTTAGACTGTGGATCTTGCAGAACTTACACTTTCTAAACGCAACTATACTATATTGTTTTAGGGTTCCGTATCCGAAGGGTAACCAACGGGACCCTATTACTAAGCCTCCCCTGTCCGTCTGTCGGTCAGCGGGCTGTATTCCATGTTGCGTAATAGGTAGACATTCGCAATGCGGTGCTGGAGGCGGATGCTCCGAATTCCATGGACAGCCAAACGCACAAATGTGCCTATCCTTTCCCAACTTGATACCAAGACTCGACTGTCTACAGTTTACCTTCAGCGTATTTTGGCCCATTTCGGCCACATAATGCGAAGAGGAGATAGCAGCCTTGAAAAGCTGGTCATTGTTGGTAATGATTGTCCGTTTAAAGTGAACACGATCGAAGAAGAAGAATAGGTCACTTCTTGAAAATTTCACAGGATGTGTATTTCTGTTGTCGCTACAATAACAAATAATAAAAATACTCACACTTGGCCAGTTTTTCTGTTTCAAATGTCATAAAATCAAATGAAAAACATAGTGTCCATTCCAATATATCCGTCTGTATCATAACTCCGTGTGTGGTCGTATCGCCCGACGCAGGCTTGTTTACCTCCCTCATCCACTCGAATGGCTCACAACAATATTTTTATTGGCCCTTCATCGAGTGGCGAGTGCGATCCCTAACAAAATAACATTTTAATCGTTCTCAGAACTTTCACCGCTGAACAAATAATGAAGTAGAACAAAATATGACTCGGAACATAAACAACAAAAACTCGCCCATTATTGGAAATATAAATAAAAACAAACTGAGGTCTTCATCGGAGCAACAAATCACTTTGTTTTTGTGAGTGGGTTCCGCATCCCGCCGGGCCGGGCCCATCCCGCCGTCCCGCGCCCTACAAGGCGTTATCGAAAACTGTGGTATAAACACAGTTTCGCTTTTTGATTCTCGATATAGATATACGTGCGGTCGTTGTTAGCAATAAAACTACGATAAAACGAGATTATCCGGCGGATCGGGAACACAAACACTTGCGCAGCCTCCATTCTAATAAAAAGTTAAATTATCAAACAACTACGGACAGTTTAACGCGATGGAACCGATATCCATGTCGTTTGTAAGGAAATCATTGGATAAACTATACTATTTGTACAGTATCATATTTTTATTCGCTTTTATTGGAGATAACATTCAATACTTGGATAAAATTGTTGATTTATTACCTTTACCTTCAATAGTTGCGTTTTAAAGCCTTTTTTATTGATTTATTTTCGTTTCGCTCATATTTATTCCCAGGACACAATATGTATCATTACCTCATTCACAACATCGTTATATCTATTTATTTCCGTTCCCATGACACAACACTCATCTGTTTGAACTATCACCATACGTTGAACTTGTCAAAAACTTACAATACACAATGGGAGTTATTTTTTGTCGCGCCGTGTCATAATAACGTCGTAACCAATAAAAACACCATTGACTCCCGGAACTGAACAAAACATTATAAATCACTGCGGAGGAAGCACGCTCACTGCTCGCTGAACATTTTTTTGAGGCAGTTATAGAGGGCTGGAACCCCGCGGGCGTGCATTGTGTCCTTGCAGCGGCGAGCGCACAATGTGCACGATTGTATCGCACTAGGGTAAGAATACTGACGCACTCATGTGAAGCCCGATTACGACCAAATTATAGGGTAACGTTACCAAGTAGACTGTTCATGCAGGTATTCGAAAGTGCATGTGTCAAGGTTTGTATTCAATAGCGCAGCTGGTAGCACGCCGTGCCGTTTAATTTTAATAACGACCATCATGCCATCTAAAATATAATAAAAATAATGATAGCAATCAATCTAGTTTCTATTTAGGAAACTTTTTGTAGGCCCACGCAGCTAAATAAATATCTCAATTATCCAGTCGATTGGTCCCATTCACGACTACGATCAACAACAAATCAAACTCGATGGACCAATTTTTCAATCATATCTCGGTTCTTTCTTTATCGATCCTTTGTTCTAATAGAGGGTGTATGAAAAAATAAAGATTATTCGATAGCGGTCTAATGGTATTGCGGGCTAGGTCCACGGGTCTGCTCAGCGAGAGGTCCACGCCGGTGGTCCGGGCCCGCGGGGGGTCCGACCGGGCCCCTCCGCACATATATCACGGGCGATGCGTTCGCTCGCGACTTTTATACGCGAACGTTATTAGCAAAAAAGCAATCAGGAATCGAGTGAGACAATTCCTATTGGAAATGCCGGACGGTTTCAATCCTGTTAACAAATGGGACCCGATATTCCGATGTGTACGAAAGAAATAAATCATTCTGTAAACACACTTTTTTATCGATTTGCTTTCATTATAGCCTTCGCGACGGTTTGTCCCAACATTTAGGCCCTAGACTCATCAATCTTTCCTATCTGGATCATTAATTAATACCTACTAAAGCTTTTTGTTTTGGGTTTACCCACTTTTTGCTGTTAACAACGCCTGTGGAAATATATTACAATGACTAGACTACCACCAGTTGGCAGTGAATTAATTATTAAAAAATCTACTGGCGAGCTTTTGTGTGATCTATGACATCATCAATAAGTAATGCTCATGCGATGTGTGTGCGTCCCGGCGCGTGCGCGCGACCTGTGACCGCTAATGCAGAATGCTGCTGATTAATCATGCGTATGATGTTGTATTATAAGTTCGTAATGAGACGCTCGTTGTGGACGCGACTGATCGTACAATGGAACACGCTGTATCGACCGTCCGCTAATTACTTCATTAGGTGCCTCGCTGTTAATTGGTGACTATGCGGACACTATATTATTAACTACATTATATCCGCGTTGCGTAGTTAGCACATTACTAATTATACCTACCAATAGACCGTCGGCCATTAAGCTTCTTATCGTATGTTCTGTAGAAGGGTCTGTCATACTTATAATCTACACAAGCTGACGTCCCGCGGTTTCACCCGCGTAGTTCCCGTTCCCGTGGGAGTACAGGAATAAAATATAGCCTATAGCACTCACGAATAATGTAGCCTTCTACCAGTGAAACAATTTTTAAAATTGGTTCATTACTTCCGGAGATTACCCCCTACATACAAACTTACAAACAAATGTTACCTCTTTATAATATTAGTATAGATGACGAACAAAAAGTTGGAATGTAAAATGATTGCTATTAAACTTCTGACTCACATTCGATCATAAAAGATGTTTAAAAACCGTAATGCTATCAATCACATTAAGTTGAATCGTAACAATATTAATTCTCAAAAAGATGTAATAAATCATCTGAAGCACTGAGCTTCTTTAAAAGGATCGGGCGATAGTGTTATTTTATTACTATCGATTTTTTTTATCTCTGCTATTATAACAATTTAACGGGTAACGCATTGTTACTAAAGAAAAGAAGATTTTTCATTCCGTAAAGAAAACTTGACAATTACAAGTGAAAACTATCTAAAAAAAATAAGAAGCCCAGTTTAGTAAAAAAAGAGCCAGTAACATTAATTCAGCGGGTTACGTCATCATTAACGAAAATGAATTGGCAATAACACTCGACGCTTCAGTAGACTGTCAACACGGCTCTCTAATTCACCCCATTCAACACGAACGAGGTCAAGGGACAAATATAAAATCGAATTAACGAACGTAAAGTGTGAGTACTAATCTCATCGAGCCATCACCGTCGGCTGGAGGGTCCTCATGCCGAGGTGTCACGGTGTCACCATGAGTTCCCACATTCATCCCATAGCTAACGAGCTCGGCTGGTAGGCTGCAGTAATTACCGACCAATAGGTTATCGCGTCCAGTTAGTGCAGTTGAACGCAGCAATAACTGGCCAGTTATACTCACAATTAGTTGATTGCTGGCCCAGTCCGCATCACGTCGCGTGCGTGACAGCCCTAACTGAACATCATTATTTGTAGTTTGTTTTTCTACTATGCTCGGTTTGTTTGTAGTTTTTGAAAGTTAGGAGACTCTATTAATTGGATTTACGTAAAGTTGAGTTGATTTATCTTCGTAGACTAATGCTGCTTCTTCAGCAACGAATTCTTTAAGATATGAAATCTCTTATCTGATTGCTGTTTATTCAAATTCCAATTTAACTTTTGCAGGTAATAATTTTCGTATTTCGTTTACGGCTGAACAATATGTGTGGCTTGAATTTGAAATCGTATTGCGTGATTTGCGTGTACGTGGGGCGCAACCATAAAGTAAAAAAAAAAATTTTTTTTAAGCTTTTAAATAGGCGTGAGTGTGACTAGTGTGAGTGACATCATTTATTTTCATATCCTACTCAACCAACCTACTCAATTGATACCCAAATCATAGGGATGTATCAAAATAACTAGTCGTTTTTGAAAGACGTCAATTAGCAGCTATTGGTGTCGATTCTGTTATTTAATTTAGGCTATTGCTATCTTTTACTAAAAGGCAGTGCGAGAAAAGGACGGCTATAGCTATGAACTAAGTTGGAGATGTCAAACTACATATTTTATGTCTTGCGCTTCTCCGTGTTTTTAGTCGACATGTTTTTACATGTACCCTTCATTTGTATGGTAATATTAGTTCCAATTAAATTTGACAGCTCTAAATTACGTCCGTCTCTTTAAGTTCAGCTCAACCGGTTAGTTCTTAACTGTTTTAAAATTCAGTTCCATGATTTGACCTAAACCTCGTCAACCAATAAACGAACTAACAAACATTGCAAGTTAAATAAAAACTTTTTAAAATCACTGCCACCAGCTTTTGAATAACAATTCGCACTATAAAATAGACAGATGAAAGGAGACAGTTTTTTTTAGGCCCTCTTCGATATTGCGTATATTCATATTACTTACACCAAAAAAAAGTAGCCATTTTATTATAGTAATAAACGAAAGATTACATAGAAACGAAACCGGAATTTAAAATCATAATAAATAAGTTGTATTATGATATTTTTTTGCGAGTCAAATCATTCCTGTTGTGGTCAATGCCATTTGACAGAAAATACTTACGTAAATAGGGGCGTTTTTTCCGTTTACAAAAAAAAAGTATGGTATCCATTGGTAATAATATATGCTTTAATTAAAATAGAATATAATATAAAAAGAAATAATATTATACTGTGAGCTTTTTAATGCTATTTTAGAGGTTTCCGCTAAAATCTTTTAGGTGGTAGGTCCTATAGAAAATCATCATGGCACGGAACGTTGTAAATCCGTATTTTTGGTGGTTGACAAACAACTTCATTTGACATTTACTCTTTCCGTTTATTTTGATTGTTGTGAAAGTGTTTCTGCGATTTTTTCGCATAATAATAAAAACTATTTTATGAAAATGGCATCTGCTGGTCGTTGTGTCAATTGTGCAGTAAGATTACAACGCAATGCGCGAATACAATTACTTTCAGAGACTGGTACTGACGTGTTATTATTATTGTTTATTGTTAGATTCGCGTTTTCATTTTCGAATTTCGCATCATTCCGGTTAGACATGGCTTAGCTAATATTTCCACTGTAATCTAGAGATTATAAGGAAGAAATATATATACGTTTCATTAATATCTGCTACAATTTATGTGGGTGGCCTATTCTCCAAACAAAAAAAACTGTCTCCTTTATTAATGAGCAGTGTAGCAAGAAGTCTCGAACGACCGAGATGACCCGAATGGCGCAGCGGTAGTGAGGCTGCCTTACGTTCTTAAGGGCCCGGGTTCGAATCCCATGGACATTTTTTTCCGAGTCATTGATGTTTATATGTATAACTAGCTGACCCGCGCAACTTCGTCTGCGTCACATGAGAGAGAGAGAGGGTCAGAGAGAATGTGAGACCTTAAAAGATAGACATTATCATGCTATTGCGGATTTTATGTTGAACTTTTTAAGAGGAACAATTCCCTAATACATGATTGTTGCGTAACATTGACCGTTTATGCAGCGCTCGCAACAGAAGTTCTCAAAAGAAATACATTTTCCCCGTTTTTGCAACATTTATCAGTGATGCTTCGCACCTATTAGTTACTAAATTTACATTATCACGCTACTGCGTGAGTTGTCGCTAAAGCTCGGTAGTAAAACTACCTCTTATATAATGGGTCATTTTAGGCCCCGACTTACGAATAGTAAGTCGTGGTTTCGAACCCAGGCAGGCTACTTGGAGACATAGAGAGAGCGACTGTCGCAACCCCGTGCACTCAGGGCACGCCACAATAGTGGTGATAAGTCCCCTCTTTGAGGAGTGGCTTGAGAGACGTCACGGCGTCCTCACCTTCCGCCTGACGCAGGACGCCGTCACCTCCTTCTGCGAAGCAGGTGGAGGAGGTGAAGAACGGGAGAGGGAGAGAAGGGCCTGTGGGAGGTGGGCTATGGGCTAGCTCGCCGTCCGTCCGTCTCATGACGACAGGCCGTGTCGACGGCGCGTTCGTGTTCCACGCGCGCCGCAAAGAGAGTCAGCAATAGGAAGGGGTCCGCAAGGGCCGATGCCTGCCGGGATTGCGGGACTGTTCGAAAGAGATACCGTGGCCCCGGAACACAAAGGGCGATGAAGGAACATGGATAGGTTTTAGTCAGTAAAAGTCTGACACTCCCTCCTGCTTCGCCCAGAGCGGGAGGAGTCATTTGCCGATTTCCCATCCGAAAAAAAAAAAAAAACTGTGTGTAATTTATTTCATCACCGCTGCTCTCAAAACGGTGTAGGAAAACATCAATCCGCACTGGGCCCGCGTATTGGATTATAGCCCATTACCTCTCACAGAGAGGAGGCCTGTGTCCCAGCAGTGGGAACATTAATAGGCTGATGATGACTATAAAGCTGGTCAGTCAATTTAAAAGTTATCTGGTGAGCACATTTTTAGTCATTAGTACCATTCTAGCGCAATAGATGTCGCTGAATCGTACATTTGATGATTATTTCTTCTTGAACACTTTAAATTCGTTTAACTTCTGATAGAATTAACCGATTACGATGAAACAAAAACTAAATAATACCTCAAGATACGCACAATTTGTATGTATAAAAGTTATCTGTATTGGTTTCGTATATTTTACGTGATACTTGATCATCGAAACAGACAAACAGACAAACAGATAAACAGACAAACAGACAAAAATTCCAAAAATGCTGGAAATGAATTCTGTTGGTTATCTTTTCATACCCTGGCAATTTTTTTTAAATGTTTTCGATGTACAAAAACTATTTTTGTACAGATTTATTATATGTATAGATAATGTTTATAAATGTATTTACAAACAAAAATAATCTACGTACATAGTATATCAACTATCTGGTGTCCACGACACAAGCCTCGTTGCTTAGTCTGGCACTAGATGGCGCTGTGTGTAATGTCCAATGATATTTATTTATTATTTATTTATTTCAGTCTACTAACAAATAACTTTTACGTCAGTCCTTGTGGTTGCGAAAGGGGCTGCGGAGAGAAATCCTCGCTGTCCCCAAAGGGCTTGATTGTGATACATATTTACTACGTGGAAGCAAATCCGGTTAAATGTGATCTTCCTAAGTATCCTGTCCGACCTTTGTCAAAGTCAAGAACGTATGTTCGTCCATCGATACTGAATTAACTATTAATGAACTTGTCGACCCACATATGTAATTTTGTCACAAGTAGCGAGTAGGTAGCGACATTAATAAATAAATAATAACAATAGAGGGAAATTTGCTAATTTTGTATCCACATATCTATAGATGTTAATAAGGTGATAATTATAGCTATCACGAACACGCGGTAGGATCAAAAAAAATATTGTTTGATACACCTGAACTTAACCTTTTCGTCAATATGCATCTATAACAAAGTAAAGTATTTCTACCAAACGAATCATTCTGCAATCCATCAAACACTATTATATTTAAAAATAAACGCTACTTCGAGGTTCACGAGTGCGGAATAATCCGGATAGTGAGGGAGTTGATTGAGGACTCCTCCGGCCAAGGTTAAGTGCAGTAACTGGAGATCCAGACAATACATCAATCAGGATCATCCCGGATCTACTCCATATTTATTTATTTCGTTCCATCAAGATCCGCGGAATCTTCCGCCATGATGATAACACAAGTCAAGATGAATTGTATTGAAGCTGGTATTGTATTTTGTCTCCGCAATGAAATAACGGCGAAGTTGCACAGAACAGTTTTAGTAAAACATTAAATTTAAACCTTTCATTATAATTCTGATGGTCCGAGTTACGAGATACTTTTCAAAGCGGCTTTTCTTAGATATTCAATTCTGGACAATTAAAATGCATGACACTCAGAGTGTTGAATGATTCATTACAGATGCGACTATATAAGGACCTGACTTAAAGTCACCGCAGATGTCTTAGGAGAACGGTACCAAAATGAATGTATCTTACAGAAAATATCTCACGATCAGGAATATCTTTTAATAGAGAACAAGTCCGTAAATCATAATATCTATTCTAAGAGAAATGTAATAGAATGTATCCATTCAGAAACAGGTTTAACCGAGGCGTAACCTAAAGAAATGTAAAATAATTTAAAATCCAAGTTCTTTGTCAGACGACGCGCGATTGTATTTGGAGTGATAAAATGAATGGACCCGGATGTCGTCGAATAATCCGCGCGTACACCGACCGCATCAATCTTGTGGCTTTTAAAAAAGGTCTCTCAGGATTAGCGGTAGACATCACATGTTAGTAAATACGGATTTAAACGTCTCGGAAAAGATATTTGCAGCATTTTTTTTGGTCAAATTTACATAGTCTTTGTGCCGACATTTATCATTTGATTCATCTTCCTACAGAAATTCCATTAAATTCTTACTTCACAGTCGACTTTCAAATACTTTCGTAAAAGGTTTTCATATCTACGAAAGGTCTAACAAATTGCTATTCATTAACTTGTAACGCTGTCATCACTAAATCAATTTCTTCACCCGATAAACCGGAGATAGGCTATTAATCACAAGTAGGTACAAGAATTGTGTCTATCATGAGGCGATAGTGTTCCATTATTCCCATTATGGGAGTACTATCTGTTGGCTGGCCTTCGTCGAGAGACTTTAGACACTGGGGACACTGCGGACACTCGGGACACTCAACAGTCGGCAGATAACCGTTCCGCGTGAATTATTCACGAGAGCGGAGACACGCGCGTCAATCTCCGCCGCTCGACGCTCCCGAGTGTCGTGAGAGGTGTCGCCAACACTTGACAGTATTAATGAATCGATGTTCTGTGTCTGTGCCGATACTGAATGTTTGATGGACAGTTACAAAGGAGGATTTGGTTAGCTAAAGACATTCGGTGCTTAGGTGTTTGAATGATTGGTTGTTTACATAATGATTGTTTAATGATCCAATATATTTGCTGATTTGCGATGTTGTTATAAAATATTCCCCTTCCCTTCCCTTTACTTTCAATCATGTTTCATTTGAAAATCTGTGACAAAGCCCGTAAATAATAATATTTCTTTTTATTACAGGTATGTGCCGTTAAACATTTGTCGCAGGAAGGGCAGGTAACATTTTGACATCTAATTTCTTTATTCACGATAATAAAGTTGGCTTAGCCATATCTACACCATAATTTACTACTTGTTCGTTTACAATCAAGACAACGAGCTACAAATGACTCGGGAGTACTCGGTACAAAATGTAATTTTCAAGTGATTATGTATATCAAACTTTGCCTCAATAACAATAAGGACTAAAATTCATTCTGATTTTGTTTTGACTGTTTAAAAGTATTAAATTAGGTGTTAGACATGTATCGGAACATTGTTCGTTTGTTACAGCTTTTGTTTATTTATTTATTTATTTATTTATTGACACACCAACGACTTATTCACTAAATCATTTACATTAATTAGATTATATTTCAACAGCTTTGCGGTGAATTCGTCACTTATAGGTGTGCACAGCACTTGTATAATCAATAAAAAAAATTGAATGGAAATGGAAATATGATTACAACAAAATTAAAATTTAAGTACAGAGTTTACATTGAATTTAAAATGTCAAGTAGTTAGATTAAATTAAATTACAGTATAATTCAAAAATAAATAAAAATTACATAAATTAAATTGAATAGAAACACAATTATAAATTAAAAACTATAAATATAACAAATAAATTAGGGCATGATTATTACATTAATTATAATTAAAAGAACAGAATATATTAAAATTCGAGTTCAAAAATTAAATTAAATTAAATTGTACAATATTGAACACATGAATAGAGTCACAAAAATACACAAATTAACATTTTGTAAAAGAAATAAACGAACAAATCGATCAAGAACTGAGGACGTATCGTCTGAATTCATTCAGACTGTTTGAAAATATGTCCAAGTTGTTAGTACGTGTACTCAGCTTATTGTAGCTAGACAAAAACCGGTATAAAGGAGCTGAACGACCAAGATTAGTTCTATTTTTAGGCATTTGAAATGTTTCTGTTTTAAAATTGGATCTGTATGAGGTACGGCGGGAAACATTTAGACTGATCTCCGAAACCAACTCCGGTACGTTCGCCAAATTGTGGAGGGTCTTATAAAGGAATATTAAATCTGAGCAACTTCTTCGTTGCTCCAAGGAGCTCATCTTGAAATGACAGAGCCTTTGAGGATAATCAGCTTCGCGATCACAAGTCTGTGATCTGTAGCGGAGGAATCTCGTAAACTTTTTTTGGATGCACTCTATTCTGTCAATGTGAACACGATACACAGGATTCCATACAGGAGATGCATATTCCAGTATACTCCTCACCAGAGAGTTATATAGAACCTTAAGGGTGCCACTTGACCGAAATTCCTTGCAAGTTCTTTTTACAAATCCCGACATTTTATTTGCTTTGGCGACAATAATGTCATGTTTGTTGTTTGATTACTATCGTGTCCAACAAAAAGACAATCGTGAAACTTGTCAAACAATGTTCAAGGGCTCGGATGTGTTTATTACGTTCAAACATTTCAACTTTAACAACCAAATTCGGTTCGTTTTATTTATGAATATTGGTGTCTGTGTTGCTATGAAAATTACAACAGACATCCATGATAATATGTATAATGTAATAAAATACCGGAACCATACATTCACTTTTAGTTATTCAATCATTAATAGATTTGAAACTGTCACCGTTTTACCGCGGCAAGAATGTTTCACAAGCAAATCTCTACTTGCTACTGTTAGAATAGACTCGCTACAAATAATAACATAGTATACAATTGATTCGGACATAAAGAGAAATAGGAGTGGACGGAGAACATTGCCCTGGGGAACACCGCCTCGCAGCACACCGCGGTCGGTCACTTGTCCTCTTGTTTTTCTTTGCACCTATTTATCACTTCCCACTTGCAGTAATAAGTTAGAGGTGTAAATTCTGTTTACCATTTTTAGGTAAAAATTATGTTGGTTTTATGGTAAATATATCAAGTCAAATGCAACACGGGCGAGTATATCAAGTTGTCATTCCTTTTAATTAAAATTGTTATTAATAGCAGTTCTAATAATTTAGAAACTATTATGTGAAATCTCTTTGCCTCTACAAATAATAGGGTCGTAGGTTTCTAACTCAAATGTGAGTCAGTTCTCCAAGTCATTTCAATCGAGCATTGCAACCAAACTGAGAGCACTTTAAACACAATCGTGCACGTTTTGCATACGTCACCGTCGCCGTCGGAGCAAATCCGTGTATCTGTGAACAACAAAGACTGGTAGTGTTACTGTTTCCGAGTCATACAGTCTTATTACAAAAAGCGGTTTAACTAATAAACCTGGTTTAAACTTCTATAAACCACGGTTTACACAAAAATGGTATTACAAATCGTAGTTTTGCGATAAACCATGGACTAAACCATGGTCTAACGCTAAACCTCGGCGACCCCTAGTTTAACGATGGTCTAAATCACTAAATCGGATCTGCCAGTTTCTCTTTTAGGTTAATTATCATCTTTTGCATTGTGTTGTGTTGTTTTAGCTTAAAATCAATAAATCAGAGACGTATTTCAAGTTAATCTAAGTCTAAGTAATTTACGTTTACTTACTTTTCCTCGGCATTCCAATTCTCAGATCGTTTTTTTTTTGTTGGTTCATCACATTAAATTATTAAAGGAGGTAAACAAACAGGCAATATTTTATTGTTCTAATAAGACACACGTATAAATGGCAAAGCTAAATTAACTTTGTTCACCTTGCGATGGTTTTGTTTAATGTTATGGTTTCATATAACGCGCACGTAAGAATGTTACGTTTCGATACACGTACTTAGATGTACGTTTAGAAATGAATACGATAAAAGTAATGTGCTTAAACCTAAACAAAACTACAAAGGATGTAATAACTAAATAATGTTTGTATCCATGTAAAATAACCAGATCTCAATATTTTAAACACTCCTAAACATCATCTAATCATTAGCGTATTATCAAAACGTTTTCTTTTCTGGGCAAACGGAACGTTGCAATAGAATTACATCATGAAGAACGAATGATATTTGTATTAATCTGTGGTTGATATTTAGACAATGGTTCAAATCACGGTACTAAGAAGACCACGGTTTTTTTAAGTTTTGTAATACGAACAAATTTAGACCATGGTTTTGCAGATAAGCCTGGACTTGATAGTCTAGGTTTAAACCAAGGTTTATTTAGTTTTTTGTAATAAGACTCATAAAGTTTAGTGGCGACGCAAAGGCAGGAAGTGTACCAACCTGTAGGTATGGGGGGCGGAAGAGAGGGGGGAGGCTGAACGCACGTGGTATTGTTCCGGGTGACGTGATGTACTGCTGAAAAGGATCAGGAATCGCGTGTTCCCAAAGAATACTTAAATATTTCTGAATAGCGCACCTCTTCTTGACCTTTACAACTTTGAACTCCACTTACTTATCCAAAAAGGAGGAACTTTTAAAGGTCATGTTTGCAAATATTCTTATTCTTTAAGAAAATGTTTGGATATAACAATAATAGGTACGAAATCTTACGGAACGCTGCCCATTTAATAACAAGGTTTTTTTTCATTTTCACTCTTAACCTAATTTCACCTTCCGTTTCAAAGTCCTAGGGTAATTAACTTTATTTTACGTCCCCGACTCATTTTTTCCTGTAAAGCTTAAGAAAAGTATAATTGGCGTATAAATTGAGAAAATTTTAACTTTATGCGTCCCTGATTAACTTGAGTAACATTTCGTCTTTGTTCTTACGTTGTAGAAACACGCTGTTGATAAATTTTAGGTTATACGCGTTCTGCTCGTCGCAGTAAAACCACAAAGCATTACTAAGCCGGCAACCTGTTGTAAAACTTTTATTCCTACTATAATGTTGGTGGCCGCAAATGTCATGCTGCTGCAACTCAATTCCAAACTTAATACGTTACACGTTACGTGGCTTTACGTTTAACAAGTCTGCAGTCACCATTTCGTTAGTCAGTGCGATATTTAGATAGTAATTGTAGACTTTAAATTTTTATTTCCAAGGAGCGCAGAAAGCTCTCTCATCAGTGAGTTAAGAATGGTTCTCAGAAAAGGAAAGCTTCAACAGAAATTGTGAAAGTAAATACGAGCTTTGCTGACTTTGTACCTATCCAGAATATGTTAGACAAATGTTTTGGAATGCGGTACGAATACAAAAGAATATCACATTGTGTAACAACAGTAACTTCAAAAGTACCTATCCTCTTGTCCTACTCGTTGGTGGATGACTGCCGGCTTTGAGGACTTACCGTCAAGTGGGCCGAACATACGACATCCTTTTATATGGAAAATTGTCATAGCAAGTACGCGAACGACCAAATGTTATTTGTGGAGCTCTCTAAAACATCCGACTAGAGAGTTTTTTCTCTATATTTCTGTAAATAAAACGATCAACTTTGTAAAAGTTTTGTCGAAAAGGGACAGTAAATAGAATTCTGTTTGTATAATACTTAGGGGCGTGTTCCTTCAAGAGTTACAGTTTTGGAGTGAAGTTGTTCCACATTCACAAGTTATATTCAAAGAGGGTACATGTTATTAGCTACTTCAAACGTATTAAAGATCACATTTACTTTCAGAGTCGCTAAAACAACTTCGTGAAACATTTATCATTACAGAAATAAGGGCTACAGTATAAGCTCTTAGGGAAACAAGTATACGTAAACGAAAATAACATCGCTGATATTCTTTTAAATTCAATTTCTTGAAATTAAGATATAATGATCTACATTACCCACTGCGTTACAATAAATTAAAATGATACTTGAATACAAAGTTTACACTTACAATAAATAGTTTAGACACGGATGTTTGACCAGATCCAATCGCTCGAGTGTTAATTCCTCAAGCAATATAATTAACAGATCGACATTAAGATCTTTAGCGGCTGAACGCGGTACAATTTCACCCGGATAGAGAACAACAGTTAACCCTAACACTAGAAAGTCAGGCGGGTTGGCCAAAAAAGGCGAGAGCTGGTGAGGTTAATTGCGTTCTAAGAGTTCGCTTTAGTTCAGACAATACAGAGTTCAGTACAGAATGTTCACTCTAAGTTACTACCGTATATAACTAATTTAAATAGTTGATAATGACTTTACTGGTTGGATGTTGGATCAGATAACGGAGTAATAAAAATTGTAATTGTGCTATCAATATGTGAAACCGTTATTTGTTTTTCAGATTTTATAAGAAGATTTGAAAATCTTCAGAGATATAGTTGTTTCGATAACTTCATCATGAAAGTGTTAACAAACCTACAGATATAAAATCTGCGTCTAATAATGAGTAATTGCATGTTGCCAGGAGTCTTCCTTCAATCATGCCTGTGATACACCCGTGGACTGCAAAAGCTTATCGATAATGTTCCTATCGTTTCCTGTTATAAGGTATGGGTCTTTTGTTAGCCACCATCGTGTGGTCGCCGTGGCCCACGCTCGCGCACGACAACCTGCGTAGGAGTTGCACTTAGACCCGTCGACTATTGTTACAGCTTTGTTTAATTACATAGCCGCGTTGGACCGCGTAGAGAACTTGGAGTGATACGCGGCTGCTAAACAATTGTTGTTGATACTTTGGTCCTCTCGTTTTTAGATTTATAGATAATGTGACTAGCGGAACTGCTCGAAACGGATTGTGTCTGCTAATCATTAAAAGCAATGTCCAGAAATACTTTAACTAAAACCTAACAGGCGTTACAGTTCAAACTAAAGTCTCTTAACTTTAATCAATGTTTGTTCAAAATAATCTTTTCTTTACCGCCGTTATTAACGCTAAGTTTCCAAACAAAAGTGTTAATAAAAGCTCCCTTAGTTCACAGTCACCATTAATGAGTAAACTTCATTGCTCCGAGAAGTCATACTGGCCATAAGTGGCGATAAAATACTCGGCTTGCATCCACTGCCGAATTAAAGTATATTAAACAACGTCGGAGCGTCGCGTGGAGCTATAAAGAAAATAATTGAATGAATAAGTTATTAGATGCTGGTTATCTTGCAGTATAAGTTTCAGTTGCCTGTTGGAATGGGACACTGTGGAGTCATTAGTCAACAGTATCACATTATTTTGTTTATGAAGACAATAAAGTACACTGCACACTGTGGTACGGTTCTATCATAATTATAAGGATATGACTTCTTTTTTTTTGTGTTCAACTCCAAATTCTTTGGGAAAAGGGTGCGTAAATAATGACGATGTTATAATGTTAACAAAGAGAATGAACTGATGTGTAGAAATGAGTGATTTATGGAAGAGAAACCTTTTTTTTTATAAACGATAAAATACCCAAAATGAAAAAGTTCGCCCAGTGAAGTTCCAAATAATGTTACCTCTTTCGCCATCCACACAATGCATCAGCACATATTCCACATGCAAGGGTATAACATCGGTATTCCGCACTTGTCATAAATTAGCCCTCCTCTCGCGTGGGAACCTTGCAGCCGGCACTCCGCACTCCGCACTCCCCATGTTTCCGATGTTTTTCTTCTATCCACAGATCCTGCCACTGATATGATAAAGAAAAAAAAGGCTCTAATATTTCTATATCAAACAACATAAATAACGTTCACGCGTTCATCGCCATAGGTAGGGTAGGGTTAGTCAGTAGACATACATGTACACTGTACAGTACATACGTATTTGTTGATCCAAGTGAGTTTGTTCATACAATTTTATTTAATTAAAAACAGTGTCTCATACTTTCTAAACTTCTCTACCTGTCCAGATTCTTTTAAGACAAAAACTTTACCGATCAATGTAGATATACAATCAAATCCGTCATAATAACCTTCGCCTCGCTCTTCATCGGTATAGCTGAGTCCTAGAAATGCTATACGTTGTTCCATCTGGTATACTCACATCTCATATTAAACGCTCGCTGGCGTCACGTAGACCTTTTATAGGTGTTTTAAGCCGAGTGTGTATGTACCTGCGTGCATATCATACGTGCAATATATTCTAAATGTCATAAGCGGTATAAAAACCTTCATATCGACATCGTTACCGAGGGCGCCGCAGGAATGGGGGTCGTTCCCGGCTTATGAGATGATTCCCTAAAAACGTTGCTCATATTAAAGTTTCAGCTGCACAATAGCTTCTTTGTCGAGAATTTCGCGTTCAATTTACGTGTTGTATCTAGTAGCAAAGCAAATGTAAACTCTCTCTATTTTATAAGAAAATCAACCGCGGGGAAATTTAACACAGTTTCAGGTGTAATAAGAATTTGTAAGAAAAAGTTTTCAAGAAATACTCGTACAACTGTACATTTTGTACGTTCTGTCTCACAACTCAAGGGTACGGAACCGCGAAATATTTATTTTTCGGGAACTGATTATGTCTTGTATCACGTTTAAGACCTTTTTTTAAATCTACGAATATTTTACATTGATGTATGCGGCGCAGGTGGAGACTTTTCCTCATGTGGTCTTGCAAATGTTTTCAACAGAGCATCGATGCATTTGTGGTTCTTATTTCATATGCATAAGGTTTACTTTCGCGTGCGGTGACTCGAATGAATGTAGTGAGAATCGGATAGTATGAAACAGTTTGTACGCATCGATGATTCTCTGTACCATGAATAAGTTAGCAGTTACCACCCTGTTTTGGGGGAACACAGAAATAATGTTTTGTAAAGAAAATGTTGTGTACATAATACTTGTTCACCGGCTTTTTGAGGAAATTGCAGCAACACAATACGGCGGGCGTGGGGAAATGACGTAATCTATACCCGCTTCCGTCGTGTGCCTCGGGAAGGAATTTATTTTGTCACTCACTACAGTTTTATTATACGGCTTTATGCCTGTCAACTAGTTTTTATATCACCGAGATATTATCATCTCAATACTGTAGAGCCGAGTTTTTCTCGAAAAGTTCGAACTGTGGTTCCAACACCAAACAGCTGCAGCGTTTAGCACTACTTCCATCGGCCGTAAGCCGTAACTTAGAAAAAAGTAATTCAATTACAGTAGAGTTAGGTAAAGAGGTGTGAACACGCGAGCAGTTAATTTCCCTCGCAGCACGCAAACAAATAACCATACGTTTTGTTGCGTTGCTTTACCATGGACTTCCTCACTAATGTTCTATAGAAATTCCCACAGTAATTGTTCCTGAAGCACTGAACAAACTTAGTTCACAGTTCGCAATACGTCAGTAAGTTGCAAGCGAAGTTTCGTCTTAAGTCTTTAATCGCAATCAACACCTTGCGTACTTAACTCGCTTCTAATACTTTGCGAGATTTTTGAATTCTTGAGAGTTTATACCAATATTGCAGCGTGAATGTTTACATAACAATGTTTGGCTTAAAAATTATAGTATGCTCATGCTGTGATAGCTACAGTAGGTACTCGACGGCTCAGATTCAGAAGCGAGCACTTTTGTGTTTTCTCAGCAAATGAAACAGGTCTCAAGCTAAACATTGGAGCTGACGTGCGCTTTCCATCGGAATGTACTGTGGTGGTACGAGTGTGCATTGTGCCCGCGACCATTGTCAGCATAACGGTAGAATGGCGGGTGCCTCGAATCAATATTTGTGTGTTTGTGGACGCACCCGCCACTGTAAATACTCGGACAAACGACAGGATACGGATAGAATTACCTTTTAATCCTATGACAAACCGCCGAAGAGAAATAACATTAAAATACATTAAAAAGCGACGGCTCGGATTACTTCAAGCGCATAAATTGTTTGCCGGGATTACAGTATCGAATTTTCAAAGGTGAGAATAATTTACAAAAAGCGATTTCCGCTCATATTTTTGTGCCAACATTTTGATGTTCTGGCGAGAACGTTTTACGTCGATACTTTTTCTTCTCGTTTGACAAGTTAGGTAAGTTATAGCTGCCTATAATTTGGTGTCCCGTGTATTGTAAGCCGCCGTCTTATCTCCTTTGTGCTCACTTCTCGTTACTGTGTCCCCGCGGAGAGAACTTCGTCTATAAACGGCTCTTTCTACACTTTTTATGTGTATTCTCTGTCGTACAAACTTTATTAAACTTGTACTGCCGCGCACAATTTTCATTAAGTAAATCGTTGTTGCGATAATAATGGATCATTGGATATTCTTCTGAATCTTTTGATCTCTCCTAAAGAAGATTGCTAATGGAGAGATGTTTCGTCTTATAGATCTGATTCTTATTGTGATTTCTTTTCAAACCCGCCATACAATCTTTTTAAACGTGTATGCTTAAGCGGATATTAAAATTTAAAAGTATATTTATGGGAGTATAATTTAATGGCACCTTCTCTATTTTTACATGGGTGTCTTTTTCTGTCAAGCATTTCATTTCCATGTACTTCTGATGAGTAAGCAAAGTGCACATATTCCCGGAGTTTCGTTTCATTCGCATGTTTCGTTTCAAACTTTCTACTCTGCAGCTATTGTCGAGTTTGCGACAATTTCATATTTATGTATTTTTACTAGTTATAAACTTTTATTCGAGTGCAGCGAGTTAGTGTTGATGAGATACTTTATTACGACTTTATGCCCGGCGCGGCATCGTAAAGTTTGGACCAAGCTTGGCTCCAAGATGTGACGATCTGGCCAACTCACACGGGCCACAATTAAAAAGTTTTGTGGTCAGACTGTTGGCATGTTGTTTTACAGCGTTCATATCGCGCTCGTCTTGCGAATCTTTTTAATTATGTATAAACTTAGGTTTTCAGTTCATAAACTTAACTTTTGTTTCGTCAGTTACATAAGCTAGTTTCTGCATGTGTATTTTCTTCTAGTTCTTGGATTGAAAACCGCACCTTTTTTTTTACTTTATTGTATTCTTACTATTTTCTTTATTACTTATTATTATTACTTAATTTGTATTGTTTTATGAATAATTAAATAATAATTCGTGAAGTTTTCTACTACTGACAAAATGACTTTAATAAAGGGTGTAAAAAGACTCCTAACGAAGCCAAAAGAACTTGTTTTCCCTGTCATTGCGATTATTTTTTGTTCTACACCATAACTGAGAACCTTCTGGTTACGGAGATATTGGGGGTCAATGAGGTCAAAGTTCCAACTTTTTCACAAGTTTTTTTACACTTAAAGTACCTACGGGATAATATCTGTGATTTTCTTTTGTTTTTATGAGCTCCCGATACTTTTTTTATTTAGTTTTTTTTTTTTTTTATACATGTTTTTAATGCATGATTTTTACTTTAAACACCTTCACGACCCCCGTACTATTCAATCCATCCATCAGCACAATGTTTTAAGTGCGTTACGAAAAAGTCCTACCAGAAAACCTCATTTTTCATCAAAAAAAAAGTAATTTCTCAGCAAAAACATTTGCATAGAGTTACTTAGTTTGATATAGGTACAGATTGCTTGTTGACGGCTTCGTGAAGAGTCTGTTTACACCCTGTATATTTCCCTGTTTTCCAGTACTTTAATGGAAAGGATAGCTCATTCACGCAACCGTAGTTATCCGTCAATCACCCGCCCCTCAGCGAGACCACAGCACTGTGGTGTCGCTGTGGCCACTCTGTGGTCGTGGTCAGCCACTGTGGTGGTACTGCGGCTTGTGTGAGTGCAGCCTCGGATATAATATAGCTTCATAACAGACCGAGTTATTCCAGTTATGGCGGTGTTAACTGTCGCGGCGTGATTGGGTCACAGTCGAATGTATTACTTGAGTTATTGCTTCTTTATGCCATCATCACTGTTTATGTCTTATTGGTTTCTTGACTTCGTACGAGATTTCACGCCGAATTTATTTTATAGAATGTGAGGTTTAATGGTCAGGATTTAACCAACCTTATAAGGCAATAAATAAATTTAATTGCAGACCAACTAATCCTTCTAAGTAGTTGTAGTTAAGTTATCAGAAACCAGCCGCAAATATTTATTTAGTAGGAACAATGGTTGGGACACAAATAAACCTACATAGTATTGTTGTTATGAGCGCCGAGTCAAGTATCGAACGATTATATAGGCCGGAGTAAATCCTCGACCCTCACAAACAGTTGGTCTCCGGAGGTCCATAACAGAGCAGCCGGGAAGTTAATAAGCCTAGGGCTCCCCCAGGGCTCCCCTAGTCAGACTTCTCTTCTATTGTTATTGCTACGCAACCAAAGTGGTGTTAAGTAACAGAATTTACTCTACGACGATGTAACCCTTTAAAATAATGGTAATATTCAGAAGAGAAGTTTTTATTGTTGTTTTACTTTAACAATTTCGAAGAGTTTCATCGTTGACCGAAGCGCGCCGCTTAGAATACAGTTACAAAAAGGTAACATTCGAAGAAATAAAAAAATATATATATAAAATCATTTATTTGAAATGGTCCGGTATAAAAATGAATACCTTTTCTGATAATAGTACAAATAACGTCCAAATAGTTGTTGATTAAAATTAAATCACGTAACTTTGCAATATGTTGGTCGCATATGGCTAAAATAAAAAGCTACCCTTACAAACTTGGACCTCGGTCAGTAATGATGATGTCGTAGGGACGATATTGAAGGGGCTCCCCTATCAAAAGCTTATAAGAGTCGAATATCAAAGGAAAAGATACACACTCTGTTTACTTGGTTGCTGTTAACTATCCATCTATAACGGCAACAGTTTCAATATCAATCTAATACAACAGTGTTTGTGAACTGACGATGCAGTTAAAACACCTGTTTCCGTATAAAACATGATATTTGCAACCGCAAAAATATCCGTCCGGCTAGAGGGGGACTCACTACCTGAATACTGGACTTCGCGTCATCAATAATACCTTAGCTTTTAAAAATTCTTATTCTTAATTCACAAATATTGCACTCTACGAGTATCACCCTGACTCCGATTAACCATGGCGCTGTTTGACCCGTGTCTGAGCAGTTCTGTTACGCTTTACGTCTCAATCATTTTATACGTCACGCAGAACTAATCCTGTATTATCCTTCACACAAAAATATTTTTCGGGGGGCATTTTATTACCCGTAACCCCACACAATTGTCATCCTAGAAAATCTAATCTCTGTTAATGATATTACGTTTTATGTCGCAAGTTCCCAGCTTAAGTAATAGGGACATTTAGATGTGTTATGTGGGGAGGACAGCGCGATCGCGTCCGTCCGCGACCCCTCACCAATCGATCGGCTCCGCGCCCCACCAGCCCACCACGCAGGGCATCACTTTATGTCAGGGGTTCTCTAATTAGCACTGCTTTATTCTCAAATGGGATGTCGTTAAAGGATCCATTAGGACGGTATTTGCGTGGGAGCCGCAGAGCCGCAGACAATCTCAGCAGTTCAGCGAACAATCCATATTAACGCGGTAATGACTCACTCTGACATAAGTTCCTAACGAACACTTGAACAAAATAACTCGAGTGCCGCACAGAATTAGGAGTATGACGAATGGTGCTTCTAATTAGAGGCAACGATATTCATTACCCGTTAAATGTAATTAATCATGGGGGCTAATTGACACCAGTTGAACACGCGTGCACTCACTGCGTGGAAATAGCGGTAGTTGCAGGAATAAATAAAGTAGCACATAAAACTACTAATGTTTATGGTGAGCGACGATAAACGTCAATCGTACAGTGATTGGGTATTCCTGGGTAACAACATTTCGGTACTTGGGTAGTGATGTCCCACCCCGGGATATTGCTGGGGCTTATTGTGCTACTTTACTGTTTGTCCCGGGGGAAAACTAAGGAGAGTCCGTCTTCATACCCGTGTACGCTAAAAGAATGATTGATGATTGTCTCAGCGAAAGTTGGTATAAAACCAAGCTCAAAAAAATTCGATGACTTAAGCGCATTACATAAACGTACGCTATTTCAGTAAGTACCTACTTTATTATAATGCAAAACTGGAATATTCTTGTAGACTATATTTTTCAACTAAAAAATAATTCCAGAACACTCAGCACGTTGAACTGCGTTGAACGGAACATCGAAAGCCCGGAACATTCCGAGCGCGGAACAAACCGACAAGGCGTCGCACTAGTTCCGCTCACAGACAATAAAACCACCATAACCCTTCACCGCTATCAATTCTCTAATGCAGTTAACGTCACAACTGCACTCTGGCACCGGTCGGCGCGCGGTAGTTGCGTGCCACCATAACCATAACCACTGTATTTTTGATCCACTCCTAAAGGCTATTATTGCTTATGCTATAACTTTCCAAGTTTGTTTTGACCTTGCGGTGGAGCTTTAATTTCAAGCAAATTGCCGCCGTACCATAACAATGTAGTGCTTGATTACAGACGTCGGTGTAAAAGTTGATAGCCTGTTAGCACTGCACGACGCTCTGCTAGAATTTCCGAAAAGACTTCCTTTAGAGATCGTTTTTTAGCCGCTCTCATTTTGAGACACAATATTTTTTTATTAAAAAGCCACGAGAGACAAACATCAAAGGCTGGACAAGCTCGCTCTAATAATACCGCCCACTTTAGAACCGTTTTATAAATTATGATTTCCACAATGTGATCACAATGTCAGAACTAATCGTAAACTCGACTACGGCGGTGCATTTCCTTGTTGTTCATTTTAAAATCCTTCCGGAGCCCATTATGAATGTTATATGACGTCTGACTGTTGGGAAATTCCTGTCTGTCAGTCAGTTGCAGCGGGTGGACGCCTGTGCGGGTGTGTGGCGCCGCAGACGCTATTTATAGGGTCACGGTGACGGCCCGGCAAATAATAAGCATTCAGGAGTTATAATCATATGTTTACGAATGTGTGCAACACGCCCTAGCCCTTAGGGGAAACTTTGACGAAACGATTTGAAGTATTTCCAACAATCAAGTTGATTGATCGGCGGTTTGTGTGATGCCGACTACGAGTAGATAATTGGTAGTCGATTCGTAAAGTAAATTCATTAGGTAAGTAATAAATACCCTAACCTTTCGTGTCTAAAGGTAAAACGCAGTTTTAGTTTAACCGACAAAGATATCAGAAATAAACCTAATCCACCCACAGAGGAAATTGTGACCGTAGTCCACTACCCTTTACAATCAGTAGCAATATAATCCGCAACCCTATCTCCATTATTTGGATCCGGCAAATCCTTTAACCGCGTATCGTTTAAAATAAAACAACAATTTACTGCTGCCCAATGGTTGGGTCCTTGTTCGGTCACAAGAAGAAAAAATCCCTATTATAAATTCAGGGAGCAAGTATGGAGGAAGTTTTCCAATATAAGCGGGTCGTCAGTATAAACTCGCGAGTTACATAGGCCCTCGAGCATGTGTTATTGTCCATTACATATAAAATACTATCGGAAAACGATTTGGGAGTCCAGACGGTATCGTCGGTATCGGCAGCGGCTACAATTCCCAGCCCAGCTACTGAAACAAAGAAAAGTTAATATAACACACTGAACTGACCTTAGCCCCGCGCAGGATCCACGAACAGAGAGGCTCAAGGAAATGGCTGTTTTCTAAACTATTGCTGTCATTGCTGTTAGAACCTTCCGATATGTTTTCAGGTATTTTAAGTTTTAGTCCGCATAAGCAAAAATTAACAGATCTCGTGCTCTACACGACCTTCGGGTACATTGAAAATGCACTTAGGCAGGCTTTTCATTTTGTTCGATGCCTAATATAACAGATTAGACGTAATAGATTTAGTATCGTCTTTGAAGTAATAGAGCTCAAATGCAGAATGTAAAAAATCCGTAAGGTAAAAATAATCATTTTTTGCAAACAAACAACATCGCAAAACAGTTCTTTTGTTTGACATTAACTCACTCGGCTTGGAATGGATTTTATTCCGGGTAACTTTGCGTAAAAAAACACAGGCTAAGAATTTAACTATTAGGACCGTTTAGTTCGTTTTGTCTCAAATAGATGCGTTTAAGAAGTACTTTTTAGTTTATGACCACTATCCTTGCGGGAGCCAAACAATTACTATGCAATTTGTGAGTCTCTACTGCATCGGAATGTATTATTCAGAAAGCAACAATTATTGTCTTACGTACACCACTTTCATTGCTTGCTCCTTTTTTTAAAGTCACTTTAGCTACAATGTTAATTTCCTAAATTGCAGATGCATTTATTTGAAGGAACTTTCTACTCCACGTATAGGTAGAAGTTTGTATTCTTTACTAAATTATCTTGTAACAAATGAAAAAAAAACAGTCAATACAGTTCTCGTCTATACATATATACTACTCTGCGCTGTGAACTTATATTGTGTGATTTTATTTTCATGCCAACTCAATATAAATTTGTTCAAAGCCATAAAAAATCAATTATGCTCTAAAGAAATAAAAAATACTTCAAGTTCATTCTAAGCAAATGTAGCCCAACTCAATACCCCGAGGAAATTTTTTCATTTTTTCGATATCAGATTTAGTTTTTGAGATACAGTTGATTTTATGCCAAAAGACCCTAAAAAATTGATCGAATATTTCACATTTTTGCGATGTTCAAAGAAAGTATACGATTTTTTTGTTTTTTTTTTTACCATGTATATAGCCTTTGTCGATACGCCTCTTTTGAAACCTCTAACATTCATGTAGCCCTAAAACTCACGACACCAAGGCGATGTCACACTCTGAGCCAAAATTGGGGCTATACTGAAGCGATCGAAAAAATATTTCCAATGTTAAAACATCTCTCAACTACATAACTTAAAAGGATTTTCGAATTGTGCATCATGCTTCATGATGCCCATTTTAATACTAAATCTTTTATCCATAGTCTCTTTTTTGAACGTGTTGGATTTCCACATCTGATCTGTGTATTACAGACAGCTGTTACTATTCCTTCGATTGTACGCAATCGGATCAAAAATACACAAACGTTGGTCACGTGTTTGGAGGGTGAGTTAGTCCTCTGGGACGTGTACCTTTAGACCCTCATTCCGCATCGTTCCTCACAAGATTCGCGTTGATCTGGCCTTCAATATTTCCATACAACTATCAAATCGACTCGTCAACTTTCGTATCAATAAAATTGTCATGTTTCGTAAAAGTTTCTTCGTTAGTCCCGGATGTCGCGATTCTTGATGTGGTTTCTATTAAGAGTAGAGAAAGTGTTATCAAACAGGATGGAATTGGAAGGTAAACAAAAGTTTTTCACCGGTAATAAAAAAAAACTGCTTTTTCCTACTAAAGTACTTACAAGTGCTTAGAGTGCTTAATACACATCGAAATGTATGGGACAGTTGATTTAATAAATGAAAAATTTATATGTGGTAACCGTTTGTGCGTCAGTGTCTCTTCCACCTTGTATAGACCCTGTCAAATTGATAATAATGATACTACTTAGTTGAACCGCGACTTGCTCCCTACATTACTTTTAAATAGATAAGTCACTGCTCAATAATGTGCACAACTTGACAAGAGCAACTTGACGAGGACATAAAAATCACTCTGTCGATTCCCAGCAATCCCAGCTTCGCAGCACTTAAAGCCAATGCTTATTATTCACATGAAAGATTCAACGCTGACGCGTTATGACGCGTTAAAAAAGCTGGTGTTTTTAAGTGCGGCGTAGAGGGAACGATGTAATTTTACGAGGGCGATACCTCAAGCTAATGAATTTTTCAACAGCTCCGTCAGTTTCGTTGAGAACTTGTGTTACGAATCTGTGCTCGCCTCGACTCGAGTGCGCGGGCTCTTGTTTATTGTTTCTTGTAAATGTGGAATTGAAATTTATAAACCTGTCTTGTAAAGGTTGATGTAGTGTTTTCATTGGCCACGGTTCGAAATTAGTTTCGCCTTGTCTTATTAACTCGGTTATTTATTTTTGTTATTCTACCAATAATGATTTTTATGAACATGAAACCCCTTTTACTTACGGTAGGTACATCTACAAATCTTGTAATCATACATAATTGACAGTCGTCTACCATTCAATAACTATATGTAGTTCCCACACGTCCGTGTCATTGGCACTTCCTCGCTCCTCTTTCACGTGGAAATCGTTGTCAATAGGCGCTCAGCACTCGGCACTCGACACTCGGGCTAGCCTGTAATTTAACACCGTTTCAGCGAGTTAACGCCTAACCTGTAATTCAGTCTACGTCTGGCTCCGTGCCTGCACAAGAATCTTAAAATAGCGCACGTTAACGCTAATAACTGTTTTGTTATTGTTCTGTCTAAGTGTAGCGTTAGTTGTTACTTCAGTGTGTTCTCGGCTTTAACTGTGCTGTTGTTCACTCAGTTGTGATTTGTTCTATTAACTATTTCCCAAATGTCTTTTGTGTTGCAGTGGTTTATGTTTAGTTAAGACACTGAACAATCGTAATGAGTTTATAAAATTCTATAGAATTGAGTCCAACACCGGTCATGTTACTGACAGCTGCATCTTTTCTAATTCGCTCTAAATGAAATCAAACAACTGTGTTCTATTCTAATTTTGAGAATTAATTCTATAATAGTACAGGTAATCTGTTCCTGGCCGTGGCTTACTATGCGCACTTGCGCAGTAACTGTGTGTCGGGACTGTCGGTCTGTCGGGCACCTCAAAGCCGCACGCAACACTAACTTACATTCGATAAGATAGAGTTTAAAGATCGCAGTAAATCGCTGGTAAACAGCTTGATACAGAGGTATCAAGAACTCCTGTTAGAAATACTAGAGCAGACCGTCGCTCCTGTTAGGGCTTGTATTTTAATTAAGATCATTCTGATCGACTGCTTTATTGAAAGCAAATGCATATTTTGTGTTTTGTCAAGTAAGAGAGTGCCTCGTTTTGCTGTTGCATAATTTTACTAGCCTTCGACTTATGGTTAAAACTGATTTCTGTTCATCCTTTTTTATTATCACTGAACCTGGCTGAACCTTTGAAAGAATTGTATTACTTTTTAATTTTAAAAACACGCTAACCTAGCTAATCTGCTTTCCAACCGTAGAACACTGACAACAAACTCGCTGGTGTTCACATATCGTCACTAACTAGTCCCCCGGCACTAAACAGTGGCACGCGCTGTAAACCGGAGGACGCGGCCTCACCGCCTCACCGCCTCAGTAAAACGGATCGTAAACGGGAATCACCGCAATGCCATCCGATAGTCGCCGGCGACTCCACATTGTACGACACTTGTTAGATTTGCATGCGTTTTATTAGTCGCTCTAACGTGGAGCTGCGATTGATCTGGGTAACCAATACCACCATGTGGTTGTAAAGATTCGTTTTCAATTTAAGCTGTGTAGCAAATTCCGTATCTGCATATAACATCTCGTTACGGTCTCCAATCTAAAGTAACGAGTTGCGGTTTTTGCGATAAGAATGGGGGATTTTTATTCAAATTTGATGTAATGTCCAGTGAACCACGGTATTCGATAGTTATGCTTGCTTGCACTCGAAGAAGGGGGGATATTTGTTTCATTTTAACATTACTATTTCGTCCAAAATTAGGACTTCACTAGGTATTATTTTCACAACTTATTTATATTTGCGTGAGTAACGAAAACTTTTGCTGCTGCTTACGCGTTAATAAAGAAAAACTCCCAAATATTCCACATCAGTTTCAATTTCCAGCAACACTGGGATCCCGCAACACCAACTTCGCAAATACAATGGTATATTCTGCTGCTCAGGGTTCATATCTAATGAAGGTGAATTTACATCTATATTAGTGCGCACAATGAGGTTTCTCTCGTAGAAGTGTTTTGTCGAGTCATCTATATGGAAATCACTTATTACTTTATTAACTGCTGAATTGAGTCTAACTCAGACCTGCTCTCTCCTGAATATTGCTTATTCCGCTCTTATCTAAATATTTGCATTTGTTGATAATGTTACTGTCATAGTTAATCATGTTTTATCAGTTATTGCCTTAGTTACAGTCCACCTTGTCTTGATTTCGTAATGGATCGCTGCAATTCATTTTACTTATCAAGAGGGAAGCCTGTTCGCCTTTAATACTAGCTTTGCAGGGGTTTCTCAGGTGACGTGAATACTTCCAGTACTCTGTAGATCGTGATTGTGAAATTAACTCAGTCCTACACGCCACCATCCCACCTTGATTACAGACTTCTTCTCGATAACGATGCTCATATTTTCACGTGTTTATAGTGGACAGCGACGGCGCGACAAATCAAGTTTTATTACTACTATAACATAAACGTCGATTCCAAAATTAGACATATTTAATGTACCATTAACTGGGTCATCAGTGCTCGTTGTAAATCAGCCGTAAAATTATGAGGAAGTTAAAAGTTTAAAAGCTCAAAAGATGGCATTTTCAAAGACGTTGCTATAAAATAACTCAAATCGGAAAGAGGACAAACAAATAAACGTCATAGATAGGTTCAGAGTACCGAGCCGGCGAGCCCACCACACACACCACACTTGACATCAAAAGTTAACATGAACAGGGGGAATCCGGGACCGTGGTCCTGGTCCCGAAAGCCCCCCGACCCGACCAGTGTGTGTGAAAGTGAGTGCTCTAGGTCCTGGCGTTAAGAAGGAAAAGCAATGTTAGAACACGTCACTCTTTGATGTTTCTGAACACTTAGGCTATTCTAATGGCAGATAACTCTTGACTAAATGATCCTTAGTCAAAGTGAGTTGTCAGCCAAATTGACCAGCTCCTCATTAAAATGCACGACGGCGTCTATATCGAGAACAACTCCGATCGCTTACACTCCACACTCGGCAAAAACTTTTAACTGTTTATAAATCACTCCAACTTAGGGAGTACTTGGTAGTTTTTGATTAAATCTACTTGAAATTCCTGCCCCTTTTAGGGTATTATTACCTTCCCATGGACTTTATCAAAAGCTGTTGCTCACGATACAATCTCCCCGAAAGTGTTTGGAAACACGCTCCTTTACTTGAACAAAACCTGTGACACGGCGGAACAGGCGTTGTCGATGACGGTCGCACTTACTTTTTGTAAAGAATCTGAAATTACATACGTCAACGCATTCAATGGGGCGTTTAAAAGCATTCCTGTTTGCACCCCACGTGTTTGTGTAACTCGGAGCTATTCTCGTCTTCAGCGTGACAGATGGAGATTCTAATGTGCCAATGTGATACATAAAAAATGTGTGAAAAACTTTTCTTAATCTCGGCGTTCGTGCACTTAGGGTCGCCACACACGACGACGACGTAGCGTTTTGCTGTCAAATTCGTTAGCAATGCTTTCGCGAACCTTAGTGTTGCTAGTTGCAGCGGAAACGATAAATAAGCCAGTTTGTTATATCAACATCAACATCAGTATGAAGTAGTTCAGCTAAGAAATTAAATTTAAAGAAATTGCGCAGTTAAATATTGATTGGATTATTAATCTCTGAGTATAAAGTAAAGATAAGATATGTCGGTAACTGCAAACAGTTATTCTGCTCACAAGCGACATTCTTTCCTCGTCTCGTAAAAAACAATGCAATAGTCAGCGGCACACGAGTGACAAAAATAAAGTTTGTCAGCAGTTGACAGGCGTGTGTCGCGGTGTCGTGGTGTCGCGCCGCGTCAATCTGTCGCGTTAATTTACGACTGTCGACTTGTCGCATCACGTGTATTTCGGGAAACTTATATCATTCAGACCCCCCCCCCCCCCCCCCCTATCGGTTACCGATGTGTTGTTTTGGTTTTCGTTCACTGTCTCGGTTGACATGTTAATGAATGAACAGAAGCGTTTTGGGTTAATTTAAGAGATCAGAGAATCTAAATTGGTTGTGAGAAACAAACGCTATAATTTTATAAAGAATTCTAGCTGTTAGTTTATTTAATTGTTTTTAATTGTAGATATATAATTCTGAATAAACAAATAAAAGAATTATGAAATGAATGAATGATCCACCCTTCAAATAGGAACACACATGTGACACGCCATAAAAATAAATGTCTGCCATGATAAAATATGCGAACACATCTACAATTTGATTGAAATCGTCTGCCACCTACCGCAAATTGATGGAGCCCAAACGTGCGAGGAAAATAAAAATAATGTGTCGTTCCTACCCCATTTCTAATATAACTTTATAAACTCGATTTATAACACAAATGGAGTCGAAGCGACGCATTGATTGAAATGTGGAGCACATCAATTTATGATTGACTTCGACGACATTCATTCGCGATCGATATTGGTGACATGAATTGGTACACAATGCTTGTCAATGACAAATCTCTGTTTTAATTTTATATGCAGATCTAGAAATATGTAGCCAGAGTTTCAGAGAAAATTCTTTTATTTCAAGCTTTAAAAAATCTCAGTAGATTTTTGTGAACTCACAAAATTTTTTAGCAAGTTCAGTTTCACGGTCGGGCGCGCTTTACCGGACGCGTCGCGCGCGGCACATTCGACGAGGAGCGACGCGCGCCCATCACACCCTGTACTGACACCTGCCGCCCGGCGCCCGCGCGTGTACTGCACTGCACCGCCCGCCGTGTGTAGGTACTCTCGCACTGCACTAGCTCTCAGATAAAGTACCACTTAAACTGAGATACAGCTGAATCAGCGGCGATTTCACAACTACTGTTATCCAATGTCCTTCCATAAAGTATTGTTGCCAGTTATTCTGAACACTGCTGTGCTAGTCATATACAACTTCTTTAACAAATAGTTTGCAGATATTTTTGCTTACATAGGCAGCTAAGTGCACAGAAACCACTTAAGATATTCTTAACTAAATTCGTAGAAACACTACAAAAGACAACATGCTAGCAGCCAGAATGTTGCTCGCTCGGCAATATGTTATTCTGAACACAAAAGGTTACGTCTCCCAAAATATGACACTGGAAGTAATAACTTTGTATGAATTAGCCCTAAAGTCTTTACGGCCACTTGACTGTCAAGCAGACTCTCTCCGGAGCCTCGTTCAGACGGGCGGCCCACCACTCCACTCGCACTAGCGTTTGTAATAAATTTACTTTATTAATAGCACTGACAGATTTAGTACAGTAATGAATATAGCAATAGATATATCCTGACGAAAATCGTGAAAGGTTAACGCATTACTTCTTGCAGACAAGACAACATATGTGTTAGAAGTAGAACTAATCTAATAACACTGGTATTAGCATTATCTGATGATGCTTGTATCAATATATTGCACAAAATAGCCTCCGTCAGTTATATTTTGTGCAATGTTTCCAAGAATAATATTATTATTAAATTATTAGACATCTGAATATTTTATAGGCCAGCATCAGCGTCATAAAATATTTTTATACCGATATTCGTAGTTTTGGAACAGACACTATTGGCATAAAAAGTTTTATTCGCTATTAAAAATGCGACTAATCAGATATTTTACTGCACGAAAATCAAATTTATGTGTCAGTGAAAATTCGATGTGAAGGCAACGTAATGGGATGTTCGCATTGTCGCGACGTCAGCGCTCGCGCGTCGTCCGCGCGTCGTTAAGTTTTATCGCGCCTCTCCACACATCTGCGTCGCTCGTTACCGCGCCGCGCCGCGTCGTGTCGCCCGCCACGCGCTGTAGGCAAAGTGTCCACTATGCTTTATAGATCGTATTGTTTTGAATAATAACTCAATGTGTTCGCATCACTTAACATACTTACCTAGTGAAATACGCGACATTTTTATCATATATTTTTAGCTTCAGATTCTTTATCATAAGTGGAAAAATATTGTAAAAGTGATAATATGTGTTAAATTATTATTCCAACAAACAAATATTGGGCAAAAGATCAACATAATAAAATACCTATTTTGTTTAAATACTTACCTACCAGTATGTTGCGTGAATATTAAAATACATCGGAGTCATAACGGCGGAATGTTGGAGTTTTTGTTTCAACATGAAAATATTCTATGCACACCTGGTGTCATGGAATAAAAGTATTTGAGTTATCTACCGTCAAACGATATGCAAATATAAAAAGACAATAAAATGCCAGCGAGTATGGATATAGGTAGCCTGGAAGTCGACTGTTTGATAGACAAACAAGGATAGAGGACAATAGCGCACAAAGACGCCACGCGACACCCTCGCGACAAAAAACGCAGCACAACACGCACAGAGAAGCAGAAATGCCGACACCTGACACCTGCACTTATAATTCCTTATAAGTCGCTCTACTGCTTGCAGATTATGATCTTTATGTACTACGGAATAGGGAGCAAAGGTTCACCTTGCACCACAGTAGGCACACCACTAGATTTATTTTGACAGCTTTATAATCCTGCCAGTTTACACAAAGTGTGTTTGATGGTGATCGTGACTATCAGATAGAATAAATAACTGCTAGACAACTCGGGATGTATCTACGAGTATGTATTCAGCAGACGTACGGTTATGTCTGAGAAATAGCAATTTGCAATGGAAATGTTGATAATATTTAATTGTTTTATCGAGGAAATCAAAATAATTATCAAGTCACCCGGTAACGTAACGTGTTTGACTCACATGACATGTTATCACAACCACTCTCTGTACGTACACACCACCGTCAGCCTCCGTCGCTCGTTCGTCACAAGCTGTTCTCCTTTCACTCCATCTCATTCACACTCCGTCAAATGTTTTCAACACATTTCATCTAAAATATCGTGTAAATTTTCTCCGCTATATTTCCGTGCGAATGCGTCACAGAGTTCTAGGTTTGACTTACGGATGCTGATAACGTCACTCTGAGGCGATGTCAAAGCCTTCCATACCGCTCCGGACCGCACCGCGCCGCACGGAGCCGCACCGACTCGCGCTGACAGATTTCACGCTTGGACATTTTAACTTGAGAGATTTTAAATGGAACGGAAATTTTGAGATCGAATTTCGTAAGATTTCATTTTATAATCTTCTTTTCTGCTTCACGTAACATAAAACTGCGAATTTTGATCTGGCAATTTAGGTAGGTAGTACCTACCTATTTAAAATATCAAAGTATTGACTTATGCTTCTGGCTTATTTTTATTTCCGGCCAGTTTCTGTTTAAACTTATATCGTTTGGTCAGTTTGGTCCTTTCGGAGAACCTTTCATTATTTTAGCTCGCACCAAATCGTTTCATCTGTTATATGATAATGAGTTCCTGAAACTGTGCTAAGCGTTTCTCTTAAACTCATCTAGTGTCAGAAGCCTCAGGTTTATAAACCAGGTCTGGCCATGATATCGTGCTTTAAGTGCAGCTGTCTGATCCGTCGGAATAATTACTATAATCCTTGTGAGCCGCCACGGAGGCGGCAGATAGCATTACATTCAAGCTTACATTTGATTAAATTAAACGTTCTGATGTCTAAAGCCGACGCCTTCATACATCTGTAATAAGCTCTAACGCGCCCGTTATATTAAAACAACAATTTAATTCTCCGTCAAAACAGTTCATCAACATCATCCCTTTAGTACGACCCTTCAGGATCCTCTGAAACCTTTAATGAACTCCGACATGCCGCCGACGTATCGTTGAAATGAATCGCAGTGCGTCATACCGGAGCACTTTGATCAGCCGGTTGCCGCTTACGGCTCAACCCTCGCCGGCACGGCGCGCGGCGCCCCGGTATCATATTTTAACGCTCCCAGGACGTATTAATCCTTCTTAAGTCCGATAAATAATTCAGTTTAGTAAAGCGCCAGGTTGAGCTACACGTAACGGCATCCCTCCAGGGGATACAAGGACTGACTTAGCAACTTTTTAGCCCTTTTGTTCTTAACACCACTTAATTTTGTTCAGCTTTGTGAAGCTCTGATTTGCATCTTGCAAATATAATTTGAGAAACATGAAATATTACTTCGGCGTTCGAGTCTGATCCGAGTCGGTAATGCGAAAGTTTCGCGTAGAGCGGTAGAGACGGTGGAGACTGGGAGTGTTCTTTACGAATAGAGACGGCAACGCTTCTAATCTGTGCGCCACAGTTGTTCGATCTGAGATGCTCTTCAGGATGGTTTTATGATTAAGTGCGAGAAGATACATGAGTTGAGTACTGAGTAGTTAGTGTTGACGGACGTGTTCGGTTTATTATAGGAGCCACTACGAGTACGTAGGTTGATTCTAACATTTAACTAAAGATAGTTTGCTTGATCGTCGTAATTAAGATGTTATTTTTATAGTTAGCATTTTCATCACACGTAAAGTAACGCAACTGGATCATTTGTAGACTCGTCATTGGTTTCAGTCGTAAACATCTCTTATATACCAGAGAAGTTTCACACACGCCAGACGTCACCGCGTCATCTGTCCGTCACGGCGTGTCGCTGTGGCGGCACGTCACGCATCATTAGCGAGATTGCGCGCACCGAGTACGTCACGTGGACGCGTGGCGGCACGCTGACTCGTTGTCACGGCTTCAGTTACGGACTATACATGGACAGATGACGTGTGAGTGCGTATGTTTAGGTGGCGATTAGCTTCATATTCAGTAGTATGGAATATTAAAAAAGGACTCTTTTATACCAATAGACATTCTGAGATATTTCAAAAATAAAGAGCTAACGACACTGGCATGAATATGACTCATAAGATTAAGTCATGATGGACCTACATAGTATATACAGCACAAATACTGTCTAATATTTGTTTTACTGTCTTTATTTCGTTTTATATTTGTACACTCCTAATAATTATCAGGCCGCTATCCTAGTTCCCGCTTGCACACAAAAGGTCACAATGGATGCAAGTTTAAAACTAATACAGAAACTAGATGATCAGTAATAAAGCTAATGGGTAGCTCGCCTTGTTTAGTAACGCAATTAGCTCGGACCGGTGCAGCGCGGCGCGGCGCGGCAATGCCGGGCCCGCGGCGCGCAGCCGGGATGAATATCTTAGCATATTGCGCGCTAATGCTGTTATGGAATTATGGCAGAGTTGCTGCAACATCTTGCATTGAAATGCTGTTCTATTATCTGGCAGTTTCTTGTTACGGAGGGAGGTAGGACAGAGTAGATTAGCTGTCCTTTGAAGGTATAGAGTATAGACAGTCGTGCAAGTGATGGTCCATTGTACAGCAGTGGATGGTACAAAAGTTAAGAAGAGATTAGGAAGGTACTGCAGACAACATGATGACAATATGAGATAAAGGAACAAAATACATTATCTCCTAAATTAGCGACAGACGAGCAAAAATGTTACGAGTATTATAATTTATGTAGAGAGCAGAACAGCATTTAACAGTTTGCAAACTTTGAAAAGTCTTGTTATAAAACGTAAGTCTCGATAAACAGGAAGTGAAGTCCAGCGCAACATCTGCAACTCGCAGAATGACCACTTGTTTGTTATTTCGTAAATCCTCCGAGAAACGGAATGTTTTGTATTCGCTCTTCCATTCACCAAAGAAAACTAATTAACAAAACTTCATTAGGGAGAGTTTATTTAGCCGCGCTCAGTGTCTTCACAAACAAAGGTCCAGCCTGCGGACCTGGGGACTCTAGCCTGTTCTAACGATGCTAACGTTATTTCTGCGGTGAGTCAAGGAATGATTTCACACATATTTACGAATATTATAGTGTGAATTTAAGTATAATTATACTTTTAGCATCAATCTCTCGTACTTAATGATGATGCTGGAAGATACGAATCTTCAAGTTGTGTGTGTTCTGTCACGTATGTTTATCATAGCTTCCTCGCTGATCTTATTTCGTGAATTAAGTCAGTTTAACATTACCATTCAAATCCCACATGTACCCTCTGAAGGCGTCTTTTGTTTCCACCAGCTTCTGTATATATCCCTCAGCTCCCGCCCACTTCTGACGGCGTCAGCTGAACAACGAACCGTTTATACAGTCCGCACTGAATCCCGTATATCTCCCGTGCAAAACACTAAATACCTCTTAAACTAACCCATTATAAATTCAATTACGGGCTCAAGACGTAGACAATTTGTGGAGCGGGTGTGGGTGTGCCAGGGGGTGAACACGAAGACGGTGCCGCGGGGGGGGGAGGGGGTGTAACTAAACATATTGCGGGCCACTCGGGGTCTAAGTCAGGGTAATCCGACCCGCTGCTCCTTTATTGTAAGGATATAACTAAGCTACTGATACTGCGAACTTCCAAGTGTTCAAGACATATGTTACAACAATGTCAGTTTGTGAAACTGCTCATGGCCGGATAACGTCATGCGTCAGCGTTATGGCAATATTCTCAGCAATTATGTGACTAAAGGGAAAACTGAAATAGAAAAAGTGAAACTGGTGTGACGTGTTCGACAATGAGTTACTTAAACGTGAATGAAGTGGAGGTTCTAGCGTGAATCACATTAACGTACGAACACGGAGCTTCTCGGAAATATCGTTGATATACAAATTCATGCATGTGAACGACTCGATTCATGAATCAATGAATGGGAATATGTTCTCTGCTATTGAACGCCAACCTTTCTTAGGAAAGACTTTATCTTATACCTAGAGGTTTGTTGACTATTAAGAAAACATTTAACTTCTTCTTTACAAACCTATTACTTAAAACAAACTAAACAACTAACTTAAACTAAAAACTTAAAAAATGGCGTCAAAAAACTCCTTCTCAACACTGTCAACTGGTAATGTCCCCAAGAGACTGGCGGCGTTACCATGCTGTATGGCAACGCTAAGCCTTTGTAAAGGTAAAAGCCAGCCCTAGGGTCACGGGAAGTATCAACTAAACGTTTTGAAATTTCCTTGAAAAGGCTGTGAGCGGTCGCTCCTAGAGTTTCAACCCCAAACGGCTCGAAAATATAGTTAACCAATAAGGTTACTATATTTTCGCCGCTTGAGGTTCTCTGCTGCCGCAGCAGCAGCCCCTGCACAGCACGGCGAATTACGAAGATGGGAAGGCGCAAGAGTATCGACACATGTAGCATCCCACACTAAAGGCCTACCCATCCTCCATGAAAAATAAATTGTAAATAATGTATAATATACTTCTTCTTTTGGCCAAGTGAAAATGTTCCTTAAACTCTCAACACTGCTTCGATTTCTCTTATTTATGGTTAATTCTCATAATGTTTCGTCGTTTAGTTATTGATTGGTATCTTCCTACTATTCTATTTCTCTACTTTGTCCAAGTCCACAGTTTCCGCGTCCGCCGTCGCTAAGATTTTGGCGGTGCCTTTGTGCGGTCCTGATAAAGGCGTGAGCTGACGGTGTCACTCGTATTATTGCGGTGTGACCGCCATTGTGACAGCTCCCGCCACCGTCGCCATCGCACCGTTTAGTAAACTGCGAATTTTACTGGACCACAGTTAGTAAATACATCTTTCAGGCTCCACGGGTTGTTGTAGTCTCGAAAGTTGAAAGTAGTCTAATAATAGAAGAGAGTTTAATGTAAGTATTTCAATTTTTTTATTCAATTGAAAGTATAGTTGAAACAAACTGCAGTTCGTTGACACAGAAACGCCAGCCCGCAGCAGTCGAACAGCACAATTTCATTAAGAATACGGTCACAAAGCAATCACCGTACACTGTGCTGTAGTATCAAAGTGCCTCGGTTTTGTTTAATCAGTGCGTAACGACACTGGACGTGACGTTGTGACGCGGATTACCGACACTCTGGTAACGACGCCCGGTGGCTCACCGAGTCACCGCACGATCCCTCATTGTACATTGTTCTGCTTGACGGCAAAGGCCTGAAGCCTCGTCTGTGCTCGGAGCTATTGCGTGGAATGAACAATAACTTGCAATAGATATTGTGAAGACACACAGACTGTGCACAAGATACGACACAAAGCAAATGGGCAACGATAGTGTTAAGTGTTGGAGTGGTGTGCTTAACATGCTCATCAACTAAAACAATCATATAGCTGTTGTTAAATTTTTTTAGTTTTATCATGTTCTTCATCAGATAACTTCTTTACGAAATATTGTTCGCTGCAGCGACGATAATTCTGAATGTTTGCTGTACTTTCCTATCACAAAATAATCAAAACGCACGACTCGAGTGAGTGAGAATACATAAAGTTCATTTAGATAAAAAGCTTATAAGTACATACCTCTCGTAGATAGGTTTCCTTTTTTTCGAGAGCTAACAAAAGATTATATAAGTTATAATAAGTTAGTTATCTGGGACGACCTTGAAACTGTTATTGTTTAATATAGGCTATATCTGGCGTTTCGCCCTAAGACGAGCAGCTCTTGTTCTCGGGCACCTACAGAGGTATTATGAGTGTTATGTTAGCGCCATAGTGTCGTGACGTCACGTGTGGCAGCGAGCGGGATTACCCGGCTAATACGCGCATTTACCGACCGCAGTCTACATTGTGCGGACTGCGGGCACTATTGTGTATTGTTTGTGAGGGAGCAACTTGGACGTGCAGCCGCGGCCAGCAACTGTGGCAGTTAGTACTTACGTGTGCAGGTATACCTACGTCATATACAGGGAGGGAGACTTTAGCTAGAGCAGACAGCTTCTTGGAATTATTTATATTGTTATGGGACATTCTCGCAATACACGCAGAGACAGGTAGCGAATCACTCGTTTGAAGTTCATATTAGTTGGAAAACTATTTGCCATTTTCCTACTTACCTGTAGCGGCACAACAAAAAGTACTACAGCGCCATCTATGACACAAATGAACAACTAATATCGAAATTCTAAATCGCGCTGATACCAGTTATCGGCGACTTAAGAGCATAATTATAGAAAAACTTAACAACAACTAAGGGGCAGTAGCCCACCAGACACAACACCTGTCTGTGTCTGGTCGGAGGATCCTCCCTTTTCTATGGGGTATAAAGAAATTTTTACACCCTGCTCTTTAGACCCTTATTTACCTATTACTTTTATTTAGGTTTGTAGATATATGTGTACTTATACAGCTATAGGTAATTCAGTTTGTAGAAAACTGAATTACCTATAGCTGTATAAGGATCTTTCGGTGTGTGCCTTAAATCGGAACTAACAACGCCTTTTTCTTGTCAACACCTTTCAGCATCAATAGATTCTTGACTCTGAAATGAAGTTTCTGACAAGGTTCTGCAAAATAAAGGGTGTAAAAATCTCTTAACGAAGCCGAAAGGCACTTGTTCTCCCCGTCATTGCGATATTTTTTTTTGTTCTACACCAGACAGACCTGGGAACCTTCTTTCTAGTTACGGAGATATTGGGGGTCAAAGTCCAACTTTTTAACAAGTTTTTTTTTTACAAATACAAGTTTTTAATGTAAGATTTTTACTTTAAACACCTCCACGACCCCCGTACTATTCAATCCATTCACCAGCACAATGTTTTGAGTGCGTAACATTGAGTTCTACTACAAAACATGACTTTTCACCCCAAAAAAAAAATCGTTTCCCAGCAATAACTTTTGCGTAAAGTTACTTAGTTTGCTGTACAGAATGGTTGGTTGACGGCTTCGTGATGAGGTGGTTTACACCCTGTATTTAAAGGTTAAAGAGTTATTGTGCTTGTAAGTAGTCCTCTAACTAAAACCTTTACAAGTCGTAACAAAACGCATGCAGGCGTGAGACGTGTTTAGCGAGCACAATGACGTCAGTAGCAGTTGTACGGAGAGGATTAACCGGCTTTATCCTCCGCCACGCACCGCGGGCGTGCCGCGTCCTGCGTGCTGCGTCCGCATGCCGAGTAATGCCGACTGACCGCGCGACAAGTAAAGCGTGAAGGTCAATCTGGCGCAGGTTATTGAAGCAAGTACAGAAGTCTCGGTTTGTACTGTCCACGATTGATATGTAGCGGTGACTATAAAAGCCGGTCGTTGAACAGAGATTTGTCTGACTAGAGGCCTTACACTCAAGGCTCAGGAGAGTCCGGTTAAGCAGACGACATCCTCCGGTTGATGATCGAGATGCCATTCACAAAAATTAAGAAATTTGTCATTTCACATCACATTTCCACACAGAGCATCATATACCAGCCCGCGTAGATGACCACCGTAGAAACAGAATCGATAAATCTTTTGTACATCTGTCATTGAATCGACAAACTGACAGATGAACACAAGGTTTGTCGATTCTTTCTTCGAAGAAACCCGTTTATGCGGTGCTCATGCTACGCGGGGAGGACGGCGCGGCAGCTACTGAGTATATGTATGTCTGACAAACAAAGCTTGCACTTGCCAGGAATTAAAATGTTCCTCCGAGTGAAATGGTACTTATCATTTCGTTAATGGTCTCGTTTTCAACCAACTCTCAGCTTCCTGGGTTTATCATTTATTCTGGACATATTGCGTGTCTCTGCATCATGCGTCAACTGGACCATTCGCCCCTCGCACACATTGTGTAGTACTGCTACAATCTCGTTGCGTCTCATTGTACCGAATGGGAACCTAATGTGCTCCACTGTATGTTTGTATGTCGGTGGCGATGGCGGGTCGCATCAGTCGTGTGGCGTACCTACTGTGTACGCCACACTGCGTGTTGTGGGCGGGTTATTGTAACAAAACTAACAAAAGGGCTTAAAATACACGTCTCCGGTTTAATGTTAGGGAGATTTTATCGATGCAGCTTTTGGAACTTTACGGGTGTAATGATTTTTTCCCAGGTAAACGAAAACAGATAACGGAGAAAAAAAATGTTCACAGTCACCTTTGTTAGCAAGAAAAAAAGACGGTGACATTAATTGTTATACGTTAGTAAATATGGCTAATTCGCATTTTTTTTACAAATTATTTCTCGAATTGTAATTCGTTGTCACTTTGAGCCGTAATGAGGCAAAGACGTGATGCTATCAAAAATAACGAGACAGATGAAGGAAACGCTTTACATAAAGTTATTGTTAGGAGAGGTTGTCAATTAGGCGCGGGGCTTTTCCATTGTCCCAGTAGCTGAGGGCGCCCACTCGGTGCCACGCGGTGACCACTCGTTGGCTATGCGGCCCTGGTACCCACAGACGGATCGTTGAGGGAAACAATACCATAAATCATAAATTGTGAATAACAAGACAGCTTACTATTATTTTGGACTTCCTACTTAATAAGATTCAAATTAGCAACGTGTTTTGTTATTTAATTAATGTTAAGATTTGAGCGCCCACAGCAAATATTTAATATTTAGGTATGCAAATAAAAATAATCTTGGTGTTTGTTTGTTTCAGGTATGTTGAAGCTTATTTGACTATACATAAAAGGGAATCATCGACATGAAGAAGAAGGTAAGTCTATCTTCAGATCTACGATTTTCTAATCGTTAACCAAGTTATCGATTAGAAGGTGGCAAGAAGGTATATGTCAGTCTTCTTATCATTGTACACTTCAGTGTTATTAATATTTAAAGGTAGATAGAAAGTTATTAAAAAGTCCAGTATTCAAACTCTGCTCCATTTACACTTGCAAATACTGCATCCAATATTCATTCAAAAGATTATCTGAGCGATTGCCAAAACAAATTAGCCACGGACTGTAGCCAAACACAACAGAGCTTTAAAGTGAGTGCAATTCAGTTCACATACTGCAGCCGTGCGTAAGTAGATCATGCAGTGTGAGCTGCAATACTATGGAATCCTTTTTTCTTATCCAGCCATGCATCACTTTATTCGCTCACCTACCACTCGGCTTTCAAAACTTGCGTTTTACATAGAATATCCCAATCTGAAGTGAGTTGAGACGCATTAACCCAGGTAAACCATTAATCCGCCTGTGATGTCGGCAGTCTGCGGTTCAATCGAGCCCGTTGATGTGTTTCTCTGGAATCCTAATAGGATGATTCGAAATCCGAGACAGAGCACGTCTTAAGTCTTCTCGTATACCTTTACTGATATCATGATGTGTATATCGTGTTACTGAGATTGTATCAAATGAGTCAAAATGGAGTTTTGCCATCGTTGTAAAAGTCGAGAATATTCGGCAAGACACCTTACTTTATTTTTAAATCGCCCAACGGTGTCAAAATGATCTGTAGTGTCTCATACTTTTGAAATACGACCGTAACGCTTACCTAAATGTTGGTCGTCGTTTTTGGAGCACTCTAGAATATTACTGAGTACTGAGACTGACTATTATACACATTTTTAAATTTTTGATTCAAGTTTTTGGTAAATGTATAACTCGCGCAACATGAGCTGCCTACCGAGTTGCATCTGACATTATCCTCTCAGCATCGCACTCCAGACTATCTCAAGTGTGTGTGGCACATATTGTGCTTATATAAAAATGGAAAAACATGTCGGTATCGTATCGTGAAGACTGACGTTTAGTCTAGTGATAGACCAAGACAGCCAGCAAGCAACATGAGGTCCTAGGTTCGATTCCCAGGTAAGGCAAAGTACCTATTATTAGGTTTTTCCATCAGGAATTTCCAAGCAGCAACCGGAGCTGGATTTGTACCCGGTTGACGGCATCAAGCTGGAAATGTGGATGTACTATGGTACCTACGCCTAAGCCTCACCCTTCGAGAATTACAGGCGTGATGTTTTGTTCATACGTGGAAGGGCTCTATTAATTTGATTGTAATATATTGTAAGAATGATTTTTACGGATGGAAAATCTGAAAAACTTTACCCTTCATTCTTTTCTTAGAAGAAATATTATGAAGCGTACCGTAACGTATCGTACTCAATAAGGATAAGAATAACACGATATCAGGTGATTATCTTCCCACGCAGGCTCCACAAAGTGGGTTACTGAACTAACACGCCGCCCGTTGCCATAGCAACCGAACTAAGCGTATTAATATCCAAACCTTATCCAAACTGGGAGGAATTACCGTCTTCCTGTGTGACAATGCTGTTCTTTTTACATAAAATCTAACCACATTAACATCTCTTCACATAAATGTTAATTCAGGTATCAATGCATCCCGGGGTTGCGGGACTGTTCGAAAGAGATACCGTTGCCCCGGAACACAAAGGGCGATGAGGAAACATGGATGGGTTTTAGTCAGTAAAAGTCTGACAGGGATCCTGCTCCGCCCAGAGCGGGAGGAGTCATTGGATGATTTCCTATCTGAAAAAAAAAGGTATCAATGTATCAATGCATTAATTCTCATTACTACTAATACGATTAGGATTGATCATGAATACAAAGTTATTTTAATATTTTAACAATTCGGCTTTGTTATTAATATTGTTGATTTAATTTGAATCGTTTACCCTTTTCTGACGACTTTGACTGTAATTTATTTACTAATTCCGATCCAATTTTTGTTTTACGACAGTGCTTAAAGGTATGTAGTCGCCATAAATAATAAACCATCGGCGAAACATTTATCAAATTGATTTATGGCAAAGTATCGAGGAGGCAATTTGTAATGAAGGCTTCTTCATTGTTGTTCATGTTTTAACATGAACATCTGCAGTCGCTTCTGCAACTTGTACCAAATGTAAATAAATTTAGAAGGATCGTTTCGCTTATCGGTGCTTTTCAAGCAAAATATGAACACAGATTACTTGATACAACATTGATTTGCGATCGTCTCTCATTCATTCGAGATGAATCACATTGATTCACATAAAACACGCACAAGTTCGCAACTCCAATGTACCAGCAATTACCATTGAGCGGAGGAGCGCAACTTTGTGAACGAACATATACGTATCGACGTCTAACGACCGCCTTATCTCCACCAGAAGCGACTTCATTACTCAATACTAAAGCTTCCCCGCTAAACCTCTCTTTTATTATATCACAATTAACTTCATCTCCCTTGCACCCGCTGGTCTCCAGATATTTCGTCTCGTTCTAGCGTTCATCAGTAATGAATGGGTATTAGTGTATGTTATTATTGACCGTGTTTCTGTCCCCATCTTAATCGTCGCAGCTTTTGTCTGTTTCGCCATTTCTGTTGCGTTTGTGTTGTGCGTGTGCGGGTTCTGCCTGCTGCTGCTACTTATCGTTGTAATATAATACTGCTTTGTGTTCAACGTAATGTTATTAAGATTGATGATACGTTTGTCCATTACTTTGTTTGGTTCACAATTACTTACGTCTCGAGAACAAGGGGTTATTCGGCTTCTTGTGTTATTTACTTCTATATCTTTCTTATTATCTTTGTTAAATTACGTTTGAGTTTACTGAAGATGTGTTTCTCGAGTTCTCAAGTAATAATGTTATGTTCGGAATCCTTCAGTGTCAGCTTACGCGTTTGGCTAAGTTTGGCCTTTTCCTGGCTTAAGCCTACGAGAGTCGTGCGCTGAAGTTACATCTTGGTAATCTCACCGCGGCGCTGTAAGTTGGTCCTTCCAGACGAAACTAGTTTATTTTATTTCTTTCCTGATGATGATACCTGACTTTTACGTGTTATGTATTTTTTCTGTTTGCCTGCTCTGGGATGCTGATCGGTCAATTAATAAATATTGTTGCGTGAGACCAGTTCCTTCATCAATTACAACTTTGATACTGTGGGTGGCCATTTCTCGGCTACCATTGAAAATCGCAATGAATAACGATTTCTGCATTGTACTGCAATTATTTCAACGACACCTGTACGAGCTTTAAAATAAATCTGAGTAAGTACTGAGCGGAATATATTAACTTGTTAAGGAAGCTTTTAAAGCTCGCCAGCTCGCAAGGCGATACGCTGGAGCCATGACACACTATAGGGAACGTGCACAACGGCGGTGCTGCCAACTGGCGTCGCCAATCCGAATCTTGTGCTCTATTAATGCTTGACATAGACTTTTCTAACAAGTAAACAGAATTAATTTTATAGTGAAAATTAATTAACTAATCATAAAGCATTGTTGCATTTCTGGATGTAGGTACCAATACATCCACAAAAATGAAAATAAATCAATTAGCGTAAAATTCTATTACTTTCCAAAGAATGCTACTATCATACCATGTTTTGGCGAAAAACGCAAAATATGGATAAACGCAGTAAAGAAATAGTACATTTTGATACAAGTGGAGAAAGTTTGTTATTGCAATCGAGGCGGAATTATAACACACGAGCCGTAGGCGAGGGTGTTTTTGAGCCGAGAATTGCAATAACAAATGTCCACGTGTATCAAACGACGTTTTTCAATACACTTTTGAAGAAATAAAATAAAATAACGAATAATATTTTTGTCACGAACTATGAAACTATGATTTAAATTTTCTTTTTTTTTCGCGCTTTGGTCTCGCCAGGTTGAAAGAGAGGCAATGGTATGAAGCCGTTAAACAGCCTAATATAAAAAATTGATTTATTTTATATTTTTGAATTCAGAACACAAATAAATGCTAATTTGTGTATAAAAGTAACTATTAGTTTTAAATAATCATGTTTATCTATGATATTCTATTTAAAAACACAATTTGAAAATTCAAAAAATATTTATGCCGTAAAGACGCGTAGTGCTTTGACAAAATAAAAAAAAAAACATTCACCTCAGACTATAGACATTGAACCAATTTGGACTAAGTATAGGTATAGTTATCTGTGGCAATTTTCATTCCCGCACACGTGCAGGAAAGTGGAAAAAATCGCACGCATGTGAAATACATTGCATGTTGTACCTAATCGTAGTGCGTTATGGACCAGTTTTCGAGAAAGTGTATTGAAAAATATTTGAAAACAACTTGTTTTTGTTACACTCTGCATTGAGAAGGCCCTCAAAATCAACCGTCCATGCAAACATACCAGAACCATTTATACTTCACCATACACGTGTTCTACTAGACCGCACTAAAGTTCACACCGAATATCCCTCAACAGTTAATCAAAGTCTCCACATGTACTCAGAATATAAACATGGTTATACCCACAATAATGTTTTTAGTTGGCTGCACTCCTTTGGTTTTTTAAGTTTTGTATCTAAATGCTATGGACTGCATTTCATTGATTGCTTCATCAAATGATTGTGAACTAATTGATTTATTAGAGCCTGGAGATACTGTTCTCGCTGATAAAGGATTCCCTTCCATTATAACATGTGTTGAAAATAAGAAAGCTATCTTAGTTATGCCAGCCACCATGTCTTCATACACCACAATTTTCATCAGAAAGTAAACGAAAGATATAAAATTCATATTATTAAACATTTATATTACGCTGACGATCGTTATTGATAAACCGGAACTCATATTTTATACCTTTTAGCATATTCAAAAATAATATAATTGAAGAGACAATTTTGTCTAAGTAAATTGAAAGCACGATGATGAGAAGTGATAAGTTTCCTTTTCTGTCCGCATAGTGTCTCTTTTGTCGATTAGTGCTGCCACCTATAGTTCCTGCACGTTCCCCTGCCGACTCCTCCGAATACTTCTGTTTAATAGCTACGCTGTACGCAATAAACTTGACAGTTTAATTTCTACGAAAAGTTCAGTACGACTTTCCAGAAATCGATGGTGTGTGTTGGCCCTAAGACAGACATCCGTTTAGTCCGATGCCGATCAGTATTAATTTTTCATTGAATTGGAGTTATAATAACACCGGTTGAAAGCTGTTATTACTTCACGCCACAGTGTACAATCATACAGAAAGATAATAATTGTGCTGTACTTCGATGTATTCTTACAAAGGCAAAGCTGCCAGATGTACTCGTAAGTTTCTAAATACTGTGGTTAAAATAACCAGTCCTAGTGACTGGCAACACCTGCAGACTTAAAATGAAGTTGTAAAGACTATCTTGTTATTAATTGATTTAAGCGGATTGCCAATATTAATAGCAAAGATCATGCTAGAAGTCAATAAATTTAATTTAATTGTTATTAAGCACCTATGATTATTTCAAATGAGCGCATCATGCTTTAAGCTCTTAAAATTCTAGATAATAATACTGTAATTCACTGTGCTGTGTCGAGTGGGCGAGGGGCAGTCGGGGTAGGCGAACGTCGCGCCGTATTAATTGTCCGCATCTATCTGTAGTTGTACCATCGTAATGACATCGTCGTTATGAAGACATTCCTGCTGTGAAACGCCCCGACAACCACAGAAGACAGGCGATGGACAACAAGTCATAGGCTCCGGCGGGTTTGAAAATCTTTTTTTCGATACATCTAAAACCTAAAATCAAAAGCAATTGGTCAATACACCCACGAGCATAAAGGGTAGGTACGAGTAACTCTCACTAGTGTTTATCATTCATCATCCCACCAAAGGTCATCATAACTTCAACTTCTTGATATTTAATTATTTTCTCTTGTTTTTCTTCAAGATTCCAGCCCGCTTAGCATGAACGCTGTAGATACGAAAGAGAAACGACAAATCTTTTGTTAATCTGTCATTGAATCGGCAAAATGACAGATGAACAAAAGATTTGTCGAGTCTCTTTCGTGTCTACGGCGTTCATGCTAAGCGGGCTGGTATAACATTCCTAGATAAAACGACGTAAATATTTTTTTACACTTAGGTACTATTTTTTAATGCCTAGTCTTAGCCTAGCCTTTACGGTTAGCTAGGTCATTAAACCTGAAACGACACTGGAAAAACAAATTAATTAACTCGTTTATTAAATACAGCCGTTAAATGCTCCGTACTTTATTTAGATCAACTTTAACACTTATAATTATTACGTAGTAGTAAACGCTGAATAATTACATTCACCAAATGACTGCTGAAATTATTCACATTTAAATTGAATCACTAACTACGCTACGTTAAGCGACTGGCTCACTTTAATTGCGTTATTTTCACGTTTTAGTTTTGAATTCAATAATAGTAAATAACAGTTCAATTTAGTTGGATACCTACCTAAATGTATCTGTGAGATACATTATTTTTATTACTATAGCAGTGGTATACGTAGTTAAATATAGAAATTGTAGTGTCAGCCTGAACGCTTGTCGCTTGTCGCTTACACAGCGTGTATTTCTTTCATCGGCTCGCGAGCGATTAATATTGTATGAATTAACTAATCTAGTAGGTACAGATAGACTACACAGCACAAGGCAAAATGGCCGCCTCATGGAAATATAAGAGAAATCGTTGATTGCGGACAAGATACGCTTTATTATGAAGACGTATATTACAGCCGTCGCAGATACCGACAGCTTAATGTTAGCTTGGTCATTCCCACATATTTATTTGCATTTAACGGGATTTTTGTATTGTAAATGCTGTGGAATCGTTAATTTTTAAGTGACACGAGAAATGTAAGGAACTTTGTAAAATAGTAATTACTTTGTGGGGCTTAAATAGTTATATTACAGTAAGCTTTTCCTATATTGGGACCAAACAACAAAAAACAGCTAGCTATCTAAAAAAAGCTTAATTATTTATTTATATTTATAAGTGCACAGCACCTGCCATAATATAACAATCAATAGTAATATCCGTGTATGTTAGATCAATTAACACACACGCCACGACTCGTCTAGTGATGCGACAGAATGTGTTCCACGGTACGCAGTTGGACGGTTGGACCTGCACCTTTAGCCCCGCAGCCCAGATCCCGCTACAAGCTACGGTTATTATCCGATATTACGCGGACCGTAATGACGTTTACACAACATCACATTGTTACGCAAAATAACTTAGGTTCGTGTCGACAAGCCAAACGACTTTAAAGGACGTTATGAAATGCCTTTGGAATACTTTGGATGGTATTTTCTGCTTTGTACACGTAGAAAAACGGAATAAGCATGTTCAATACTACGGCAACAGACAGGAGCGTTAGGTTTCCGATCTAGACATTGTCAATTTAGTTTATAAGACTTGGGTGTTAGTGACGATGATACACAAATGACACGAAATTTCAATTCACACATTCCGTAGCTTTTGCGTCTGCAGATAAATCCGTACAGCCTCCACATACTTAACCGTTACTTTGCAATATCGTACAATAAGTACCTCGCCGCTTCACCGTTGACTCAGCAATGTAAACAGAATGTAATGATAATCCTCGGGCTGTACATCACGTGTAATGCGATCTCGGCGACTCGCCGGACCCTCCCTGTTGGAACAACGCCGGTAAATCATGCGCCGGCACACAGGGCTGTCTCTCTGCCAGGTGCCCTCAAATAAAGCGGGAGTAATCTGAAAATTAATGTAATGAACGCGTGATCTCATTACATAACACTTAGGTATGTCATATTTTCTCCGAGTTCCGATTGGTAGGTAATTTATGTGTGTTCATGATATTTTAATGCACAATTAATTTTATCCCAGTAACGAATTCTACGAACCCACCAAAATTAAATTCAGATTAAAATGTTAAGTTAAATTGAACTTAATCGTTCGTTAAATATATGCCTGCCGGCCGTTTATTAATGCAGTTTCACGTAGGTAATAATTATTATAATGTATCAAGCTTGGTAAAGTTTATTATACGTCTATGTACACAAAAAGAAATATTTATTACATTATTATCCAGGAACATAAAGTTGTGTAAGCCGTGCTCAATACGTCTGTGATATTGGTAACAGCCGGAAGACATCATTACAAAGTCGTCTAAGCGAGTGTCGCGGGCTCGGCGCTCGGTCCAAGACAGACTGCGCTAGTCGCTACTCCGCACTCCGCAGAACTGGCACAGCCGACCCTTCGCCCCCGGCCCAATATGTAGGGGATGGATACACACTGATGCATTTCAGTAATTTAAATTGGGTTTCCATGCGATTTCGCTTTTCACGGTAGGTTACGGCTACGGAATGATTACGATCATCGAATCTTTCAAGTAGACGGAATACTTGCTTACATGCTTATTGTAGATTTGTGTATTATATAACTACACAGATAATCAAAACAATCGCAGTTCTGTTTACAAGCTATTATTTTTATGCAAAAGTTAATAATTGCTCGTATTGGTAAAATAACCTTTTCTAACCTATAAACTTAGAGGGCGCTATATTAATTGCATTGGTCATCGTAACAGTTAAACCCCTGATTAATAATAATTGCATGATGACGTTTAGAGACGGCCCTACCAGGCGCGCGGTTCAATTGATATGTCAGGCCGCGGTGCGGTGGAGCTCCGCGCGCCGCTGATTACACGCGTCGCGAATAGCATGCACCTCTGCACTGGGACTGCCGCCCTGGTACATCGCGCGGAGGAGGTCTACAATACAGGGCAACGCAGATGGGCTGATAGGTCTACGTGTAGGAACGATCGTAAACTTAATTAAACGCTGTGAAAGTTTGTAGCGTATAAAATTTACTACTCAAAATCATCAAATGCAACAGGTACAAATAAATTAACGATTTGTTGAGAACTCGAAACATTTGCAAGCTATACTCAATTTTATTGATTTGTGAACTCACTCGTTTGAAACTATGAATAATAAGCTAACAATATTACCTATAGTCGGGACCCTTATTGGATTTCATGATTTTACTCTATATTATGTAATGGGTTCCGACTGTTGCAGTCAATATTTCCTGTCTCCTGAACTTGTTTTATTCTTTTCAGATTTTATTTAAAGTAATTTGTTATTTTTACGCAGTCGGGTTTTTTAATTTTTTTAATATTTTTTTTTTTATTTTACACTTTTTAGTCACATAGATATACCATTTTAAAATCCTCATGATGAGCCCTTTATCGAGCCGTTCAGGCTGCAGAGCGTGAGAAAAATACGTACATACATACATACTCTCGAAAAAACATAACCCTCCTTCTGGCGCAGTCGGGTAAAAACGCAGATATTGAACTGAAAACAAACTCTTCTATTTTATTTAAACTATCAACCCCTCTGGGTGGCATTTCAATGGGATTTGCAGAACGCCTACAAATCTAGCCATACAGTTCAAGTTAGCGTAATAGCTCCGCACATTGTATAAACTCCGCGTCGATCATACCTCCGCGAGATCGCATACATCGCGCCCGATCGGGTCCTTTCTCCCACAGCCGTACATTCGCGACCTGCATATAGCTTGTGCAGGGCTTGCACACACAAACACAATTGACCCAAATTCTTCCATTTATTGTATTCCATCGGTTTACAGTTTTCTCCAGTAGGTGCCTACTATGAGGACAAAAGAGGTGTAAAAATAAAAAAAATATTTATAGTTATCCGCTAATCGACGCCAATAAACATACTGCTTATGTTCGACGAACTGACACAAAACTATGAAAGTTCACATAAATATGCGTACCCGGGTATGAACCCGAGCGAGACTTGATTGATTCATCTATACTATATTTGTTTGTTTGTTTGTAATGAATAGGCTCAAAAACTACTGGACCGATTTAAAAAATTCTTTCACCATTCGAAAGCTACATTATCCACGAGTAACATAGGCTATATTTTATCCCCGTACTCCCACGGGAACGGGAACTACGCGGGTGAAACCGCGGGACGTCCGCTAGTTAACAAATAAATTTAACGGAGTTGTTATTAAACGAAATTCTTGATAATTTACATTTGGAACGTTTTAGCTGTGTCTATCGAGCGCGACTCGAACTCGCGCGTAATCGCCAACAAACCGCATGTCGCAACGACCGCGTCACCAATAAATCAACATTCAGTCGGCGATACATAATTGAACAATTACTACTAAATGGCTTTTAAGTTTGGAATAACTTTATTATTTTCGAACAGGGTGGCCGATACATTATTATTTGTAGGCCTATTACGTTACTAATAGTAATAAGCACGCCACCTATATTGGTCCTACAGTCCGTACAACCAATTCAGAAATGAGTTTCATAATGGTTAATAGCTATTTATTCGCCAAGGGGAGTAAGGCACAGATTACTAATCGAGTGTGCATTTGAGTGAACCACACGAGTTTAGTAATCTTCAGGGTCCCGGGTTCGAATTCCGGTAGGAGCAAATGTTTGTGTGATGAGCATGGACATTTGTTTCCTAGTCATAGATGTGTATATGCATAATAAGTATGTATTCACAAACAAAAAGTATATATGTAGTATATCAACTATCTGGTGTCCACGACACAAGCCTCGTTGCTTAGTGTGGCAAGAGATGGCGCCGTGTGTAAGTCCAGCGATATTTATTTATTTATTTATATATACTGCTTTATACTACACTTACACACAAAGAAGTAAAAGACAAAATAGCAAAAAAAGCATTTTATTAAAAAGGTATATAGACATTGTTACAATATGTTACAAACTTTACCAAGAAAATTGTCTCTACAAAATACGTCAACCAACAATGTGTTTTTTAGGGTTCCGTACCCAAAGGGTAAAAACGGAACCCTATTACTAAGACTTCGCTGTCTGTCCGTCTGTCTGTCACCAGGCTGTATCTCATGAACCGTGACAGCTAGACAGTTGAAATTTTCACAGATGATGTATTTCTGTTGCCGCTATAACAACAAATACTAAAAACAGAATAAAATTAATATTTAATATTTAAGCTCCCATACAACAAACGTGATTTTTTTGCTGTTTTGTCTAATGTGTAGATAATGGTACGGAACTCTTCGTGCGTGAGTCCGACTCGCACTTGGCCGGTTTTTTTTATTATTTTAGCGCGTCAAACAGTTTTCGCGCCAAATGACGTTAGAGAAGGTAAAAACGGCCCGTTTCGCAGGTTCCAACTTACGCGCGTGTAAAAAAAAAAGAGAGAGTGTTATAAATCTCTCGCTCTAAGTACCGCATATTAGGTTTGAAGTTTGCCGGCCATATCGGAATGTATACTACCTGCTTTAAAAGTGCTAGTGGCCAGTACTTTTTACAGTAAAATTAAATCGTTTGATTGCCAACGTCATCAAGACTTAAAAAAAAAGAAAACGCGTTAGTAATGAATTACCTACTACCCTGATTTTCAGGGTAGTAATGAAATGCCATACAATATAACTGCTTAGATTTTTGAGGTTTCTGAACAGCTTTCAAGCCTTTTAGTGGGGGTAGTATTGATACACTCACTAAGCAAGTGTAGTATAAACGTTTTTAAGCATTTGATAGACATTATAAAACTAGTATTATGTATTGCAGACATGCATATACATACCTCACGCCTTTTATTTTTTATTTACTTCGTTATTATTCGTAAATCTTACTGTTTAAATAAATGTTATAATAAATATATATTTAAAATAAATATTTTAATGTTCTGAAGTTATTACCTATGCCTTAATATGACTGTGACCGTACCTTCGCTTTTTTTTGGTCTCTTGACATTCAAAAGTGCCTTATTGGTCTAATTGAAATAAATTATTTGAGTTTGAGATTGAATGGACCAAGACCAATTGAATTCAATTCAAATATTTTATTTCAGAATTACATCCATATATTGTTAGTAGTAGTATAACTTAGCCTAATATTAGTATATATTAAATTTACAATAGTAAATAACAAGAATAACAATGAACTGTACGTTCAATGGAACAACAGCTTATTTGGATAAGTGTGTCTGAACACTTATCCACCTTCGTAGAGTCCCACCGGTCTGAAAACACATTCAGGATGCCATTGGAGGAGGAGCACCAATATCGGAAATGATCACTTTCGGGTGTCAATTTTGTGATGACATTATTTTGCCTTCACTGTGTTGAGCCGACAGCCATTGAGCCAATCAATTAAAGAAATCCCAATATCAACACAGAATTTTCTTCGCAAGTCAGAATTCACTTTACAACTTTCTGTTACACATAATATGTATGTACATAGGCATTATGTACAGGCTGTTCATGTGGTGTGTGCACAGACGGTCGGAACAAACAATCGCTGCGAAGTGGCGGCGGTTTGTTTAGCTCAAACTTTGTTACATTATGTATTATGTACACCCCTAATTGAATTGTCTGACAAATATTTGAGTCTATACACGGCGTATACATGCGACCCTTCAGTGTAAACGAAGCGATACGTCGTCGTACCTCCATTATGAAACTCAACTTGAGTTGAAAACATAAAATAAACATCAATTAATAAATAAACGAAGAATTAAGATTTATAATGGTAAAAATAAGTTTTCAATACACTTACTTTCTTGAAAACTGGTCCATAACGCACTACGAGTACAACATGCAATGTATTTTACACGGGTGCGATTTTTTTCATTTTTCAACAAGTGTGCGGGAATGAAAATGCCACAGATAACTATACCTATACTTAGTCCAAATTGGTTTAATGCCTATAGTCTGAGGTGAATGTTTTATTTTTATTTCGGCAAAGCACTAAGCGTAAATATTTTTTGAATATTTAAATTGTGTTTATAAATAGAATATCATAGATAAACATGATTATTTTAAACTAATAGTTACTTTTATACACAAATTAACATTTATTTGTGTTCTAAATTCAAAATTATAAAAAAAAAAACATGTTTTATATTAGGCTGTTTATCGGCTTCATACCTTTGCTTCTCCTTCAACCTGTAGAAAGCAAAGCGCGAAAAAAAAAGAAAATTAAAATCATAGTTTCATAGTAATTCATGACAAAAATATTTTTCGTTCTTAAAATTTATTTCTTCAAAAGTGTATTAAAAAACGTCGTTTGATACACGTGGACATTTGTTATTGCAGTTCTCGGCTCAAAAACACCCTCACCTACGGCTCGGGAGTTAATTCCACCTAGGATGCAATAACAAACTTTCTCCACTTGTATTAAAATGTAGGTACTATTTTCCATTTATGAACATAAAATTAGTTTGGTTTATTTCATTATAAAGTAGCTGCCTAACCTGCTTAAGCCGTGTGGTATCCGGCAGAGTAGAATAGAGTCAAAGTCAAAGTCAAAGTCAAATTTATTTGCATAGATTGCAGGTACATAAAATAAGTTGTTACAGTAAAATGGGTGAGCCTTGTACAATCTACCTTTAGGCATGCAAACATTAATTAAATTGTTATCTAATGAATATTAAAAATAAATTAAATTAAATTATGGTTTACAGTCAAAAACAATAGATTCATATTATACAAAAAATAAATAATCTACTACATACAATTTGAAAAAATAATCGGAGAAACATTGAAAGAATAAGATCACTAGGCATGTCAATATTAATTAAATTACATTAAATTATTCCATACATTAAATTATTAAATTACAAGTCAGTGTCATTTAGAAAGTCATTTACTGAATAATAGCATTTTGCAATTAGTAGTGATGTCAGTCTCTTTTTAAAATGTTGAATTGTGTAATTTTTAATAATATTGGGTACTTTATTAAAAATTATTGGTCCCATACTAATAACACTTTTTTTGAGTAAAGCAGTATTACATCTCTCAACATGTAGTAAGTGTTTGTACTGACTTCTTATAGGTCTTTTCCTAGCCTCTGACACTGAGGTGAAAAGGTGCATGTTACATTTAACGAAGAGTGCTATTTCTAGTATATATATACACGGGAAAGTTAAAAGTTTTAGGGACTTAAACACAGGCACGCAACTATCCGTCACTTTCATGTTAAGTATTGCCCCTAAGCATCGTTTTTGGGCTTTGAACACCTGTTCTCGTAGGGTACAGTTTGCCCAAAAGATTATTCCATATCTTAAAATGGACGCAACTAGACCATGGTACGCAACTACCGTTGTGGTGATGCTTACCTTTTTCGCTAGATTATGTAGGACATTCGCCGATACGCTCAGTTTTTTACAGACTTCTTCTGCTTGAGGTTTCCACGTCAATTGGCTATCTATCAGTATGCCTAGAAATTTCGCAACTGTTACTTGGTCTATACTACAATTATTATATTCTATCGCTATATTCGGTACTGATATGCGTTGATAAAAGTGCATTACGTTAGTTTTTTGCAAGTTTATTACTAAATTATTTTTGTCAAGCCAATTCACAATGTCCGTAAGTGCAGTATTTATGTCCTGTTCGTATTTAGTTATGTCTGTACATTTAATTAGTGCGGTACTGTCGTCAGCAAATAAGACCATGGGGTGTTCAATGTGATGAGGTAGGTCATTTATATATAGTAAGAATAATAGTGAGCTAAGAACTCCACCCTGAGGTACGCCATGTCTTATAAGTCTTGCTCCGGATTTATATTTTATCTCACGCTTAGTTTTAGTGCAAATTTTAGAAATTTCCGTGTACTGTTTACGGCCGCTTAGATATGACTTAATTAGGTCTAATACATTTCCTCTTATTCCGTACATGTTAAGTTTATTAAGCAGGGTTTCGTGATGGACACAATCGAAAGCTTTTGTCATATCTGTGAGGATTGCGCAGATTGGTAGTTTTTTATCAACATTTCCCATTATAACACTCAATAAGTCGTAAATAGCAATATTTATTCCTTTGTTTTTTCTGAATCCTTTTTGTTCATCACATAAAATATTATATTTACATAAAAAGTTATTGATTGATTCATAAATAATCTTTTCCATAATTTTTGAAAATATGGAAAGTAGGGCAACGGGTCTATAATTAACTAAACTCTCTTTATCGTTTTTTTTAAAAGTGGTTTGACAATAACTGTTTTTAGACCGTCGCGTCGGGGAATATTCCAGAGCAAATGCATAAATTTATAATCTGGCTTATGTGTACGGCAATATCATTAGACACGAATTTTATAACTTTTGTATCTATACCATCATACCCTACGCTGTTAGTATTTTTTTGTGCCTGTATTACCCTTATTACGTCTTGAGGTAGCACGGGAGACATAAAAATCGAATGCGTGTTGCTAATTAAATCAGTAGGTACACGTGTTGGTAAAGTATTAGATGTTATTTGATCAATGAAGAAATTATTTTATTAGTACAGAGATCACGTTTCTTAATGCGCCAGGAATTGATTCTACAGGTTCTATTTACTTTTACTTCCAGTATCTGTGCAGTGTGATCGGACAAAGCAAAGTCCATTATTTCACACTTACATTTTAGTTGAGAACTACAAGCAAAATTATCAAGACAACTGTTACTGGATAATCTAGTTGGTTGTCGCAGTTCTAAATTAAGATTGTACCCTAACAGAAAGTATTCAAACTCTCGAGTAACTTTGTTTCTTTTTAAGATATCTATGTTGAAGTCCCCACATAAAATAATTTTATTATTTGGTTTTGTACATTTCGTTTTCAAGACCATGTCCAAATTTTCATAAAATACAGTTAGGTTATTTAGTTTTGGTGGTCTATAAATACAGATAATAATTAATCTTTGTTTGACTAGTTCTATTCCGCAACACTCGAATGCGTTTGTTCTTGAATGTCGGGAGATGTCCGTTAGTTCTTTATATTCTAGATTTCCTTTGATTAGAATACAAGCTCCTCCACGCTTTCTTGACTGTCTTGCATAACATGCAGCTAGTTTGTAATTCGGAAGGTTCAATAATTTTTCATGACCAAGCATAATGAAGTGTTCGGTAATACAAACAACATCTATGTCTTTTTGTTTTCTGGACATTTCCTGAAGGTGGACAGTAAGTAAGTCAGCTTTGTTTTAAAGGCCAGCGATATTTTGGTGCATGATATTTATGTTGTTAAAGACGAAAAAAATCAGAGTTACTTGTCGTTATATTTGCTCTGTCAATATTGCTAGGCGGTGTCTCTGAGCATACGTCATTTATATCGGCCCATTCCTCGTAGGGAAGTTCATTCACTAATGTTTTCAAGTTTTCAAAGATATTCAGTAGTCCTTTGTTATTAATACGGCCAGTGTACCAGGAAAACATGCCTAAAGATAACTTTAGATTGGAGTCGAACAGCCAAGCATAGTTATGATTTAGGTTATCCATGTATAACAAATTGTTGAAAGTTTCGATTCTCCAATTGTACATCGTCAAGTAGTCACTTTATTTATATGTGGGTAGGCATAAAACAACATTTGTGTTATTTATTTTTGTCAATACCTCTCTTATATGAACGACCAAATTACAGTTGGTGACGCCATCTCGTAGCTTTTCTACTCATTAACTGATTCTCTCATATGACGTAGATCGTTGGAACAGGCGACGATATATGTCCATCCCTTTCCCTCCCCTTTTGCGCTCGCCTATCCAAAATGGATCGGAGCGACACTCCACGAAAAGACAGCTAACCGTTCGCAACACGACCGCGCTGCGTATACGCCAGCCTGCAGGTCAAACCGCTCTCCGCCGGAATCGTGATACAAACAGCGCCCCGGGGCCATCCGCGACCTGGTGCACCAGAAGACACTCACAACGAGTGTTTCCATCAATCGCCGGCATCTTCAACCTATCGGCCGCGCCATCGAAGCCGCCACGTGGTCCAGAACAAGGTAGGTGAGCGACGAGCTTTCCATCTCCTTTTAATCTATTGTCGCCTGTTCGTATCATTTTGATTCCCCAAGACGATAATCAGAATCCTCAATACAGTCCACTAATAAATAAACCCCATTTCTCTAAATAATATAAATTTTCAAAATCGTCTTATAAATTGGTTGGAATTTACCCACCATATTTTTGGTCCATTTCGAGCCGGATTTACATCTGTATTCTATTGAAATTGGAGTCACCATAACTTATCCCGCAAGAGAAGGATTCATAATCCATATTCTCCCCATATAACGCGTAGGTATCTTCTACAAGTACCTACCTACCCAGGCGGTTATTAGTACATAGCTAGACCCCCTATTCCATTACATACCCATTACGTGGTTACTCCCGCAGGTAATATACTCAAAGTAGCTACCTACGTACATACATAATCGTAATAAAACTATTATAGTTGTCTAGAAACTTCCATATTTCAAACAACTTTTAGTATTACCCCCAACATTATAAAAGGTTTTCGCTTATATAGGAAATCACCGCATAACCGCTGCCGCTTACCTTACATATATTAACTTATCATATCTACTTAAAAATTATAGTAGGAACTTTAGATAATTAGTTTGTTAGGTTGTAGATACATACTTATACTAGCTAAAACATGTCGAAAGAACGGGAACTTTCCATTCTGGAAGCAAAACGCAATGTTTTATTCGAGCGTATTCAAGGAATATACGAGCGTTCAAAGACAGCAAACGCTTCCGAAGCAAATAAAGAAGCGTTTCTGAGTTATTGCATAACTGTGGATAGTATTAGGACAGATTTCCAACATTTGCTGGATACCTATAACGCGAAGTTGCTGGCTATAGATCCCGAGGCAAAGCCGAATTACCAGTCGTATACATCTTTCGAGGATTTATATTGTATCATCAAGCGTATACAATCACAGCTTGAAGGTAGATGTAATTCTCCCGCGCAGGCGTCGCCGGCGCGGTCTCCGCGACTACCTCCAATTGAGTTAATGTATTTCGACGGCGATATACGGAACTGGCCGCTATTTTACGCTAGCTTCAAGTCAACAGTGCACGACAATGACTCGTTGACGGATGCGGACAGGTTATACTATTTGATAGGCAAACTGTCACCGAAAGCGCAGTCAGTATTTGCGGGAATTTCACCCAGCGCTGGAAATTATCAGCTGATATTTCAGTCGCTTGTGGACAGATACCAAGACACCCGCGTACTCGCATCCACATACTTTGACCAAGCTTTGAGTCTTAGATTGACCGGTCCGGCGTCGGCCTCCAACTTCTAGCTGTTCATTGACAACTTCATAACCGCAGTTAGCGCACTTAAAAACTTAAAATTGGACGATCTTTCTGATTTTATGCTACTACAAATAGCTCTGAATAAGTTCGATACGGAAACGATCCGCGCCTATGAAATGACTGAGCGAAATAACAAATTACCAACATTAGATAGCTTCACGTCATTCATACAAGACCAATGTAGAATATATCACAGCACGCAGCCTAACGCACATAGTTCGACATGTGATACCATTAAACAAAGGCCGAACAAGGCGCGAAATAATAAACCCAATCGCGCTCCGAATCCGCAATCTTATGTAGCTTGCTCAGAGTCGAATATCGGTAATAAATCGAGTAAATGTTTGTGTGAAAATATAGAACACGACCATTATTTCAAATGTCCCGCGTTCAATAACTTAAGCCCAACGGCTCGTTTCAAATGTGTAAAAGATAATAAAGCGTGCGTGAATTGCCTAAGTATAAAGCATAAAACTAGTAATTGTTCAAGCAGTGCTAAATGTCGTTCGTGTAAACAACGTCACCATACACTATTACACTTCGATGGAAAGGTGAATGATGAGTCACATAAACCGGTTCAGATTGCTACGTCAGCGCGATCGACTCAGAGCGCCGCTACTTCAACCACACCGCCCGCCTCGCAGTCCGAAGTGGCTTTGTGTGCGACGTCCATTGCGTGTGCACGCAATTGTCAAGCAAGCGCTTGCCATGTTCGGCGCGATGATAAGCCGCAGCGTAATATGTCGTCGACGACTGTATTGTTAGCAACCGCGCAAGTTATCGTTTACGATTCTGCTAAAAGGCCGCACGTGGTAAGGTGTTTGTTGGATACAGCGTCGCAGTCTAATTTCATGTCAGTTGATTGTTATAATCGCATCGGATTGCGAGATAATTATAAAGAAACGAGGTTAATAATTAGAGGTATCGGCGGTTCGGAAAAGCCTTGTAAGGGTTCCGTAGACTTTAAAATATATTCACGTTTTAATGAAAACATTAACTTTGAAGTTTCCTCCCTTGTAGTGGATCGCATTACAGATGCGTTACCGAACGCTCTCGTAGACGTGTCTCAACTTAATCATTTGACGAAGTTACCGTTAGCGGACTCTGATTTTGCGCGGCCGGGTAAGATCGACGTTCTGTTAGGTGCCGCCGTACTACCACACATATTCCTACAAAATGTCGTGCGCAGTAATCAAGCGAACATTCCTCCCGCCATTGAGACGGTATTGGGGTATGTGATTATGGGTACGGTACCTACGTCACACGTTTCTAACTACGCCTTGTCTTGTTGTGCCGTTCTTCAAGAGAAAAATATTGACACTCTGCTCAAGCGATTCTGGGAGCTTGAGGAGGTCTCCGCATCGCCTTCACAAAGCCGTAAGGAACTCGAATGTGAGGAACACTTCTGCGCAACCACAGTTCGTGATGACAACGGCAGATATCTTGTGGCTCTGCCCTTTAGTGGCGATCCGTATTCGTTAGGCGACTCCTACGCCGCCGCACTGAGACGTTTTCATTGTTTAGAACGCAAACTTGACGCTTCGATCAAATTACGAGGCGCTTACAATGACGTCATTCGCGATTACCTAGATAAAGGTTTTCTGAGTCTCGTTATCAATAGTGGGGATAAATCTCTTCCCGCGTATTACATCCCGCATCACGGCGTAGTTCGCGAAGATAAAGTTTCTACTAAACTTCGCGTGGTTCTAGATGCCAGTTGTAAAACTACGTCGGGTCAGTCTATTAACGACATTTTGCATGCCGGCCCTAATTTGCAGGGTGACTTATTTAATATCTTAATAAAGTTTCGTCTTTTCAAAATCGCGCTGTCAGCTGACTGCCGTCAGATGTTTCTTAATATCGGCGTTCGTGAATCTGACCGTAGGTTTCAAAGGATTTTCTATCGCTTTGACAGCGGTGAACCATTATCCGTATACCAGTTTAACCGAGTTTGCTTTGGACTCAAGTCCAGTCCATATCACGCGCTACGCGTTGTCCGCAAGTTGATAGCTGATGAAGGCGACAACTTTCCTGCTGCCGCAGCTGTGGCATCTTCCGCATTATACATGGATGACATCGCCTGTAGTGTCACATCCACCCCGCAAGCCATTTCGCTTTGTGAAGAGCTTATTCAACTCTTCAAGCGAGGCCAGTTTGATCTTGTCAAGTGGACGAGCAACTGTAGAGAGGTTCTCGCATACTTGCCTGATTCTCATAAGGCTTCTCCAGACATCGAGTTTGAGAGGTCTGTACCGCATAAGGTCCTCGGCTTACGCTGGGACAAATCCTGTGATAGTTTCCGGTTTGACGTCGCACCACCCGACGATAAGTGCACCAAGCGCACCATGCTGTCAACAGTGGCTCGACTGTGGGACATACTGGGTTTTGTGGCTCCCACAATTTTGTACGCCAAGCTCTTGATCAAAGAGCTCTGGCTATCAAAGTGTGAGTGGGATGACGCACCTCCCGACCATATCGTCGTCGCTTGGAAGCAATTTTGTATTGAGCTTTCCGCGCTCAACCAAATTGTTATACCACGTCATCTTGGGTTGGTCGACGAATGCATCGTAAATCTGATAGGATTCGCTGACGCCAGCGAAAGCGCTTACGGCGGAGTCGTATATTTGCAAGTCCGCATTGGATCTAACTACTCAGTGCAGTTAGTTTGTGCCAAGTCCAAGGTCTCGCCGGTTAAAACCATATCGGTTGCGAGATTGGAGCTGTGCGCGGCCCTGCTGTTGTCTCAGTTGCTCTGCAAGGTTCGGGACACGGTTTTGCCCCACTACCCCATTAATAAAATATACGCATTTTCCGACTCCAAGGTAGCGCTCGCCTGGATCCGTTCGTCACCGCACCGTTGGCAGACCTTTGTCGCCAATCGCGTTACTAAAATAATTGATCTAGTTCCCGCTACTTGCTTCCACCACGTCGCTGGTATTGAAAATCCAGCTGACTGCCTTTCTCGTGGGGTTACTCCATCTAAACTTCTGCAACATCCTTTGTGGTATTGTGGGCCATCCTGGATTTCCCATGATCCGTCAGGGTGGCCCATACAATCCTGTGACTACAGTGTAGAAGTCGAGGATGCTCCTGAGCGGAAGTCGCTCTCTCATCACGTGGTCATTGATGTCGAGGAATCTCCGATCTATGCACTCGCGCTGCGCATGTCGTCGTGGACGAAGTTACTGCGCGCCATTGTCTATGTCTGTAGGTTTCTTAAGCAACTCCCTAATGGGACTTTTGTCTCAAGCTCTGATCTCGAATTCGCAGAGAATAAATTGTTGCGAGTAGTCCAGGCTGTTTATTTTAGTAACGATATTAAAAATTTAATAAATAATGTATCATGTTCTCCCGCGCTCCTTAAGCTCAAGCCGTTCCTCGATGAGCATGGCATCGTACGCGTTGGCGGTCGTCTTTCTAATTCGGACGAACCTTACAATTACAAACATCCTTGTGTGTTACCGCGTCACGACCATGTCGTTGACCTTCTTGTTGATTTTTATCACAAGAAGCATCTCCATGCCGGTCCGGAGTTGCTTATGTCCTTACTCAGGCATAAATATTGGATTTTTGCTGCAAGGCGAATAATTCGCCACAGAATACATAAATGTAACGTCTGTTTTAAATCCCGTCCTCGCCCGGGCTATCCTCTAATGGCTGATCTTCCTAGCCATCGCGTCAAGCAGGTGGATAAAGCGTTCACACATACCGGTTGTGATTATGCGGGCCCGCTTCAGTACACGCCAGTGCGTGGTCGAGGCGTCAAGAGTCGCAAAGCCTGGTTATGCATTTTCACGTGCTTAACGACGCGCGCTACGCATATTGAGGTCGCAACGGATCTAAGCACGGTGTCCTTCATAGCAGCCTTAAAACGATTTCTCTCGCGGCGCGGCCCGGTGCAGTGTTTGTACACGGACAACGACACGTGTTTCGTAGGCGCGAATTCTTATTTGCATGACCTATATAAGTTTCTCAACCGAGAATATCGTGATCGTCTTCAAGAAGAACTTTCCATAAATCGCATTGACTGGAAGTTCATTCCACCTGCTTCACCACATTTCGGTGGTTGTTGGGAAAGCATGGTCAAGGTAATCAAAACGCATCTCTTCAAAGTCATAGGTCAGCAGATCCTTTCCTACGAGGAGCTTTTGACGGTGCTCGCCCAAGTCGAAGCACTGGTTAATTCGCGCCCGCTCACGGCATTGAGTAGTGATCCCACAGAATCATCCGCGTTAACGCCTGCGCACTTCTTACACACCGCGCCATTGTCGTCGCTTCCCGCCCCTGAAGCAAACTCTTCTAGCTTGCTTCAGAGACATACTCTGTTGGATGTGCTCGTGCAGTCGTTCTGGCGGCGTTGGCGTTCGGAATACCTTCACCAGCTCCAGGCTAGATCCAAGTGGAATAGTCCTGCATTACCTATACAGGAGGGTACGTTGGTCATTGTCATGAACGATAACTCTCCGCCGCTTTCCTGGCCACTAGCTATCATAGAGAAATTACATACTTCTAAAGACGGTACGACCCGTGTCGTTACCGTGAAAACCGCGAAGGGCAGCTACGTACGCCCCGTCGTGCGTCTCTGTCCACTACCCACTCAGTGAGGTCTAGCCTGAAGCTGGATCTCTCGCCTTTAGCCTAAGTATTTAGTCAGTAGCTTTCGTTATAGGTGTTTTCTTTAGTTAATATATAATTAATTTAATCATAACGCAGTATTGGCTTAAGGATAGGTTTTGCGGTGGTATACCTAGCATAGCTTATCTAATTTGTTTCCCTTTTCTTCTAAAGGTAACCCTTTAACCCCGGGGGGAAATGGTGACGCCATCTCGTAGCTTTTCTACTCATTAACTGATTCTCTCATATGACGTAGATCGTTGGAACAGGCGACGATATATGTCCATCCCTTTCCCTCCCCTTTTGCGCTCGCCTATCCAAAATGGATCGGAGCGACACTCCACGAAAAGACAGCTAACCGTTCGCAACACGACCGCGCTGCGTATACGCCAGCCTGCAGGTCAAACCGCTCTCCGCCGGAATCGTGATACAAACAGCGCCCCGGGGCCATCCGCGACCTGGTGCACCAGAAGACACTCACAACGAGTGTTTCCATCAATCGCCGGCATCTTCAACCTATCGGCCGCGCCATCGAAGCCGCCACGTGGTCCAGAACAAGGTAGGTGAGCGACGAGCTTTCCATCTCCTTTTAATCTATTGTCGCCTGTTCGTATCATTTTGATTCCCCAAGACGATAATCAGAATCCTCAATACAGTCCACTAATAAATAAACCCCATTTCTCTAAATAATATAAATTTTCAAAATCGTCTTATAAATTGGTTGGAATTTACCCACCAACAGTAGTTGCTTGTTTTTCGAAAATCTTCCTCTCCTATGAATATAATACAGCAATCTTTTTGAGTGAAGTCAGACAGTTTGGATGGTAGATTGTCAATAAGTTTCTCGATGCCGCAATTAGGTGTCAGGTAGTGGCATAATTGCTTGTTATCGAATGTATCTACTGCGGTTGATAGTAATCCCTTAGTTTTGTTGCTGCTAATGATACACAGTTTGTTCTTTTCGGGGACAGACGATACATAGGGTGGTACTATGCTGGTTATGTCATTCTGCGTTCTTGGAGAACTAGAATCATGCCATGGTTTTTGACTCATATCCTGGATGCAGCTTTTTTGCGGTGTTTTATTTTTGGTTTTCCTGTGTTTTTTGTTGGGAGTCTCAGTGGATACTATTTTGAAAGCTTTTTTTGCTATTTCATGTTTTGACTTTATGTCTGTAATAGATTTCTTTAACTCCGTGTTCTCAAGAGACAGATTGTTAATTTCCTGGTGAGCTGAAGACAATTCTAATTTAAGTTTTGCTATCTCATTCTTAAGATCAGACAGCTGTTTATCATTTTCATCGTCGGACAGGTTTGGTAAACTGTTAGTAGTGCCATCTAGCGTCAAGTTGTTGCAACTACTACTTTCATTGATTGACGATGATCGGATACGAGGCGTGGTTTGAGAACTTGTCTTCCGATGTCGAAATGTGATATTCTCCAAGAAATCCATCATTATTATAAATATAAATTGATTAGAAACATTCGGAAAAAGTACAACGTAGAACTTGGATTCGAACTCGGGTCACGACGTTTGTTTTGGTATTTCAAAAAGACCCAGCGTTGTAAGCCACTCCGCCAAAAAGCTAATACGTCCTAATTATTTACAATTTAAATTTGACAAGACGGTTATTTTTCTTTGTTTCAAAATTTGCACTGTCATATTGTTTTTACGGTTTTTGTTGTAAAAACCATTCGTTACACTTTGCTATTTCACTGAGAGTACCACTTTATTTGGTAAGCACAACCCGTTGACACGGTTTTACCATCAATTGTCATTATTTACGAGACGATCACTGTATTGTTTTTCATTCATAACTTTATTGTTTTTATGCAGAATCGTTAAATACGTGGGCTACTGCCAGAGGACTCAAAAAAAACCGAATTAATTACAAACTAATTTATTTAATAAAAAGAAATTACAATTATTAAGAGAGCAAATTGACTCGGTCGATGGTGGATACGAAGTGAGCGGGCTCGGTCACGTAGACGGTGTCGTCGAGCCTCGTGTTCTGTGTCAGCAGTTTCCCCTCGTAGCAACTGGGTCGATGATGCGCACGCGTTGTGCCTCGTGCCAGCAGTGTCAGCGCTTTACTTAATAGTGATGCGCGTAACACGTTTGAAAACACAGTGTTTTACACTTCATTGTTGGTAAATACTGTCACTGTTTTACTTGACTTTATCACTTAAATGTGGTTAATTAATTTATAAACAATTTTTAATCGCGGAGCTGATGTTGTCACTTGCACTAGCGCCGCGCGTCTAGAACCAACCCATTACACTCACGGGTGTCGTATAAGGTGACTAATGTCTGAGGCAGAACACCTTGAGCCTCCGTAGACCAGATACTACGGGCAGCAGCGTTTTCCACTGCGATGTCCAATCCGCCTGCCAAGCGTGGAGATTACGGCAAATTCCTCCCATCATGGGAGAGGCTTATGTCCAGCAGTGGACGTTATGGGCTGTTGTGGTGGTGGTGGCCTAAGCACAAACCCAGTGAACTCGGTGAGATGTAAACCATAGCTATTGTTACTTGTTCCAGCATCTTACGATGAAACGTATGTGTTGTTCATTGCATTGTTCTAGCCATGTACTAGTTTATGTTAACAATTTATATTAGCTTCTGTAAATTGCACATTTTAAAGTTGCAATTTATAGAAGTATAGAATTATTAACATTGAATTATGACTTCAAACAGAAGTTTGTTACACCAAAGTTAGTTTACTGGCATCATAGACTGATTGATGTGTCACTAGAGCTATGTGACATCGTTCACCTGCTGCATCTCACAATATCAGGAGCTTCTTTACACTGCTACAATAAATGATATCTTACACTAGGCATAGATGCTCCCTAACTTATTTCTGCTATTTATTTTTTTAATTTTATTTTTTACATTTACTACTTAATAGACTAAAAGCGTTGTTAGCCAGCTTTCAGTCTAACCAGATGCAGCTGAATACTAGTAGTCTGATTGTCAGACTATCTGGTTTCTGACAACCCCTTAAGACTGTCAAAGATCAGCAAATGACAGATGGGACTACTTAGCTTTCTGTTATATTACGTCACCGTTTGGAGGCCAAGTACAATCACTAGTCTAGCTAAAAGGCTTATTAACAAACTAAACTAGTTGACAGTACCCGGCTGTCTGCGGCCGGGTCCGTGTCGCAGCGTGTCTGCTGCTCGCCCGCGGTCGGTAACTTTACAACTTTTGCAAGATTATTAGAATTAGCAATCCAAAAAGAAGTAGTGTGTGGAAAGACACGTCAAACGACTAGTCCTCCGTTCCGCGGCGCTTGGCCGCCGGCATTATACTGTTATTATACAAAACGCACATGTCACGCCTCCCTGGTGCGGCCGTGCTAATAACACATCGGGAGTGTTCTACTATTCTGGTGCGGCCGTGCTAATAACACATCGGGAGTGTTCTACTATTAAGCCCTGCACAAGTGCACAGACAAGGGATGTTTGTCTGGGTAGTCCGTCGAACAGCACAAAGGTATGGGAAAGTCCCCCAAAAAATTAATAACGTGCCAAAACGCATCACTCGAGATTGACGAACATGGACAAATTATCAAATTGATCACACAAGCTGTACAGACTACGTTGAGAAAAATTTTCCTCGCATCGAGTAGTTTTCTCTTCCATGGACAGTCTTCCGTCTGCGCGAGCCTTTACGGTTCGTGTGGCTAACTGGCAAGCTCGACACACGGGTACTCCCTTAATTCTCCTAAAAAAATTTGTCCGAAAATCATTATCCATAAAACGTTTGCTATAAACTTCAGTAACCATAATGTTCAAAATCCCGAAATTTTGTTTTACATAATTATCTTTATTTCTAAAACTGTTTTGTCATAATATCGGATACTATAATAATTGAATCTTCTAATTTTACATGCCATAAAGTCAAATGTCCTAAGTATTTTATTATATAATGTGTATTATTCCGAATGCTCATATAAGTATAATGAAATTTTTGGTCCTAAAACATTTGCTAAAAATTAGGTTTTAGTGACAGAAACGAATCGCTGTAAATCCGACCCCACGCAGTCTTGTCTGCCCTACCCCGAGAGTGTAATTTAAAATCGCGTAGGCGCGGAGGGGCGAGGCGGCCCGCGAGTTGAGGAGCAGGTGGTTGTAACACTCGCCGCCGCTGCTGAGGCTGGCCGGCTTCGCCGGCCAGCAAGCCGAAGCTGCGGTGGGGAGCGTTAAACACATCTGCGACGATAAGCTCGCGTGGGACCGCCGGAGCCCCGCAGCGCCGGAGCCGTGACAGAAACCATGCCTGCTGCATGTTGCTTGCTCGCTTGCATGCTGCATGCTTGCTTGCATACTGTATGTGTGCTTGCATGCTGCATGGTTGCTGCAAGCTTGTTGCAAGCTTGTTGCATGCTCGCTGCATGCTTGCTGAATGCTTGCTGCATGCTTGCTGAATGCATGGTGTACCTATGTTTGTTTGGTGTATGTTTGTTTGATTGATTGATTTTCTGTGTTTTAGTGACTACCGATATGAAATGTATGCCAAAAGAAGATTCTAACTGTGAACTTTCTGCAATATTATGATGGTTCTACTTTTTAATTCTTACAAATTTCATAAGAGCAATATTATTTAAAAATGTGTTATAGCAAAAGCCAAGTAATACTTAACCTGTAGTTACCGTAATTACAGACACAATTAAAATAACAACGTTCTGTTCCCTTTTGGGAACGTCTGGGAACATACCGGTTTGTTTTAAAAATATTATTAAGATCAATACAACGATATTTTTTTTTAAATTTAGGATTTAAAACTATTATTCAAAACGGTTTTAAGTCTTTTGTATATTATTGATTGCAATATTTATGACAAACGGGTTTAGGGCATATTGTATTTAGGGATTTCAATTTTATATCATGTGATATTATGTGATATTAAGTTCGGGTAAGTTATCATTCGGACAAATGATGATTAGGACAAAAAAAGTTATGGCACTTTAAATTATGAATAAAAAAGTTAGATAATACAATAGAGAACCCGACACACGTCTTAGTTATTACGTTACAACTTGCACTACGCTGTCAGCCCTGCGACTCACAACATGCGTTGTTATACAAAGGCTGCTTAATTGTTTTATTTCATCGCCTTAAATAGTAGATGAGAGATAGGCACGTATTTGAAACTGAAAAATATTGACTGGATTTATAGCGAACAATTTGTATGTTTGAACATAGAGGAAGTCTTTGGTAAGCAGTAGTTCGTACAAAATAAAATCAATGCTTATGATATTTTGAGAGCGGGATCAAACCTAAACTCCCCCTCAACAGCAACTACCAAAACCATCTAGCAATCAGATATCAGCAACCGGAGACGGCACAACCCCAAGCCGGGGTCACCATGGGGTTGATAGACCACTACCCTCTATAATTACTCTAACTACCTGGAATAAATAAATAAATAAATAAATATTGCTGGACATTACACACAGCGCCATCTAGTGCCACACTAAGCAACGCTTGTGTCGTGGACACCAGATAGTTGATATACTACATAGATACTTTTTGTTTTGTAAATACATACTTAATATACATACAAACATCCATGACTCGGAAACAAATGTCCGTGCTCATCACACAAACATTTGAATAAAGTCACAGACAAATAAATTATATATTACAACTCTAAACACAAAAACGTTAAGAACCGATGACAGAATAATAGAACTCGAAGAAGCACTGATGAAGATTAAATGGCATATAATCGGGCTCAGTGAAGTTAGAAGATTGGGTGAAGAAATAAGAGAATTCACAGACTTTATATTCCACTTCAAAGGAGAAATACAAGGACAATTTGGAATAGGTTTTATAGTTAGAAAAGAACTTAATAAATAAATAGGAGAATTCATCGGAGTATCAGATAGGATTGGAATTTTAAATATTAATTTACCGGGTTTCAAAAAACCATTCTCAATATTCCAGATATATGCCCCGACAGAGCAAGCAACGAAATAGAAAAAAACACATTTTATAAAAAACTTACAGAAGCAATGCTGGAAGCAAATAAAAATGTAATAGGTAGTAAATGGGAGACTTAAACGGTCAAGTAGGAACGAAATCTGATGTAGGAGATTATGTTATAGGAAACTGTGGCAAAGAGAAAAGAAGCGAAAATAGACAACGATTTACAAATTTCTGTTTCGAGCACAATTTCAGAATAATGAATACCTTCTTCCCCAAGAAAGAGGGTAAAAAATGCACCTGGATTTCTCCAAATGGTAAAAATAGAAACGAGATAGACTACATAGCTACTAACATGCCAAAAATATTCAATGATATTGGCGTAATAAATGACCTTAACTTCAACTCAGACCACAGACTGGTAAGGGGCACTCTATTGTTTGTAAGGACCTAAAAATACAAAGAAGCAAATTCAATGAACCTAGTAGCATCCCAAAACACCACCTGGTCTCTTAAAGAAATAATGAAAAATAAAACTGTACCCGTTTCAGAAAAAAGGAAGCTACACAACACCTGCATTCTTCCATGTCTTACGTACGGCTGCCAGACCTGGCCATTATCACGAAAAATCGAACATACGCTATGTGTATGTCAAAGAGGAATGGAGAGGAGCATGACGAACCTAAAACTTCAAGGCAAATGGAAAGCTACGAAAATAAGGAACATTACTAAAGTGGCAGATGTTAGAGTAAAAATCAGAACACTCAAATGGAAATGGACAGGTCATATGATGAGAGCCAAGACGGAAAAATGGACCAAAAAAGTCTCAGAGTGGTAACCAAGAAATGGAAAAAAGACGTAGAGGTGGGAGGATGATCTGCCAAAGAGCTGGCGAAGAATTGCTCTGGACAGGAATAATTGGAGGGAAATGAGACAAGACAGCCTGACCTGGTAGCTGATTAGTTTTTAAGTTAATGTATTACTTGTTTATGTATTATGAAGGTCAGAGTAAAATAAAGGCTATTTTTATTTTATTTATTTATTTTAGTTCGTAGAAGGCCAACAAAACAATTCTAGAACCATTGCCTGCAAAGTAAAGTGGCAGAACCATCAACGAAATATCGAATTTTTAACTCAGCTGACCTTTCCCTATCTACTAATCTTAAAGATTCAGTCACGATCTAGATTGCCCGGAGCCCATAAATTATAGCACGTAGTCATGCAAATAACATCGAACGAAGCCGTCGGTCACGCGTGTCCATGTAATCCTCTAGTATACAACCCGGAACATAGATAAATCAATAATCAGGAGTAATGGCGGTCATCAGCAGCCGTATCTTAATCTCCAGCAATTAAAACAGTATCTAATTGTGCCGCTGTAGGGCGCGGTCTGATTGCACGCGTTACGCGCTTTTTTGTAGATAAGGCCCGGGCAGCAATTAGGCGGAGCGATATTTCACGCCTAACACCCGATACGGCCGAGTTATGTGACCACTATCGCTTCTGGCGGGGTGGCGCAAGATACAAACTTAGCGTATTACGTTATACTATTGTTTTGTGGAACATATTCTAGACACAAAGAAAAAATATTGTACTAAAAACAACACACTACAACATACTTAACATTTTATAGTATTGGTACGTTCAATATAAATAATCACCTACTAATGGGACAGCATTTTCTTTGCAATGACTCATTCAATAACATGAAACTTACAAACAAGTCCAAGAAAGGCTCTGCAGCAAGCATCAGTTTACCTTGACACGTCCACTTTTTGATACCTCACAGGTGTAGTACCGCTTGTAACTTGACACGTCCACTTTTTGATACCTCACAGGTGTAGCACCGCTTGTAACTTGACACGTCCACTTTTTGATACCTCACAGGTGTAGCACCGCTTGTAACTTGACACGTCCACTTTTTGATACCTCACAGGTGTAGCACCGCTTGTAACTTGACACGTCCACTTTTTGATACCTCACAGGTGTAGCACCGCTTGTAACTTGACACGTCCACTTTTTGATACCTCACAGGTGTAGCACCGCTTGTAACTTGACACGTCCACTTTTTGATACCTCACAGGTGTAGCACCGCTTGTAACTTGACACGTCCACTTTTTGATACCTCACAGGTGTAGTACCGCTTGTAACTTGACACGTCCACTTTTTGATACCTCACAGGTGTAGCACCGCTTGTAACTTGCACGCGGCTGCGGCGTCCGTTTAGCTGTGATCGCGCTGCAGTTGATCTGTGGCTCGCAATAGCAATTGATTCATCTCCCACCGCACCACCGGCAACGCCACAGAATAGATCGGTACAGAAAGCTAGATCTATAATTATTATGGTGAGTGAAAATGCACCAATAAGGCAATATGTAAGCAAATGCCAGTCGTGAGTTGTGCAGTGCTAGCACTCGCTGTAGGTAGACGCGTGTTTAGTAGTGCAGCCCGGGTTTCCGCTCTGAGCATGGTGTTGACCTTCTGTACCTATCTATTTTGTTCGACCGCAGTGCATTCGCTACGAACCGCCATATATTGTATTAAATGAAGCACTACTAACTCGGATCTACGGCGATTATCTCAGCAGCTCTGAATTAACTAGAATTGATGATAATGTGTGTATAACTTGTAATTAAGTTCATTAACTTCCCTATCCTAAATGACTGCAAGCTTAATGTTATCTCGGTTGGGTTTAAGTCAAATAGAACGGTGGCGCAGTTTACACTACTACAATTTAGAAGCAGACGTCTAGGTAACAGGAAAGCAGCTATCTCATGCACTAGTATATAATATTTCTCAAACGCTTCTCATATTCCTGCACAAGTTAGCTACCTGTTCTACATACGAAACGGCCAACTTGGGACCTATATTACTACATTATATTACTCACTACTCTAAACTTCACTACTACTGTATAACTCCATAATATACACCCATATATCTAAGTGTCGTAAACTTCCTTTATAATAAAATGTATTTTCGTTTTTTTCTTTTCACCATAAAGCAATAATGAAAAAATCGTTTTGGCTCGCGTTGTCAAAGAGACGTCGCGTCGTCGTTCCGCGAATGGGATGGTTTATATCCCGGGCTTGTATGAACTGCTGATTCAGTACAATTCAGCGGAGACTCATATTCATACAGGAGGCGGGCTTATGGCCGGCTGAATGGACGGCTCCATGAAGTAATGTGCTCATGAGGAGGGCGACACAAGCCCTCTCGTATACCACTGCCCGACCTCTGTTGTGTGTGAGATGCGGCTTGTGGCGCACCGAGTGCATTCCGATCTATACATAATATAAGTAACTGAATTAACAAGAATGTAAGCAATAAGTCATGAAAGCAAAACCGATAAGCCAAAGACTTTATTTTTCTCTTAAGAAAATAGAGCTTGATATTAACGCTACCGATGCCAACTTATCGCCTTTTTCCATTCTCTCAAGAGCGAGTCGAACTCGCACTCAAAGGGTTCCGTAGCACCAACGAATGTTTTATTTAATTTATTTATGTACACACAAAATACTTTACAGGACATTACATTAAGATAGAAGAGCACAAAAGTATTATCAATATTTTAACGATCATTCCTAACTCAATTTGCACTCAACTGCAAAACTGTTTTTGAAAATGTCCCATTTCTCAAAAACTAAACACCAATTCATGTGCAAACCAATTTTTGTTGGCAGTTCTTTTTACGTTTTTCCTACAAACCCACATTTTTTTACAATTTTACTCATCATCATCATCATCATCATCAGCCTGTTAATGTTCCCACTACTGAGACATAGGCCTCCTCTCTATGAGAGGGAATGGGCTATAATCCACCACGCGGGCCCGGTGCGGATTGGTAGATGTCACATGTCTTCGAATTTTGTGGTTCTAAGACATGCCGGTTTCCTCACGATGTTTTCCTTCACCGTTTTGAGAGCAGTGGTGATGAAATAAATTACACAAAGTAATGCGCCTGCCTAGGTTCGAACCCACGACTTACTGTTCGTAAGTCGCGGCCGCCACCACATGGGCCACCGCTGCTCTCAATTTTACTGCAATTTTACTCAAGTTACAGTAAAAGTTAGAGGCACAAGTTTTACGGCTTTAGAAGCGAATATCTTATCAATAATTGACTTAAGAAAAAAGTATTTTAGAAACACTTCTACAACCATACAGTTCTATGTTACATGAATGGATGGTCTCCCTTGTAATGTTTTAAGGTGATATGTTGAAAAAGATGTGTTTTTTCTATTTCGTGTAACTTGTTGAGTATGTGGAATACGGATTTAACATTTTGGTATATGCTTTTTGACTCTTTGGTCTAGTATTGTGTAAAAGGAATACACGATTAAATATTTTTTTCTCGATACAAAAAAATTACAAAGTTATATCTAATTTTTTACTTTTTTCGACATCACGGCGAAACGTTTAAGGGTTATTCAATGGAATTTACTTTAAAACATAGATAATTATTGTATCAAAGTTTACTCAAAGTAGTTTTAAATTTAATTCTTTATTTTTTTTTTAAAAGAGTAAATTCGTTTTGGCACATACGTCGTTTTACTCCGAGCGCACGCACATTATAGCCATCTCTCTTCTTTTGCGTTTCAAAAGTAATTGCATCACTTTCGCTCGCTTAGTAGAGCAGTTGCCCGGTGCGAGGTATCGATGTAGGCCCTATCTTTCACTTCACTTTTGTGTAGAGGTTTATAAAAGACACCAGCCTTCCAAATTTCAACAGTGTGGTGTCAACAGAGTAAAATGGCTGCAGTGACATACGGACGGACAGACAGACGGATAGACGAACAGCATGAATCAATAAGGGTTTCGTTTTTGCCATTTGGCAACTGAACCATAAAAACATGTGACGAATCTAAGTATTTCTTTTACTTGCTGATCAGCGCGCATGTTGGAAAAACAACTCGTTTCAATTTCCCTCAACAGAATGAAGACTGAAACGTTTCGCTTCAAGCCTCTTATACTCATTTTCCGCGAGCGTTGTTTTACTTAGACGACATTCTGCTACACATGAACCTGCCCTTAATTGTATTCTAGCAATATAATAACACATTCAAGACTCATTTATTTTATAATAAGAAGCACATTTTCGTTCGTACATTTTCAGATAGGGTAATATCAAAGTTAATTAGGCAGACATTTTGATACAGAGATATTGTACGGGTTAAGCCGAAACGGGTCCCTGCGTACTAGGTACAAGTCTGGCGCTAGGCAATACTGTTTATTTCTAATTGAACTTTAGATAAAACGATCACATTTATCTAATCTAGCTCAGTCGAAATGGTTAAAAGCAATTTGCAAGCCGTTTATGGAGCTAAGTGTTGCTAAATAGAACATTCGTAACTGCGGTGGGAACATAACTTTAGTCTATTGTTTAAAGCGCTGGAAGTTATTGCCGACGCACTAATACCTGCTCTGGAATGTGAGAATATGCTTGCAGAGCCGGGTCCTGTTCCCCTCTAATCGATGATTTGATTCCTTTTAAACGATGTTAGCTCAAACACAACATGGCGTGCCCTACCTGTTATAATGTCACATCTACACTTCCCCTCGTAAAATAAAACTAGTACACACAATTACGTATTCTCGCTTGTCATGATTTTCAAATATGTATTAAATAATAAGATCTGCTGTGATCTATTTAAACTAATATTATGTAGGGTTTTAAAGATTTTAATAATTCGTTTTATATTTGAGAAATGACAACACTGCCTAACCGTCAATGTGGTAGCGGGAAGGGGTAGTTTATAAAACATGACACTCGGCCGAGAGAGCGCTGTTCATTGGGAGAAATTGTGGTGTTAAGACTAATAGTCGAATCTGTGTCTGATAACTGATAAGTGTTGTAATTATTGCATTTTGTATAAAACGTGAAATAATGTAGAAGTGCCCATCCAGGCCTATGTGGACTGAAATACTTGGATTTGAATATACTCAAGAGTTGATTGGAGCTACAGTTGTTTTATTACAGTTCAGAAGTGACAAGAACCACGAGCCATCTCTCAGCGAAATAGTAAGTAATTTGTTTCCTTTTCTTTACCATAGTAAGATGTATACTTTCTGTTAAATTTCGGTAAAAAAAAAAGAGGGTGGAAATTTAACAGATAAACTTTCACGTATGCACAGTGTTTTACACCATGGAGATTATTGTTATATCATGAAACAGAGAAAAAATTCTACCCCGCTAAAAAGCTCACGTGATTCAACTATGCAGAAAGTATACATAATTATTAAGAACTGTGTTCTGACTCGCATTGCTCGAATTTATTACTCTGAATTCTCTGAAGTTGATTTATTTAACTCTAATAAACCGACATTAAAAAAAAACGAATAGTGAACACTATAAATGGAGATAAATGAGAAGCAACCAATCTTCTTCTTCTTCTTTTTTTATTCAACCGTTTTTTGTTTAAAATTTTTCAAAATCGTAATCCAATTCTAAAAATAACTTAAAAATTATTTTGTATCGTATTTTTGTATTGTATTTTTATTTTTTTTAAATATCTGGCATTAGTCCGTTCGCATGTATTATATACATATATATCCCAGTTACACAGGGAAATCTATAATTGGCCATAATAACTGTCACAAGCATATTTCGTAAAATATTTTTATGTATCGCTGTTGGTTAGTTTATAGATAAAATTAAAATAATTATGGCATATATTATTATTTATGAGTTTAACAATGCAGCAATGAAGATGGGTTGATTTTACATGTTAACATCCATTCTAAAGAACCATGTGTGAGTGTTGTTAGTAAACCATGTAGGTGTACCAGTAGCGAAGTGTCAATTTTGTAAAAGGGTAAGCCGGAGTACGTATCCTTAATTATATGTCTATAGAATACTGATTGTGCCATTTTTCAAAGGGAATCCGGTACGAATCGAGTTGTATGGTACCTTCGCCACTGAGGTGTACATATAGTATGCCATGTAGGTAGAGATAGGGATAGTCGTTAAACTTTTAATATTTGCTTGATTAAAAAAAAAAAAAAACATAAAAACTTACACGTTTTGAAGTATTTTGAAGAATTGACCATGAGGCATTTATGAGAATTATTACCCACAATGTTTATTAGACAATGCTACATTGTTTTTGCTATTATTTACATGGCTATGCTGTCATAGGCCTCTGCACCGGCATTTAAATGAGCAACATTGGTAGTGCCAATGTAACAAACATGCTTTATTTATGATTATTTACAAACATCCAGAGGTAAATGTCAATAACTTATTATTCTGGCCATGATGATAATGATGATAATGATAATGTGAACTAAGTGTGTTCATAGGCGACTCGGTTAGTTCACTTGATTTTAGGTAGGTATGACCTACTGATTTATCACAGTGAATCGGTCGTCAGACAGATGTTAACCCAGTGAACTAAATGTGTTCACAGGGCCTATGTTATGCGACTTAGTGAGTTCGCTGGATTTTTGTAAATGATAAATGATAATTGATAAATGATAATTTATAAATGATAATTGATAAATGATAATTGATAAATGATAATTGATAAATGATAATTGATAAATGATAATTAATAAATGATAATTGATAAATGATAAATGATAATTGATAATTGATAAATGATAATTGACAAATGATAATTGATAAATGATAATTGATAAATGATAATTGATAAATGATAATTGATAAATGATAATTGATAAATAATAAATGATAATTGATAATTGATAAATTATAAATGATAATTGATAAATGATAATTGATAAATGATAATTGATAAATGATAATTGATAAATAATAAATGATAATTGATAATTGATAAATTATAAATGATAATTGATAAATGATAATTGATAAATGATAATTGATAAATGATAATTGATAAATGATAAATGATAATTGATAAATGATAAATGATGTTTATTTTGCAAGTAGGTTTTTACAAACACTTTTACAACTTAAAATTAATTAATAATGGTGAGCAATGAATTAAAACAGGTTATTGTAGTAGTTGGTTATTCCCTATCAATGTTACAGGATATCTTTTCTTTTAATGGAGCCCGTGAGTTGCTCGCTGGATGCGTAAGGGGCGATGTATATTTTCTCACTGGATTATTGGGTGAGCTGCATACATTCGTCGGATTTGAGCAAACTGTATTTGCTTACTGGTTAATGACTCTTACAACGTTTAGATGAAGCGTAGTAATTATATTGAATTCGAATGATTTTAATTAAATAAATAAGAGACAGATTATGTCGATGAATATTGTACACATTTCGGAAATCAATAGGCGTAGTTGTTGAGGAACTTGACTGCTAAGCTGTATTTTTATGTAGTAGAAGTACTAGCGGATGTCACAGTCTCGAGTACGGGGATAAAATATAGCTTATGTTGCTCGCTGGTAATGTAGCTATCCTTTGCTGAAAGAAAAATGTCCAGTAGTTTTTAAGTTTATTCGTTACATACAAAGATACAGATCTTTCCTCTTTAATAATCTTGGTATAGACTGACGTCTGACAATTAATGACATTGACGGATAAAATCAAAAAGCAAAGCAAATTCACTTTCTAAAGTAAAGTTCGTACTCAATTCGAAGTCTAGTCATAATAATTATTATTAGTTTTCTCGTTATTTTCTTTCTAATTTTTGGTATTTGATAGAATATATATTAGTTAATTTTATCTGTATATGTGTATTAGTATCAATATACCTAAGTATTAATATTCTCGTTACCAAAAAGTTAGGGTACAATGTTTTCTTATTTAACCCAAAGGTTAACTGGTAGAGAATGCCTTGTGGCATTAAGTCCGCCTATGTACTACTACATATTTCATAAGTCTTCTTATTCACTTTAAATCACTAAAGTGAAAAGCATGCACTACAAAATAATAAAACCACCATTACCAGTACCACTATTGTACATGAAGTTTAAATTATACAACATTTTTGGAATCCCCTCTGGGCAAGTAAATGTTGTGTTGCTAACAACCTGGAAATGCTAGCAAACAAATGACATTTGTATGTTTCACATTGTTGGATTGCTCACTTATTGATTGATTAATTAATTTATATTGATATTTTAGTTCAATTTCTTATTTGTTTGTTTGACCAAGACCAGCGTCTTATTTTACTTGATTTGGTAAATAGTATTGTGTATATGTCTTTGATTTATAATAATGTTTTTATGCCTATTACCCAAAATATGGATATTTCTGTCATAGAGAATTAAATTAATTAAAATTCATGATAATTAAACTTATTGTGATCGATCATTCACATGACATCGTTTTTATGCGAGTGTGAATGGATTACTTCTCAAATGATGTACAATGTTTCAGTGAGCTGTGACGATGTCGTCTGATGTTGAGCTTGGTACCCCGTCTGGTACACCTCTGAGGCGCCGGCGTAAGTCCATGAAAATGAAGGCTCAGGCAGAAAAGCCCATTGATATCTACATAGTTCGAGTGAAAAGGCTTGCCTTAGTGAACAAAGTTACGGACGTCCGTTGGAAGGGATGTTACATCGTACTTTACCTGGTGATGAAAGTATTCGTGGATATTTTATGATAAATTAATTAGGATTATTAAATAGATGTTAAATTACCGGTAGCTGTTGGCTGGCTGACTGACTGTTCGATTAGGAATAGGCCGCGGACTCGGAATAGTTCGGTACCCGAAGATCTACTTAACTTTCTTGCATCTCAGAGACCTCAACCGCAGTTTAATAATAAATTACGTGAACATACGACTCAAAACCACGGTTAAGGTCTTTGAGAAAATAGTTTATGACTTCGGTCATCGGTGTTCCAACTAAGATTGTGTCTGACCGTGACACAAGCTTTACGTTGAAAGACTAAACCTTTTGTAATACACATGGTATTAGAACATATTTTAAACGCAGTAGCTTGTCTCAGAGTTAATGGTCAGGCAGAGAGATTTAACCAAACCATCTTAAAATTCATGATCATCTAACCTATATAAAGGCTACTGAGACAAGTGTCTGGGAAACATACAATAGGGCATTAACAATTAACACTGTTTGTAATCATAATCATTTATTTGTAATGTTAAGAATAAAAATTATTTATTTGCTTAAAATACAGGTGTTACCAGATGTTAAAGTTGGTGGTTTATGCATAAACCATATTTTGCCTTTTTAGGGCATGCAAAAATAATTTTACATTATTGTATAATGCGTTTCTATGTGAAATTTAACATGTACTTATTAAGTTTACAGTAAAATAATTATTAATAATAATTAATATAAAATAATTAGTAAAGTAAAATAATTATTGGTACATATTAGTCTCAAAATAAGTTGAGCGTAATACATAGTCAAACAATACAATTCTTTAATATTTGTCTTTATACGTTAATTTTTATCATTCATTATTTTAACAAAATGTTCAATATTGTTACCATAATTTAGATTTTAGAATATGTTAATTATTAACATTATTTATAAATTCATTAGTAGAATTAAATCGTTAACTTCAAACTCTTTATAGTTCTTTGGTATTTTAAATTATAAATTAGTCCACACATTAAAAGAGTTCGTTCTTTACTTATATTGTCACTTACGGGATATCTTCCGTGATTGTTCATTGTTTTGAGCTCCCTAGTTTAGTTTAAAACCGTGAAAGCTTAAAATAGAGTTCGTTCTTTATATAGAAGTCCTGTTAATGCCTCAACACAGAAAACTGCGGCAGAGGCTATGTTTGGGATAAATAAATACACGAGATAAATTACACGAGATTTTGTCCAATAAGCTTAGCGCCGATAAGTCTATGTACTAATTTAGAGTTGCCATAAGTCGAAAAACTTAATTTTGATATGATAAGAAAAGTACAAAGCCTCTGTCGAAGTTTGCGGGTCCATACAAGATCACTGAAGTTGCAGCTGATTAAATCCGACCATGGATACATTTTGGAACTGCATAGCTCCGATGTCAAGTAGCTTTGAGAATGCTGGCAAAAGTAACTGAGTAAAGCTAACTTAAAATATTTCCTCTTACTGTCTATTTTATTGCAAAACATTTTCTTTAAATGTACAGGGTCAGAAGCTCTAGTTAAATATGTTGTCAAGTTTTAAAAATGTATATATACCTATTTGTAATGTATAGAAATGTTTTTTTTTTTTTTTTTTTTTGTTTTTCTCTCTTTATTTTTAACGCTTAAGAATGTCATGATTTTATTTCTATGATTTTTGTGTGTGCCAGGAGGCCACACAGTGTCGGATGGCCGAATGTCATGATTTTCAAATATGTATTAAATAATAAGATCTGCTGTGATCTATTTAAACTAATATTATGTAGGGTTTTAAAGATTTTAATAATTCGTTTTATATTTGAGAAATGACAACACTGCCTAACCGTCAATGTGGTAGCGGGAAGGGGTAGTTTATAAAACATGACACTCGGCCGAGAGAGCGCTGTTCATTGGGAGAAATTGTGGTGTTAAGACTAATAGTCGAATCTGTGTCTGATAACTGATAAGTGTTGTAATTATTGCATTTTGTATAAAACGTGAAATAATGTAGAAGTGCCCATCCAGGCCTATGTGGACTGAAATACTTGGATTTGAATATACTCAAGAGTTGATTGGAGCTACAGTTGTTTTATTACACGCTAATTGTAACATAATCGTGCATTCCCTTCCCGATTGTCGCTGGGATCCGGTCGCGTTCGGTGGCGTCCGGTCGTGGTCCGCTCGATGTCCGAATGAATATAATTTTTACGAGCGCCCGAGCGGCGCGCGGTGGACGGGGCCGCGTAAACTTTTCTAACTTTATTGACATTAAATCTTGATTCGGAGTGACATGGCGAGCCGCGAGCCGGGGCTGCCGGGCCGCCCCGGGCCCCGCCAGCGGCCACGCATGCCACAACGTATTTACATGCAACCATGTCACCGTGTTTTTATTTAGGGAATGGCTTCCGGAAAATAGATTATTAAAATTGCTTCCAAATTGATTGATTTAACGATGCCTGAAACACTATTTCAGTACACCATTACGAATGAGACGTGTTTGTGTTATCTTGAATGATGTGCAATACTTACTGTGTTTTCGACGGCTGTTATTCAAACGTTACCCACATTATTATCACGAAAATAATAGAATCAAAAGCAATATTGTGTCATGATTTTCAAAAATATTATGTAGGGTTTCAAAGATTTTAATAATTCGTTTTATATTTGAGAAATGACAACACTGCCTAGCCGTCATTGTTGAAGCGGGAAGGGGTAGTTTATAAAACATGACACTCGACCGAGAGAGCTCTGTTCATTGGGAGAAATTGTGGTGTTAAGACTAACAGTCGAATCTATGTCTGATAAGTGTTGTAATTAATGCATTTTGTATAAAACGTGAAGTAATGTAGAATTGTGTAATACCAAATAATTTGAAAAGAGTAACCCTGGAGTTTCTTGCCGGTTCTTCTCCATGGAAGCCACCAACCGAACCGTGCACCCTTGTCAACGTTCTTAAGTGCCCATCCAGGCCTATGTGGAATGAAATACTTGGATTTGAATATACTGAAGAGTTGATTGGAGCTACAGTGGTTTTTATTACAGTTCAGAAGTGACAAGAACCACGAGCCATCTCTCAGCGAAATAGTAAGTAATTTGTTTCCTTTTCTTTACCCTAATTAGATGTATACTTACTGTTAAATTTCTGAAAAAAAAAAGGGAGGGTGGAAATTTAACAAATAAACTTTCACGTATGCACAGTGTTTTACACCATGGAGATTATTGTTATAACACGAAATAGAGAAAGATTTCTACCCCGCTAAAAAGTTCACGTGATTCAACTATGCAGAAAGTATACATAATTATTAAGAACTGTGTTCTGACTCGCATTGCTCGAATTTATTACTCGGAATTCTCTGAAGTTGATTTATTTAACTCTAATAAACCGACATAAAAAAAAAAAAAAAAACGAATAGTGAACAATCTTCTTCTTCTTGTACTATCTTTTATTCAACCGTTTTTTGTTTAAAATTTTTCAAAAATGTAATCCAGTTCTAAAAATAACTTAAAAATTATGTTGTATCGTATTTTTGTATTGTATTTTTATTTTTTGAAAATATCTGGCATTAGTCCGTTCGCATGTAATATATATATATATATATATATATCCCAGTTACACAGGGAATGCTATAATTGGCCATAATAACTGTCACAAGCATATTTTGTAAAATATTTTTATGTATCGCTGTTGGTTAGTTAAATAAATAAAATTAAAATAATTATGGCATTTAATATATGAGTTTAACAATGCAGCCATGAAGATGTGTTGATTTTACATGTTAACATCCATTCTAAAGAACCATGTGTGAGTGTTGTTAATAAACCATGTAGGTTTACATGTAGTGTCATGCCATGTAGGTAGAGATAGGGATACTCGTAGTCGTTAAACTATTAATATTTGCTCGATAAAAAAAAAAAAAACACAAAACAAAAACTGTTACACGTTTTGAAGTATTTTGAAGAATTTAACATGAGGCATTTATGAGAATGATTACCCACAATGTTTCTTATAAAATTCTAAATTGTTTTTGCTATTATGTACATAGCTATGCCGTCATAGGCCTCTGCACCGGGATTTAAATGAGCAACATTGGTAGTGCCAGTGTAACATGCTTTATTTATGATTATTTACAAGCATCCAGAGGTAAATGTCAATAAATTATTATTCTGGCCATGGTAATTTCCTAAATGGATACCCAGTGAACTATGTTGGTTCATAGGGTCTGTGTCAAGAGACGTACCTAGTGATTTCGCTGGATATTTCAGTGGGTACTTGTTCCTGCTGATTTATCACAGTGAATCGGTCGTCAGATCCATGATAATGATGATGATAATGATAATGTGAACTAAATGTGTTCACAGGCGACTTGGTTAGTTCACTTAATTTTATGCAGGTTTGTCCTGTTGATTTATCACAGTGAATCGGTCGTCGGATCCATGTTAGGCGACTTGGTTAGTTCACTTGATTTTATGCAGGTGTGTCCTACTGATTTATCACAGTGAATCGGTCGTCAGGCAGATGTTAACCCAGTGAACTAAATGTGTTCACAGGGCCTATGTTATGCGACTTAGTGTGTTCGCTGGATTTTTGTAAATGATAAATAATGAATGATAAATGATAAATGATAGATGATAGATGATAATTGATAGATGATAGATGATAAATGTTAAATGATGTTTATTTTGCAAGTAGGTTTTTACAAACACTTACACGTCATTTTTTAAACTTTAAATTAATTAATAATGGTGAGCAGTGAATTATAGTAGTTGTTTATTCCCTATCAATGTTACGGGTTATCTTTTCTTTTAATGGAGCCCGTGAGTTACTCGCTGGATGCGTTAGGGGCGATGGATATTTTCTCAATGGATTATTGGGTGAGCTGCATACATTCGTCGGATTTGAGCAGATTACATTTGCTTACTGGTTAATGACTCTTACAACGTTTAGATGAAGCGCAATAAATATATTGAATTCGAATGATTTTTAATTAAATAAATAAGAGACAGATTATGTCGATGAATATTGTACACATTTCAGAAATCAAGAGGCGGTTATTGTTGAGGAACTTGACTGCTAAGCTGTACTTTTATGTAGAAGTACTAGCGGACGTCGCAGTTTCGAGTACGGGTATAAAATATAGCTTTTGTTGCTCGCTGGTAATGTAGCTATCCATTGCTGAAAGAAAAATGACCATCAGTTTTTAAGTTTATTCGTTACATACAAAGATACAGATCTTTCCTCTTTAATAATCTTGGTATAGACTGACGTCTGACAATTAATGACATTGACGGATAAAAGCAAAAAGCAAAGCAAATTCACTTTCTAAAGAAAAGTTCGTAACTACTATTTAAGTCAGACTAAATAGCTCTCAATTCGAAGTCTAGTCATAATAATTATTATTAGTTTTCTCGATATTATCTTTTCAATTTTTGGTATTTGATAGAATATATATTAGTTAATTTTATCTGTATATGTGTATTAAAATCAATATAAGTATTGGTATTCTCGTTCCCAAAAAACTAGTTTTTTTTAATATTATTTTGTACCCTATCACAATGTTTTCCTATCTAACCCAAAGGTTGACTGGTAGAGAATGCCTTGTGGCATTAAGTCCGCCTATGTATCACTACATAATTTCATAAGTCTTCTTACTCACTTTAAATCACTAAAGTGATAGTATAGCATGCACAACAAAATTATAAAACGATGTCTTATAAAATAGGCAAATGTAAAAAAAAAATACCAGAAATAAAGGCAATTTGAATTCGAGTGTACCACTATTGTCATGAAGTTTAAATAAATAAATAAATAATAATAAATTAAACAACATTTTTGGAATACCCTCTGGGCCTTTTGTGCCATACAAATAATTAATCAAACTAAATGTTGTGTTGCTAACAGCCTGTAAATGCCTAGCAAACAAATGACATTTTTGTGTTTTACATTGTTGGATTGCTCACTTATTGATTGATTAATTAATTTATATTGATATTTTAGTTCAATTTCTTATTTGTTTGTTTGACCAAGACCAACGTCTTATTTGACTTGATTTGGTAAATAGTATTGTGTGGTATATGTCTTTGATTGATAATAATGTTTTTATGCCTATTACCCAAAATATGGATATTTCTGTCATAGAGAATTAAATTAATTAAAATTAATGATAATTAAGCTTATTGTGATCGATCATTCACATGACATCGTTTTTATGCGAGTGTGAACGGATTACTTCTCAAATGATGTACAATGTTTCAGTGAGCCGTGACGATGTCGTCTGATGTTGAGCTTGGTACCCCGTCTGGTATACCTCTGAGGCGCCGGCGTAAGTCCATGAAAATGAAGGCTAAGGCAGAGAAGCCCATTGATATCTACATAGTTCGAGCGAAAAGACTTTCCCTAGTGAAGAAAGTTACGGACGTCCGTTGGAAGAGATGTTGAATCGTACTTTAACTGTTGATGAAAGTCTTCGTGGGTATTTTATGATAAATTAATTAGGATTATTAAATAGATGTTAAATTACTGGTAGCTGTTGGCTGGCTGGCTGACTGACTGTTCGATTAGGAATAGGTCACAGACTCGGAATAGTTTGGATCCCGAAGATTTACTTAACTTTCTTGCATCTCAGAGACCTCAACCGCAGTTTAATAATAAATTACGTGAACATACGACTCAAAACCACGGTTAAGGTCTTTGAGAAAATAGTTTATGACTTCGGTCATCGGTGTTCCAACTAAGATTGTGTCTGACCGTGACACAAGCTTTACGTTGAAAGACTTTAAAAACCTTTTGTAATACACATGGTATTAGAACATATTTTAAACGCAGTAGCCTGTCTCAGAGTTAATGGTCAGCAGAGAGATTTAATCAAACCATCTTAAAATTCATGATCATCTTAAAACCTATCAAGCTTAAACGTGACTGAGACAAGTGTGTGGGAAACATACAATAGGGCACTATCAACACTGTTCGTAATCATAATCATTTATTTGTAATGTTAAGAATAAGAATTATTTATTTGCTTAAAATACAGGTGTTACCAGATGTTAAAATTGGTGGTTTAGGCACAAACGATATTTTGGCTTTTTAGCGCATGCAAATATAATTTTACATTATTGTATAATGCGTATCTATGTGAAATTTAACATGTACTTATTAAGTAAAGTAAAATAATTATTATTAATAATTAATATAAAATAATTAGTAAAGTAAAATAATTATTATTAATAATAAATATAAAATAATTAGTAAAGTAAAATAATTATTGGTACATATTACTGTATATTAGTACATATACAATTATTGGTCTTAAAATAAGTTGAGCGTAATACATAGTCAGATATATTTCATATATCATCACATGCATATTTTACAAGTTACACAATACCATTCTTTAGTATTAGTCTTTAAACATCCATTTTTATCATTCATTATTTTAGCAAAACGTTCAATAACGTTACCATAATTTCGATTTTAGAATACATTAATTATTAACATTATTTATAAATTCTTTAGTAAAATTAAATCGTTTTTAAATAATAATAATTGTAAATTAGTCCACACATTAAAAGAGTTCGTTCTTTAGTTATATTGTCACTTACGGGATATATTCCGTGATTGTTCATTATTTTGAGCTCCCAATATTAAGTTAAGTTAGTTAATTAGATAGTTAGTTTATAAGAAAGTTAGTTAGTTGTGATAAGTTTAGTTTTAAACCGTGAAAGCTTAAAACAGAGTTCGTTCTTTATATAGAAGTCCTGTTAATGCCTCAACACAGAAAACTGCGGCAGAGGCTATGTTTGGGATATATAAATACACGAGATAAATTACATGACATTTTGTCAAATAAGCTTAGCGCCGATAAGTCTAAGTACTAATTTAGAGTTGCCATAAGTCGAAAAACTTAATTTTGATATGATAAGAAAAGTACAAAGCCTCTGTCGAAGTTTGCGGGTCCATACAAGATCACTGAAGTTGCAGCTGATAGAATCCGATCATGGATACATTTTGGAACTGCATAGCTCCGATGTCCAGTAGCTTAGAGGATGCTGGCAAAAGTAACTGAGTAAAGCTTAAAAAGCTTAAAACTTAAAATATTTCCTCTTACTGTCTATTTTATTGCAAAACATTTTCTTTAAATGTACTATAACAGTCAGAAGTCGACTGCCAATCTCGCAACACAATGGCAAAGCAATATTAGTTGTACTTATGACCTTCTTCTATAAGAACGTTTGACAACACTTACACATTAGCAACTTGTTGCCCGCTTAAGATTGTTATTACAAATTTCAATGAGTTGTGTAAGTGATACAGTGGCCAAATTGGTTAGCACTGCGCCTGCGCCTCGCATGGCGAGTGTTCGGGTTCGAGTCTCACATCAAACATGAAAAACATTTTTTAAGTATTACATGTGAAATATAAATGCCGAGTTGTTAACAAAATATAATGTTAAAATATATTCCACAACTAAACGAAGATTCTTTCGTTTTACAATAATTTTCAATCTTAGCGTCGTTATTAAAATATGAGGGTAGATTTGAAACAAAGTGATAAGTTCACTTTGTTTCAAATCTACCTTCATATTTTAACTACTTTACTAGTTCACATAAATTATTCCACTATTCGCTGTTCTTGGTTGGTGAACATAGTTTCGAGCGTTTGTGTTATCTTGCTGTTGCTATTTTAGTATTCTTCTGAATTCAATATGCAGGCTAATATTAGAATTGAAGCTAAGGCAAATATTGTGGCCCTATATACGACTGGCCTTAATATATCTCAAATATCGAATGAAACCGGTTTATGCGTAAGTTTATTTTTTTTAAATTTTATGTGATGATACCTACAAAATATAATGGTAGACCTAAATCGCTTGTTGCAATTGTGTAATATAGACTTTTTTTTTAGAGAGAGACTGTTAGGCGCTGGGTGAAGAGGTTTGAGGAAGAAGGTAGCCTGAAGAGTCGTGAGAGGAGCGGAAGACCACCTCTTATTAGCCAGCCTCAGCGACGTTATATGGTAGCTGAATATGAGACGAATGGTTTCATCCCAACAACTCGTTTTGCCGATGAGTTCGGCAGAATCAGTGTGAATATGTGGGGGTGGATAAGTGCTCAAGGGCCCGGTGAATTAAGTTTTATATCGACGCGAGCCAACAGTGCCAACTATGTGGAAGTGCTGAATGATGCAATGTTGCCTACGGTGCGTAATATCTACCCCGCAGAAGACTTAGAAGAGATAAGTTTTGTGCAAGACAATTGTCCTATTCACCGTGCCAGCATTGTTCGCGAATGGTTTAGCAATCATCCGGAAATTAAAGTTATTCCTTGGCCAGCTCGGTCCCCTGACTTAAACCCTATAGAAAATGTATGGGGTTTAATGGTGCAAAGATGGGAAGCTCGGGACGAGAGATGCCCTGAGCTACTCAAATCCCATTGCATGCAATTATGGGATAGTTTGCGTGGCACAAATGTCTGTGCAAATATTGTGGCGTCTATGCGTCGACGTCTCATTAGCTGTATCGAGGCTAACGGAGGTCATACGAAATATTAAAAATCCTAAACAGGTAGGGTAATTTTATGTCAGGGGACATAGTGACCGTAACTTAAACAAATTAGTATTTATATTATTGTAAAATTGAGGTTAAGTTTCAATCCTCTTTTCATTGAGAAAATGAATAGTTAAATTTAACCTCTTAAATGATGTCAGAATTTTCATAATATCTATATTATGTAACCTTAAATATGATTTTTAACATTCTATACTACAATAATAACATAAGTAAGTGTAAAAGACTTCTTTTATAAAAAAAATAATAATATCACTTGTTTGTTTCATTTATTATCATTATTGTAATAATAAATTACCTTTATAATATATTTATTATAATATCTATTTGTTCAAAATAACTTACAAAAATAAATTATTAAACATAATTAAATAAAACATAAAAAACCGGTCCATCTTGGATTCGAACTCACATCTATCCCGATCACACTAGCCTCGTTACCGATCTAGCTAATGTTAACTTACGCAAACTTGTCAAAATTTTGCATTACTATGAAAAAAATAATCAGACGGTGATAAAAAGAAGTTACTGATATTGTCATCCTTGTCTAACATTGACCACATCTATATTATTACTCGTAGCGATGCTACACGACATGTTAATTTGTTAGCGTTGGAACATCACTCACACGGATAAATATGCGTATGTGTGTATAGGCGCCGGAGCCCGTATAGCGCAAACGATAATGTGCATTGCGGTGGAAGTGGAATTTTGACCTTTGACTGTACAAGCTCAGAAGCTCTAGTTAAATATGTTGTCAAGTTTTAAAATTTTATATATATTTGTAATGTATAGAAATATTTTTTTTTTGTTGTTTGTATTTTTTGTTTTTCTCTCTTCATTTTTAACTTTTAAGAATGTCATGATTTTATTTCTATGATTGTTGTGTGTGCCAGGAGGCCACACTGTGTCGGATGGCCGAATGTCATGATTTTCAAAAATATTATGTAGGGTTTCAAAGATTTTAATAATTCGTTTTATATTTGAGAAATGACAACACTGCCTAGCCGTCAATGTTGAAGCGGGAAGGGGTAGTTTATAAAACATGACACTCGACCGAGAGAGCTCTGTTCATTGGGAGAAATTGTGGTGTTAAGACTAACAGTCGAATCTATGTCTGATAAGTGTTGTAATTAATGCATTTTGTATAAAACGTGAAGTAATGTAGAATTGTGTAATACCAAATAATTTGAAAAGAGTAACCCTGGAGTTTCTTGCCGGTTCTTCTCCATGGAAGCCACCAACCGAACCGTGCACCCTTGTCGACGTTCTTAAGTGCCCATCCAGGCCTATGTGGAATGAAATACTTGGATTTGAATATACTGAAGAGTTGATTGGAGCTACAGTGGTTTTTATTACAATTGTCCGTGTAATTAAAACCGGTAAAGCGGTTATTATATAAAGATTAAGTTAGGTATATATCGCAAAATCCTGAGAACCAACTTAAACAATAAAAAACCTTATTACTAACACACATCGGTTAAACTCGTTACCGATAAAAAAGAACGGGCACAGTAGCGCAAGGATATAATTTATCGCATAGTATGGGAACACTCGGCGCAGTCTCGACTCGTTCCAATAAAATCTATTCGCTGCGGCTACATCTACCGAGGGGATGTCTCCACAACTAAACTTTATTAAATTCTTCAGGATTTTTAATTTATTAGAAGGCTGAGGGTGAATTATCATATCAGTTCAGTAATTTAGGGTGGCGCGGTGGTCATTTGATTCCGGGTCACGTACCGATGAATACAGCAGTCCCTCCTGCACCCCGCGCCCGTCTGCGAGCCGGAGCCGGCGCTGCCAGCCGGAGCGTGCCGCTACGGATCCACCAAATTAATCGACGCACTTTAGAGTTATTTAACATTATAATTGGGCTTGTCACAACGGTTTACTTGGACGGCGGCGTTAAACTCATTCCGAAGGCTTTGCAGTAAAGTGTCCATTTGTTACAGTAATTACAGCCATTTGAAACAACTTATTTAGCAGTAATAGTAACTGGTTTGTTTTGAATACATTAGTAAAAGATACTATCAATCGTAACGCTTACTCGAGTAGCAGAGTTAGTTAATCTAGAATTAGTGTTTCCATTTCACAAACTAACGTGAACCGAGTTCTACATAATCATTGCGACCTGTTCTTTCGCTCAGATGCATTTAATTTTAAAACGCCTGAAAGAAACCATAATCTCTATCAGCAAATCTTTTACATTACGCGACAAAAATGTGTTTTTAAAGTTCATCCGCGCGAATAAGAGATTAAACGAGCAGCGCATGAATAGCGTAGTGATCAGATAGCCGGCACCGTGTCGGGCCGTGGAGGCACCGCATCGCCGGAGAAGTGCCGTGTCGGGCCGGGGTCGGGCCGGACGGATAGCGATGTCCACACGGCACGGAAACGTGAAGCACTTGAAACTTTTTAACTAACTGGAGGTTGACGTTTTTCGGGAATATGCATAATTTTTTTTTTTTTTTTATTTGGATACGGAATGTTAAAGTACTATAAAAATAATGACAAAAAGCGAAAACAAGACATAAATCGGTCAAACAACACAAAAGTTATAACCACTTAAACTTTTGCTTCTATCTCTTTCTAGAATTTAGTATGGAATTTGTACGTCGATGCAGCGAATGACGTCATTCGCTGTATCGGATCTCTCTGTCTAATTAGCAGTTTCAAATGCTTATAACTTAGTATTTTTTATAGATATGAAAAAAAATAATTTCACTTTGCTATTTCTGATGTTAATACGCTTTGTTAAGAGTGATAAAAAAATCATATTAGCGAAGGTGCAAGTTGTTAGACGTGCGGCGGCGGTGCAGTAGACACAGCCCTATGACAGACATAGGAAGGTATGCTGATGCTACGCATGGTCAAATCTTATGACGCTGACTGTTGACGTCTCGATATAAAACATTTAAATTAAGCATTGCTTTATTGTACCGCTTGAAGCGAAAGTACTACGTCAATTTGGATTGACATTACAAATCATCATCATCATCATCATCATCAGCCTACAATAATATTCCCACAGCTGGGACACGGCCTCCTCTCAATGAGAGGGATTATTCATTATTGAAGGGAGTATTCATTATTACTACATTAGAAATAGTAATAATGAATACAGTTAAAACTGTTCCGTGAACTCAATTATTTTTCATTTTTCACTTCCAAACTTAGAATTTTACAACTGTTTAGTTCTCATAGAAAAATAAATCATCTACATAAACAGACTATCGCCCCTAACTCATTTATTCATACTTCCGGCGCCGGCGTTAACGAGTGACGGACTATTTGATTTGTTTCGTTCCAAGGCAAGTGGGAAAAGTAAATATCTACTCTAATTTGTTCACCTGTTTCACCTTGTATGAATTCTTATTTTTGTATCTATGACAAATTACAAACTTTCTCCTACTTTCTTGTGCCCACTAGGTCTACAAAGATCCTTGTGAACCTTAGTTCACAGTGAAATAAATTGACTATTGGAAACTATGTACAAAGATTGTACAAGATAAAGATATATATTTTACAGTTTTCACGTTTTTACTTGATTTCAAAGAAGACTAGAATTGACCATTCAAACTTCTGAGCCTAAAATAAAAAAAAAAAAAACAAAATAATTATAGTTAATTGCTTGTAGATTACAGGAAAACTTTTAAGAATCCTATCAATTGAAAATAAAGTGGTAAACTCAATATAAGACTTTGGCATTGTACGAACCCACTCCACGAGAGTTCAACTCGCACTTGGCCGGTGTTTTTTTTCTAAACGTTTTCCGTTTTTTCACCTGCCGTAAAAACTGCCTACGTAACCGCCGCCGCCGTCTCCCACGCAGACAAGCTGTAACGTTAAACGTGATCGATGTTGATAACCCGACATTGATTTGATTGATTGGAGATAACGTTCGTTAATTTATTGTTTCCTTAGCTACAGCGTTTATGTTCGTGTCGCAAGTGTTGCTACATTGTCATACTATTAATTACTGTCGTGAGAACAATACGTATAGTTTGTTAACTAAGCAGAATCGCGTTTTAAAACGACCAAAACTCTTAAAAAAATGTTTTTGTTTGTTACCATGAACTCTGAAAAGTACCCAATTTTCTTTTCTATTCTTTCCCCACCAGTGAAACCCAAACAAGCAGAACAAACTTTTGCCATAAAAACGTCAAAAATGTTGGAATTTCTTCGGATCGAAAGTTTATGATCAGTGACCGAGAACAACAGGAAACGCGTCGCGAGAGCGACCGAAAGTGTTGCTATAAAATATTACCTCTCCTTAATATATGCGCGCGATAAAAATATCAGCAGTCCACCGCACGCGCTGACAAATCGCACGGCGATCACTTCTACTACTTTCTCTGCTATCGTCAACGATGTGAAGATTACACAGAAGGATCACTTCTCACAACACTTTATACGGAAGGAAATGAACTGGGCCTCTGAGGTGTGAGAGTCAAACCAAACGCATTATCCAACTTTGTTGAAAGTCTACTGTTTGTCGTAGTGCAGAGTTGCAGTAGAATTAAATGCCCGGTGTGCCACTAGTAGGCCATAGCCAGGATGCATTAAGAAAGTCCCACGATGTTCTAGCTAGGCAGAGGAAACAAAACTAAGCCTAGGACTACTAGATACTTACACTTACATTAAAATGTAATGGTCCTTCTGTGCTGTCTGTCATGTCATCGACCAGCAATATATTGTAATTCGTCCCCGCCTCCCCGGTGCGTTGCGCCGATAAATCCCGGCGCGTCACCTGCACCTCATCCATTCATTCATTCGTTCATCCAGGTCGCTGCGTCCCGCGCCGCCGCCGCCGCCGTCCCGCGTCGTCGCAGCACCTCGTTCATTCATTCATAACCGGTCACTGCGTCACTGCGACATCATTTTTGAGTTATAGCCTCGAGTCCATCGCAGTTAATATGCTTCATTGCTATGATATGCATATTAGTTCGTATTTTGTAACGGAGCTTTGCATAGGGCATGGCCTGTTCGATGGTCAAATAAATCCTATAGGTAAAATGATTAAAGTAGCACTATCTGTGTGAAAGATCTCGCGGCTAAATAATAATAGCCGCATGGCTCATCTTCAAAGTTAAGCAGCACTTGCCAAGATTGGACCGCGGAAGGGTGACTATCAATAATTAAAGCCGTTGATTCTGGCTGACATTTAATTTTGTATAGTTGGTGCCAGTTAAGATGAGAATAGCGGTCATTGCCCTTTCCTTAATATCTCTTTGTACGAACTAAAACAAATAAACCATGTATCGTTTTTCATTACAAAAAATGTTGAAGATCACGATAGATGACGATTCCAGACTTGAACAGGCTTATTTTTGGATTTCAAAGTTAAGAACCTTTATAAATGTAGGTGGGTCAATGACCTCTTTTGCGATCTTAACTGGCACCAACTATAGATCTTTGCCAGTCGTTACAGGTAAACAGCAGACCGACCGAAAGTCTTACCCTGTACAAACTGGGTAGTGGAGCTCAGATAAATAGTGGATGCCTGGAAGCCGATCCCAACGTAATTGGGAAAAGAAGACAAATGATGAATATATCTGTAAAATAAGAAGTATAATCAAAATCAAATCAATCTTTATTTGTGAACATAAGTACAAAAAGGTGTTATTTATACATTTTAGCTGATCTGTATGTTCGGCCAATAATCGGCATACAAATATAATATTAGTAAGCAGGTTAGTTTTACTATCATAATTATTAAATTCTAGGATATAAGAAATGAAGCAATCGAAAAATGTCATGAGCCGCATAAAATAAAGTAATTGAATTATATTATTAATTATTAAGAATGTCAAAGAAAATTAAATTTAGTCACAATTTGTCATTTAAAAAGTCTTCAATCGAGTAATACGTCTTTTCAACTAGAAACAGGAACAACTTTTTTTTTAAATGGCTGACATTTTCCTCACTTCGATACACTTCAATCTGGCTCCTTCCAAGTTTCATCAAATAAATAGAGACGACAATAAAAGCTCCATTATATATTAAATAAAGTCCAAAGTCGATATTCAGATAATTCACGTGCACAATTAGTGGCGTGCATATACAGCAGGCTAATCTCGCGGCTGCAATCAAAATAATTCCCTCAGCTTGTCCTCTCCATATCTCAAATGTCAATTAAAGCAAATTACAAGATTCTGTTGACATTTTGCAGTCAATAAACGTAGCTCAACAACAACCCTGTGCTCACAAATCAGTGACACAACTCTAACGTGAGTGTACAACTCATTTCAATGTAATTTATCTAAACATTTTCTACTTATTTTCTTTTTTTTTTATTATTGCGGAATCACTTTTTAACCATTGAATAAGTTTTGTATAAAGAAAAAACGTTTACATTTAAATTAGTACAGGTGATTAAAAAACTTAGGTACCTATAATGACAAATCACCGCGTAACAAAAAATAAAACCGACTTCAAAAAACTCAAAAAGGTAAAAAATAACTTTAGCTTCAGAAGTCGGTGACCTTTGTTTGATTTATTTAGTTTTTTTGTCACCGACTTTTTAGTTGTAATATCCCATACAAATATTTGCTACGCATTTATTTTACATTGTTAACATACATGTTATGGTAATAGGCTAATACCCAATAAACGGAACTTAACACACGTTACTGTCGAAATCGTATTCTACACCTACTGCGTACCCCTCAGAGCACACAAGCGTGATGTTACGTTTTGATATTGTATAAACAATAAACATGCAAGCGATTGCAGCAATCACGACCGATTTACCGTCTATTTTCTAAGAGTTCCATTGTATCTCCGATAATCAACATCAGATCTTCATAAAATTTTAATGGGACCGCCTCAGGAGTATACTCTTTCAAATAAAAACAAGAATTTTGAGAATCAGTCCACAAATAGGGGAGAAATCGGTGGACATAAATAAAAAAATATATTGTGCGGGACCCCCGGAAAACGGCACCCATGAAGAAAAAACCGAAAATTTTCGTCTGCAACATCTTTGACTTTGATTTTGACCTCATGTTCATGATCACCAACCCCACAAACCACGAAAACGACACCCATGAAGAAAAATATAATAATAATATAGGTAGTATATTATAGCGGTACTCCTGGACACGGATCGTATTGTTAGGAGGTTCCTTGGTAGCTTGGACCCTGTTCCCGATACTGGTGGACTACATTTTTTTGTATTTATATGTTTTTTTTTTGTAAGGAATATTTAAAAATGTAAGTAATTAATTTGTAAAGAAATAAATAAAGGAAATCATAATAATTAATATTAGTATTGCGGGTTATATTCGCTCGCTTGCTCACTCGACCCCACCAAACCCTTCTTATGTAGTACGTTCTACTACACACACACACACACACAGCATACGCCATTTTCTTACGTGACGCGTGAAAATCGCAATCCTAGTAAGCCGCGTTGAGGAACTACGTTCCATGAAAAAAAACAGTCGAACATGGAACCTCCTCCTTTTTTGAAGTTGGTTAAAAATGCAGAAATATCACTGCTAAATTGCTAATACGCGAAGACGTGTAACTAATGTCAATAATCGTCAGCAATTTGGTGTGGCTATGGATCAGTTGGGGAAAAAAAGCAAAAGTAAAAGACAAATTGGGTCAATGGTGTGATGGTGTGACTACGGATCAGGTTAAATTATCCATAGCACACCAGTGTAACTACGGATAAATAAAATTAACCATAGTCACACTGGTGTGGCAATTTGGTGTGACTGGATCGGTCATGCAAAATCGCGCTGTCGGTCCTCCCTGTGACGCTTCCCTGCTCCTAGCTATGAATACGAGTACATGTAATGCCACATGTACTCTAACATTACACAATCATGTGACTCATGTCTCGCGGTGCTCCACTACTGATGGTAATCCTCACGTGAGGCGCGCACTAACACACTGCTGCACTGGTTGAGGTGTCACTACTGACACACACGCACCTACTGACTGCAATGTGAGAATTTTGTAAATACACGGAATAATATGTTTACGTAGTGCTTATCTACGGGAACTAACGTATCAGAGGAATGCATTTGTTGCGATATTTAGTTGTGTGGGTGTTTTTATTCTTCGCACAAGAAGATTTCTTGATAACATCTCAGTATTTACAACAATAACCTAATGTCACCAAAACTAAACATGTTAATATTTACAAATCCAAAATCACAATTAGTGGGAAAAAAAGGAAACCACAATTTGAACATTAAAAAGGATCCATTTACATGATTAAATATTAAATAGTGGAGTCAAATTGTGATCTACCCTTCTCTTCGAGTGCGACAATATTCTCCCCTTCTTACGTCCCTCAGCAAGTTACGACGATTGGGAACGTAAGACGTGTCCGGGGTATTAAGCAGCTGATACATTCCACAAATCCACATACATATTTTCTTTGTACCCCCAGATCACAGTGCAGGAAATCATTTCAATAATATGAATATTTTATTCGTGGAGAGCACAAGAATATCTGTGTTTGTTGAAAATATAATTGCTTTGCTGAGTTCGAGAAGAATCTATGAATACAGAGGAAATTGCGAAGCGATACTATCAGTAGCGTCTAGCTTTATCTGCACGAGTGCAGTGTGAGGACAGCGCGGGTAACCATCAGATAAGCTGAGATTCCTCGCAATTAGGAACGCACATGTTCACTGGAAGCAATAACACACAAATTTATCAGTACGGATACACATAACTACAATATTTACTAAATAATTTAATAGATGGCCGTACGTTAGCGCCTGCGGTATCTTATCCACGCGGCGGACGCGACGCTGCACTCTGTACCGAATACATTGAACACGACCGGCGACCCTCTAATAACGATCCAATTGCTACGTGCATTTTATTCTAATTGCTTTTTACGACCTCCCTCCATCCTAGTAGGTAGATAACTGCAGATATTTGCATCCGAACAACAGATAAACGTATGTATAGTGTTGTGTCGGCAGACCGCGCGGAGCACACCGCACGCCGCCGCACGTTTAAAGCTACAAGTCAGTCATTTTATTTGTTCGGCGGTGCCATAATAGCTATATATCGCCAGTTTCACGGGCGTGTTGTGAATCTCGTCGAGTGGAGCCGATCACGTGCGAATGTGACGCGTCATCCGATTTGAATTGTTTCGTGCGACGTCGCCCAGCCTGCTACGGCGCGGCGTGGTGCGGTGCGATGCGGTGCCGTGCGGAGGGGCGCAGTCACTCCGCCGGAGATTCTTACTAACCGTCTTCCTTCCGTGACAGTTTTATTTATGTTGAAGTTGAAGATCAAATGGAAATTTTACTTGAAACGTGTTCCCAAATCAATATTCTTAGGAGGGCTTGTATTTGCCGCGTCGAATTGTACCAGACAGCTCTTGACGTTTCGTATTGAAAAAGATATTCGATACAAATATTGTCTTCTTCATTTTAATAGACTAAGTTAATCTGGCTATTATTATAATTTGTGTTCAGCACTAGTTAAAGGATCACTGTTCATTTATTCTAAACCGATTACCAGTAACTGGTTATCAGTGATCGATGAATTTAATTATTTCAAGATAATCTTATAATAGATTTGCTATAATTAATTTTCTATAATATCGGGCGATACCTAACGGGTTGCAAGCGATTCAGCGATCATATAACAAGAATGTTTTCCGTCGACATGACTGTATGATCTTATTAACAAACCCCTAAGATGGTCAATCAGGTTAACTACTTAGTATCAAGCTAAACAGAAAACTTTTTGAGGGGCTGGGGTGCTTTTTGCTTGCATGTATTCTATGACACCAGTGTATAGTGATGGCGGTCGTGACATGGCAGAATAAAATAGAATATATTTCAGAGAATAGCGGATTATACGGTGCTAAATAATTTTATAATTAGATCCGCGCCTACGACATCGTCACCTCACAATGGGACGAGACGTAACTCGACTGCAGTCAACAGTGTGGGGTGCAAGTTTGGAGCTCAAGCGAGTAATTTAGTATTGTAGTTTTTAAGAATATAGACTTGCGTAATCAAAACCCTAGAACCTAAGTCTCAAGCGCCCGATAGATTAATAATGTAAAAAAACTACTTTCAGTTGTTAAAAACTAATAACAATCAGAAACACAGTCTAACAATGAAATAGGAAATTAAAATAATTCCACTATATTTCGCTCCCATCCGTAACTTGCGCGTGAGATCCTCGCGTCATAATCGAGTGGAAACCACGTCTTTTGTCCGTCGCTGCTTATTATCAAGTGGCGCTTTTCACAGCTATTAAGTGCAGGACTCTGCCGCGCCGACGACGGAGGAGGGCTGGGGGGGTGCGAGGCTGGGCTATGTAGGAGATGGGCTCAGTAGGTCCATAGCGCACGCTGTCACTCAGAACTGTCCAACAAATCGCTTCTACCATGCCGCAGGGTGCATACAATCAAATAGGTTATCTAAGTTAAACAGCAAAATTTTGTTATCTTGCCCATAATTTAAATTATCCTGTTAATGTGACCTGTGACCATTAAATGTAAAATCCGGTAGTAGTCGGCACCTTACACTTGCAGTTTAAGTAAGAAGTGGCAAGTAAGTAAGTACTTGGAGTTAGGTGAGTTGACGTAAACACAAACAGATTTGGTAACACTAAAAGTTTATTAGAGTACCGATCACAACAAAGTAAAAGTGGGTTGGATGCTAATGCGCGGTGTTCGCGTAAGTATGTAATTTGTCAACTCACCTAACTCCAAGTACTTTCTTACTTGCCACTTCTTACTTAAACTGCAAGTGTAAGGTGCCGACTACTACGGGATCTTACATTTAATAGTCCTTCGAGCCGGATGATGATACACTGTAATGATTGCAGTTAGCACGTATTTCAGAGATTTTTTTATTTCATTAATTGTCTACGTGAGAGCTGCGTAATATCGCGCATTGTAAAGAGTAGCCCTTCTGCCGGAACTGTTCAATGTATAAAACAGACACATTTTATACGTTTGTAATTTGTATACAATATTTGGTACGACGCGACTAATTAAGTTTGTTATTCATTTATTAAGCGTGCTTTGAACAAAATGTAATTTTGTCGCGAGATTGTTTAGATGTAGAAACATTCGCGTTATTAACTGAACATGAAATTACGTGAAATTTCCTCAGTCCGCTTTGTTAAACACTAACATTGTTTTAACTAAATTTCTTGGTAATCGTCTCTTAGGGAAAAAGTCATAAAAGCTAACGTTGCTCACGTGTTACTTAGCCATAACCTTTACAAATAATGGCAATAGCTTTGACTTATTCGATTGAAATATACTCAGAAAGGCAAAGCAGGAGAGCTTTATACAATTCATTTCAGTTAGGGAAGTAAACAATAATTGCATTATAAGTGCAAGGGGTTCTAGAAAAAAAAACTATAATAAACACTCACAGGTAATGTAGTTTCGGTCTAATAAGCAAATTATATCTTTAAAGAGTCTCTCCTGAAAACATACGCACGGGAATCTAATTACCCCTCATGTTTTATTATTTACCAAAGAAAACTTTGTTTGAATGAGTCACGTACACAATCCTGAAATAAAATTGGCTCAGTGATTCTTGCCTTATAATAAATTAAAAGCTACACGAAATAATGAGAAGTAAATATTAGTTAGTTGACAACAGGTCTAAGTTAGAGCACAACAGGTCTAAGTGTAAGCAACGCTATATTTATCGTGTATTATTCTCAACTCCCCTCGTAATTAACGTTATTATTTTCTTAAATAAAAAGCTTGCCTATTACTCCCACATACAGACTGTGTAACGAAATGCAAATGGATTCTTATTATGGTTTTTAATTGCCTTGCGGGGCTTTCGTCAATTTATTTCTATGTTGGTTTAACAATACCAGCAATGGATGATTCAAATATTATAATGATTATGTCGTATATCAATGCATCCGGTTAGACTGGAAGCTGACCCCAATAAAGACATGGGAAAAGGCTAGGCAGATGATATGTCGTATGTCAATACATAATATAATAGTTTTAAGGTACAGTAGGGCGACCAAGGGCGTTGACAGAAACGATTCGCTAACACTAAGCTATAAACAACAGTGCAGATCTCGGCTTATTTGGGAGGCGGACAGAGCCGCGTGAAATTAGCTAGTGAACGAGCGGAGCTCTGCCTGTGGTGATTTTCATTTATTAGTAATTGTTTGACATAATAATACAAGTGTACATGGACCTCTCGACTGACTACACACTAAGTAGACTAACAACATAAATATCCCCGTAAGTTCCACTGCTGACAGACCGTGAGGTCAAGGGTGTAATTTCCAGGCCGGACCAAGTGATATTCTGTTTTTCTATCGAGCACTGCTAAAAAGCAGCCTCGATTTGTGCCCTGTGGACGGCTAAGGCTCGCGAACAACTTACTTATACATAACTAGCGAGCTTACACATAAAGTACCTACGAAATGTACACAGGTTACCGTTGTCTAACCCCAAGCGGGTCACAAGCGTGAAGCTGTGCCACAGTATCAAGCAGGTTAGTGATTGTCGCTCACACACTGCACACTGCCTGTTCTGTTCACCTTATCTCTCTATAGCTGGCAAAAGCTCGACATATGAATTTTCATGAGGCTTTCCATTTATAATTATAAATTCTAACAAGTCAATGAGATTATAATAACAATGGCCATTTCCCTCGGAGCCGTAACTTTGCAACTTCATCTACATTAGCTTATAATTCATGCTAATTATACTTCATATTGATAAATATTCAAATGGCGGAGTGAAAAGTTTTTGTAAAGAACTTCAAGTTTCGGTAAGTGCTTCCTATTCCTTGCTTTGTTTCGTTGAAACACAATTACGGTTCATTCTAATAATTACTAAGTGATCCCTGACCCGTCTTGACTTATTTACATGGAAATAATAATAACAAGCTGGTGAACTTTTTAAAAACACATCGTAGATAAATAATCTTTCCGTAGTTTAGCTGCTATGAATGGGCGATCACAGTCAATCACGGCACCCCTTTAAAATATGGCGTGCGAAGCTCAAGTGACAGCGACAACTTAACTGATAGATTACAGTAACTGTTTAGGTTTCCGTCACATCCTATCTTAGCAACCGTAGACGCAAAATATAAAACAGTAAAATACTCCACAAGTTTAGTGACGAGTATGCTCACAGAGATCAGTCAGACATTCATGAATCATTTTGAACTGACGTTTATGAATTTTATCTGTCCCACTTTCACTAAAAGTTAATAAACATAAAACATTGTACATAAAATGTTACCATAATAAAGTTATAAATGTTTGTTTAGGAAAGTTCTGCTGGTTCCGGTTATGGAAAATTATATGAATGCTTCATTAACCCGGCGGGAGTGTGGTGGGGTGTGACATACCCCAGTGTTAGTTTGTATCGATATATGATTTTATTTTTTTATGCGACGCTTACACGGCTTCCTGTAGCTGGAGGTAAGGCAATGTAGGGGGGAATGGTGACGTGATGTCAGCTTTACGTCGGCCGGCGTTGGAGATCCACGTGCGCAAACGTAATTGGGGTAAGTGACACCCCGCCACATAGTTCGTGTGTGCTATTATATACACTATTTATACTGTTTTTGTTATTTTATTTTGTTCTTTTTTTAGATTTTTGTCAAACATGGGTGAAGACAGTGGTGAAAGAAGACTTAGGTCTTTGTTACGCGAAGTGTCAGAGAATTTTGAGAAGCTGTGGAGTAGACATTTGTCTTGAACACGCAATTTTTTCCTGCAAAAATTGTGCTAATTTTGAATCTAGTTCCTAAAGTGTTCCTATATTATAACTTCATTTGTATTTTGTTTATTCCATTAAGGATCTCATGTTTTTTAAGTTTTAGGAGCTTTTTTTTCGTTAAAGGAAAATTTGTTTAGTTTGTTGCGACTTTAGAAAGACCGTTATGATTCTGTAACCAAAAATTTGTGCCTTAATAAATTTTTAATTAAAACTATTAAAATGTATTAATAATATCAATTTTTTTATTAAAATAATATTTATGGTACCTAAATAAATAAAGAATACAATAATTTGACGTAATTTTAATAACAACAATGATATACTGGCCGTTTTGTTTTGGGGTATATCATACCCCGCCACATACTTGATGTAATATTTTGTCACCACACTCCCGCCGGGTTAAGTTATCTTGTTTAATACAGACATTAACCATTTGTTTAAAAGGTCGATAAACACAAAGATATAAATCGATACTTCTGCTGTCAAATTAAATAAACGTTAATTACCGTTGAAGACACTAATTAAAGTACAAATTATAAGATTACTTCGACTTGATAAACAAACGCTACTCGTTATGTTTACATACATATATCATGGTGATTTATTTTGTGTGGGGCATTAGAACGGACGTAGGTGTAAAATGTAGTTGTATAATGTTGGGTTTTGTCGATTTTCTTACAGAACTGTAATGATAACAAGTAAATGCAAATGACCTCACTTAACAAGAAGTACCAGTGAGGTGCAGTCCCGCCGGGCGCTGGGCTCGGGCTCGCTGTAAACTCCGTTATTTTCCCACATTATCGAGTCAGGCAGACAGCGTGGATCAAGTCGGCTCCACTTTATAGCACCCCCGCCCCCGCACGACCGCGCCCTCTCGCCCCGCATGCTATATATTTCAGCGCACATTAAACTTTACGACGTCAACTTTTCAGCCACCGACAATAAAATCATTTGCGTTATTTATGCACGCCACATAAAGCCAGATATCCGCCACAGTCCACAGCCCCGAATATTCTCATACTGATGGAAATATGGACTGTTGTTGTCCGAACACAATTATTTATTTATTTGGGTCCCGGTGCGCGCCGATGCATCAAAGTTCGGACATATTTTTGTGAAGTTTTAACGTGTTGCGTAATTTATACGAGTGATCGGTCACGGCAGTGGTCCGGTCCGGATGTGTCAGTCAGTGGCTGTCGTACCATCAGCGTGCGCATTGTACCTACTGCCATCATAATGAAACTTACTACGCGAATATTTCCATCGCAAAACATCAGTGCTACTATTAAAAGCACATTCCGCCTGTAGCGCTCGTTCCGTACATTTTTTTAATATCGTGGACGGAATATGACCTCTCCACGTTTAATTGCTCCTAGAAGCTCCGTACATTAAGAAGCGCTGTCTGTTATTACCGCCGTTTAGCGAAAACGAGCTCTAGTTCCTAGTAATTAGAGTAGAATTTTGATGACTTCCGTTGCAGGAAGGATGCACATTTTAATCTAGACTTTGTGGTACTTTTTGCCCGGCGCAATTAGGAGCCCGCGACAAAGCACCCAAAGAGATTTCAAAGGATTAAATGTTTCCATTACATGGACTTTTGTCGGAACACAAATAAAATCTTTAGAGAAGTAACTCGGAGGGCCGGGAGGGATGTTTTAGAGGAAAAAAAATTGTGATAGTAGCGGTAGTTGTTATAGATAATAATTAAGTCCCACGCGACTGTTTGTAGGCCCCGCTGAATTTAATGAAAACGGCTTTTATTGAGCGACCCTACTACCTGGAAGGCCTAAATAAACTAATTAGGAAATGCCAAACTTCTTCAGTTTAACGAGGAAAATAATAAAAGTATCTCCATTTTTTCGTTTGAGTAAAAAAAATTAAATTCTCGAGTGAAGCATTCTCTAAGTACTTTTTGGAGTACCTGAATAATTATCAAATCGTCAACTTCGCATCAAAAACATACTTACTTCCTAAACATATCGTCCGGTGCTTTCTGACATAGAATCACAAACAGGTCGTGAGAATGTGCAATATAATAATGAACTCACGTCAAAACACTGCTACAAAAAAAGCATATAACTCTGTCACTGAATATTTACAGGACAATCTTACATAATATTATGTAAATTTACATGCCTTATGGTAGGATATGGCTAATGGACACTATCGTTTATTTAAGACCTTTTATTTTGCAAATTCGCAATTCAATAAATGATTATGATTACTACAATAACACCGTCGTAGCCCCGTAGGCGTCGTGCCTACGCCGTAGCCAGCGCGCGTAGCCAATGAATTGTCGTAGATACCGCGCGTAGGCAACTCAAACTCAAAGCATTTACATATTACAATTAGACCGTTACAGGCACTATAGAAGGTCAAAAAGAAATCCCAGTCACGAGGCATAATAACTTGTGAGAGTACTGTAGTTGACCAATCCAAAGCATAGATCTCTGGAGAATAATGGGCAATAAACTCCATGGACACTCTTTTTTTTTGATAGCCTGTACTGTCCCACTGCTGGGCAAAGGCCTCCCCCAGTTACTTCCATGTGCTATTTTGTCGTGCCTCCTCGAACTAACCCTCGCGGGACCAAATCGTCCCGCCACTCTTTTAAATCAAAATATACTACTACTACAACTACAAGATCTTGGTTACATCATTCATGTTGAGATTGTTAGGTACTTTTAAAACAATATAAATAATCCTAATTGCATTAGCAGCACCAAAGTAGGTTCCTACTTGTTGGTGCTGCTTCAGTACGATGTATGTATACGCATGGGTGTTAGAGGTTGGTCAGACGTGTCAGTGACAAACAATGGTACTACATCAAGTAGTCGCGAGGTGTAAGTAGACGGCGAGCGAGTAATGAGCGGGTGGCTGCACTTGTTGCCGGCCACCGCCGCCGCCACGCCGACAATGTGCCTAACACCTCGCGGGTTAGACGGTCCGTTGAGACTAAACACCCAGATGAATCGGGGTCGCCGTATATTCAAACGATAAATGGGTTCTTTTAATTTTAAGAATACTCGTTTTCAATGAGCCTACACAGGCTAACTATACTTACTTTTAAGAAGCTTATTTAAATTAATAATATTTTTTATTCATATAGATTTTGAATAGTATGTGTGATAAAGTATGTAATTTATACAACATTGTGTCCAAAATGATTTATTACCACAAAATCTTCGGCGGCACTTTATATCCTGTAATAAATATCAATGTTTTGTCTGTTTCAGGTACGTCCCCAAAACATTTGGACGCGTTTGTCAGTATTAACTCCGTAAGTAATACCACTTTTTATTTCTTAATCCTATTTAAGAGTGCACACACGGGGCGTTAAGGCGAGGGCCGAAAGCCGAGAGCCGAGGCCGAGAGGCGAGGCCGAGGGGACAAAAGACAAACGATGTTGTCCTCGACGATACGACCGGTCTATTATTGATGTTCTTACTTGTACCTACTTAGATACTAAAGTCGACTCGAGTCGTTTCAAAGGAATAAAAGCTTTACTTTATATAAATCTCAAAATCATAGACATGAAACCTGGATAAATCAAAAAACAATCCATCTTTTGGTAAATATTTTCTTGAAGTCGGCTAACAGCAGCGTGATGTGTAGGTACGCAAGTGTGTGTAATGCCCACATCATCGTCATGGTGGGGCGGCCATGCATTGCCGCGCGGTCGAGCGTCGAGCGGTCGCACGTGTGATCGCCGCGTCTGTTTGCACAGGACGAGCGTACTATCGGCACGCCTTGAATCGGCGCAGCTACGCCGCCCGCGCCGCCGCGCCCTCTTGATCCCTTGACGGAAAACCGAGGAAATCGGGTGTGCGAAGTTGCTATTTCATTTAGCGAAGAACTCCACTCGATCGTGTAGCGTCGAATGGCGGCAATTTATTTACTTTTTTAATAAAATGGCACACACGGCCCGCGGCATGGCGCGGCGCGGTGCAGGCGTCAACGAGAGCGATCTATCACATCGCGCCGCGGCCGCGCGCACACGCTCGCACGTTATCACACACGAACGCAACAACATTGACGTACGCGTTAACGTTTGATTAGATTACATTCACAAACGAAAACGCTGTGACGATAGATTTAGGAAATCCAAATTACTGAAGAATCTTTGTTTGCTGTCATCTAAACAAGTATGCTTCATTGTCTTTTTTAACCGACTTCAAAAAAGGCGGAGGTTATATGTTCGTGTGTATGTATTTTTTTTTTTTTTTTTTATGTATGTTACCTGATTTCTCTCCCATTTGTGGACCGATTTTCAAAATTCTTTTTTCTTTTGATAGAGTACACTCCTGAGGTGGTCCCATTTTAATTTGGTGAAGATCTGATGCTGACCTTCGGAGATATACAATGGAACTCTTCAAAAAGAGACGGCAATTCTGTTGTGATAGCTCCAATCGGTTGGATGTTCATTGTTTATACAATATCATGACGGAACATCACGCCTGTATGCTCTGAGGGGGTACGCAGAAGTGTACAATTTACCTGATTTCTCTCCCATTTGTGGACCGATTCTCAAAATTCTTTTTTTATTTGAAAAAATATACTCCTGAGGTGGTCCCATTTTAATTTGGTGAAGATCTGATGCTGATCTTCGGAGATATACAATAGAACTCTTCAAAAAGGGACGGCAAATCTGTTGTGATAGCTCCAATCGGTTGGATGTTCATTGTTTATACAATATCATGACGTAACATCACGCCTGTATGCTCTGAGGGGGTACGCAGATGTGTACAATTTACCTGATTTCTCTCCCATTTGTGGAGCGATTTTCAAAATTATTTTTTTACTTGAAAGAGTATACTCCTGAGGTGGTCCCATTTTAATTTGGTGAAGATCTGATGCTGATCTTCGGAGATATACAATGGAACTCTTCAAAAATAGACGGCAAATCTGTTGTGATAGCTCCAATCGGTTGGATGTTCATTGTTTAAACAACATCATGACGTAACATTACACCTGTTTGCTCTGAGGGGTACATAGATGTGTACAGTACACCCAGATTTCGACAGTTATGGCATGTTATGTTCCATTTATTGGGGATAAGCCTATTACCATGACATGTATTGTTAACCATGTACAATGAATGCATAGCAAATATTTGTAAGTATAGGATATTACAACTAAAAATGGAAAAATAAAATAAAACTTTTTTGCCAAAAATAAAACCGACTTCAAAAAAAACAACAAACAAAAAAAACACAAAAAGAAAAGGACAAAAAAATACACTAAAAGAAAAACAAAAAAAAAAAACACTAAAACAAAACCACAAAAAAGTGAAAAATAACTTTAGCTTCAGAAGCCGGTGAGAAAAACACCAAATCAATCAAAGGTCAAGTTTCAGAAGTCGGTGACAAAAACACTATATCAATTAAACAAGGTCACCGACTTCTGAAGCTTGACCTTTGATTGATTTGGTGTTTTTCTCACCGGCTTCTGAAGCTAAAGTTATTTTTCACTTTTTTGTGGTTTTGTTTTAGTGTTTTTTTTTTTTGTTTTTCTTTTAGTGTATTTTTTTGTCCTTTTCTTTTTGTTTGTTGTTTTTTTTGAAGTCGGTTTTATTTTTAAACTTTCACGATCAAAACACATTATAAAACATGGAAACGGGTTTTTATCGCGAATTTATAAAACATATGGAAATGGTATTAATCGCGATAAATACCCGCTTCCATATTTGTTTTATAAAGTATGCTTCATAATATGATACTTGTGGATACCAAAATATATTTAGCACACAGAAAAGAAAATTGGCGAAATCTGCTGAAAAAATTGTCGAGTGTTAACAATATCGAAAGCTGAGCCTCCATTGTGCAGCCGCGGCGTCGTATTTCTTACTTTGTAACTGTCACGTCACACACGCCGACACGCAGATAATCAAGGTAACCGCGTTCAGTAACACGAGCCATCAATAAACGCCGCACCTCTCCCCTGCCCATGTCTACCCCTGCCTCGCCCTCAGTCCGTCGGGACAAGGGTGTGTACTGATTTGTAATTTGGTACGCGCCGCGCGTCGCCGGGGACTCGCGTTATGCGCCGGTTCAGTGCGATTGTTAGCACAGAAGGTACATCACTCTGTTGTAGTTCACATTTATAGTATACTAGCTGACGTCCCGCGGTTTCACCCGCGTAGTCCCCGTTCCCGTGGGAGTACGGGAATAAAATATAGCCTATAGCACTCACGAATAATCTACCAGTGAAACAATTATTAAAATTGGTTCATTACTTCCGGAGATTACCCCCTACATACAAACCTACATGTTACCTCTTTTAAATAATATTAGTTTATTTATATTATAGTGCCGATAAACACTTTAAATATCATCATAGTAATGAAGTTATGCAGCCTTTAATCCACAAAACAACTATAATTTACAAATGCCTGTCACTGTCGCACATTTGCACATGCTTGGATGACTTCCATGAACGATCGTCAGCAGAGTCTATGTCGCTGGTTAACGTTACACGGGATTATAATAATTATGTGTTGCAGCGCTTGACAAAATTTAATGAATAAAAAGAATGCCACGGTAACTGCCAAACAAAACAAATACATCGCGAAAACGTGATTAGAAATCTCTGAGAGAAATAGTTTTTTTTTGTTCGTGTGATTTCTGTGTTCAACCCTGGAGTGAACCCACTGTACTCCACTATATTGTGTGTGGACACTCGAGGCAGGGATCATAGCGCGTTAACTTTTTCTGCCCACCCTTAGGAACGAAGACAATCGTCTCTATCGCCGCAGCTGGGGCCCGAGGACCGGGGCCCAAGGACCGGGGTCCGAGGACCGGGCCCCGGGGTGCATGCTCCTCCAGGACGTGACCAAATTTATTACTGCCCGTTTATCTCGCTAGTTTAATTTTTTGCCGCACAATAGTAATTTATATTCGCAAAGCTTCGAGAGAGATGTTTCCGCCCGCTCCGGGTCGCTCCTACTTTTTGCCTTTTTTAAATTTTCAGCACTGCAGTGCTCTGCATTGCTTTGTTTTTTTTTACGAAAATCGTATGAAAGTATTACTTTCACATTCATCTTGAGGAAGCCCGCCATCAATATGCAGTTGTATACATTCATGTGTTTAGCTAAACTCGACGATATAATGTGGGACGCTACTAGAATGATTTATATTTACTGCACCGTGTTCCTAAAGTTCAGAAAAATATTACAAGAAAGACATATTTTGCCATGTGTAATTAATAACGTGCTGACGAGATGTACAGAGTTTCCAATTCTTGTGAAAATGCGTTTTAGGAGCAAGTTGTTGACCTTCATATTATGTGTTGTTTTTCGCGTTGCGTGCTGTTGTTTACGAAATATTCGATAAACGTGTTTGTTCCAAGTATATTGATCTCGCTTAACTTTGAACCGGTCCATTGTAATGCGAGGAAATCTTATTAAAGTTCAAAGCCGCCTTCAACTTTGTACTACAGTGGTTTCACATTCCCAACGCAAACCTATTTATACTTTGTGTCGAATCTGTTCCTGAACATAGAGGTAAAAGTGTAGCTACTGATCTCTAATCTTACCCTACCTCAGTACCTGAGTACCTGAGTACCTCATTACCTCATTACCTCATTACCTCATTACCTCATTACCTCAGTACCTCAGCAAAGGTGGAATCTATCTGAGACATTTTTTTGATAGATTAACTTTAAGTCAGCTTTGTAGAGAGAGAATAAATGAAAAATAATATGGCAATAGGGTCACCCTCTATTATCTGGGACTTAAATATAATTAGCTAAAAGAGCGGGTATTATAGATACACCTCTGCCTAACCCTTTGGGGATTATAGGCGTAATGTTATACTTAACTAGCTGACGTCCCGCGGTTTCACCCGCGTAGTTCCCGTTCCCGTGGGAGTACGAGAATAAAATATAGCCTATAGCACTCACGAATAATGTAGCTATCTACCAGTGAAACAATTTTTAAAATTGGTTCATTACTTCCGGAGATTACCCCCTACATACAAACTTACAAACAAATGTTACCTCTTTATAATATTAGTATAGATAATATAAAAGTGACTATAGTATTTCAAGGCGCAGAAGGAGCTATGAAGGTCGTTGCATAATAAATGCTTTTAAAAAGATTACAGGAACACGTAGGTAAGCGGAAACGTGGTAATATTAATAAGCCCACTAATCACTCCCTTATTAATTTGAACGTAATTACCGCGCAATCTTCAGGGAAATCAGCCGGTATGGAGTTATAACTCAACCGGCAGGATTACATACATGATATTATGATAATTACACCTCAAAAATGTTACTATTACTGTGCCGGACGGGCAGGCGTGATCGCTGGACGCGAGGATATATACGTGCACCTAACGGACGATGGCCTATGCATATTATACTATACTGAGCGCACGTATTCTTCACTCGAAGACGGTGCTGACGGCCTACACCTATAGCTTAAGACTACCTCAGGCATCGTTACAAGGGGGAAGGGTTACTGGCAATAATAACAGTGATAGACTTTCATAACTGTATCAGGAAGCGATTTGGAACTTCAGGACTTTTACCGCACTACTTTTCACTGTTTATTTTACTTGTTAATATAATATTTGCCGTACTGATGACTACAATTGTATGAATTTATGTGATTATTATCGTACCTCGGAACTATATCATAATGAGAGGCGCGAATCGCTTCGTGATTTTGGAAAACTTTAAATGCAATATTTTTTTTTTTTTTTTTTTTTTCAATACTATTCTGTGCTTTTATCTATACATTCTAGATATTACAAGGTTTTGACATATGGTTATCTATCTATTAACACAAAAATTATAATAATCTTTATTTTAAAGAAATATTACTAAAAAACTATACGATCTCAAGGTCAATTGGGAATTTTCCAGTGATCTTAATGAAGGAACTAGATGGCGCTGATCAACCTTGGGAATAATAAAATGACTCGTTTTTATATCCACAAAGCCTTAACTAACGTACTTTAGGTACGGAGGAACCTAAGCTCGACTCGACGCACCAGGAGTTTAGACGTAACGCAAAAACACTCAGAACAACAATAGCAAAAACCATGCTAAAACTTGTAGTTCAGTTCAGTGATGCAAAAGAAAAGTAGACTTTTTAGGTTAAAAATGTTTGATAGAAAAAAGGTTCTTTACAGTTCTCACTTAATATACAACAATGAATAATAAATAAATTTTACTATACAATGAGTTTGACATGTGTCTAGGAGAGTTTTTTTTTTGGTCTGCTACAAGATTTTTACCTACAATATAATACGTAGTAAATTCTTTTTTCATTGGATTTTACTAGAACGCCGCTTAAAAAAATATGCCCAAAGCGGATCAGCGCCATCTATTGATATATGCTGAAGCGTTGTGAAAAACGTTAGTAGAAAATTCCCCATTACACGAAAACTGTCATCGAAACTGTAAGTATAAATTGCCATATACAAAGAGGGTATAAATGACATATCGAAATCTACTATTTATATTTACGTGTCTATGTTTTTCAGCCTGTAATGATCCTTCAACTGTCAGTCAGTTAGACAAAATTTACACTTTATGAATAAAGATAGTTGCGTAAGACTGTCATATTCTCGACAAAGTGGTTTTCCTGAAGGGCTAAGTTATTCAAAAGGACTATATCCAGGCTTCGGTCGCAACCAAGGCAAAAACCTGGATTTCACTAAAATAACTAAATTAAGACTATAAACTTCACTTTCGAGGTTATCTTAGGAGTCTAGCGCTTATTTATTGACTGTTTACTAACTCTAATCACTGACGCTCTTATTTATTCGTCACTGTTAATGCCCATGTATCACGTGTTTACGATATAAACACTATTTACATTTGGTTTTTTGTTGACGTTCGTCGCGAACTATTACTTTATTACAAATATCATTTATATTTGTTATGAAGCATAATAGAGAATATGCAAGAAATTCAAAAAAAAAAAACTCTCTAAAAATTGCCTTGTATTGGCCCATGTAAAAACTGTGGTACACTTGTTTAACTTTCTAATACAACACTTATTTTACAATTTAATATTTTGAAAGTAGTAAAAAGAAATGACGTCAACCGCTTTGACAGGAATTTTCAATTTTCTTGGGTTATGATTATAGTACTGTACTTTATTGATTTATGTAAAGAAAAAAATACATGCTTATTTCCTATTATTCGGTATTCAGCGTGTACATGCGGCTTCAACTCATATTAACAAAAATATTTGCAAATATTTGCATTGATTGAAAGAGCAGTATTTGAAATATTAAACAAAATAGTCTAGAGAAACTTGTAAGAAATCTGGCGTAAGCTGTACGCGAACGTTTTAATAAATGAGTGCGAGACATCAGTCGGCGGGCACGGGTCTATTTGACAGAGAGTGCGAGTGTTTTCGCAGGCGTAACAGAATTAATTCTATCAATTAGCGACGAGAGCCCGTGCGTCTGGCGGGCCGTGCCAGACGCGCATCAGTGCCCGGCCGTCTGGCAGAGCACGCTCCACCTTCGATCCGTTTCTACTGCCATGTAGGATCGAAATAATATTCAGATAGAATGGCCTGGGAAGCGCTCAGGCAACAACTGGTACCAGAATATTACATCTACATTATACAAGAAATGCACAAAGCAGTTACCACGCAGATCTTAGCCCGGCAGGAAAAGGCGTCACGTTTGAAATCGGAGTAGGAGTCCACCAAGGTTCTACTCTTAGTCCGCTGCTTTTCAACGTCATTACGGATCACCTCACAAACCACTGTCAAAAATCTTTACCCTGGAACATTTTATACGCCGATGATGATGTTCTTATTTCTGAAAGCATTGAAGATCTCCAGCTAAACTTTGATTCTTGGATCAAAGCACTAGAAACAAACGACCTTAAAATCAGTAGGAAGAAAAGGAAGCCGAAGCTGCGGTGGTGAGCGTTAGACACATCTGCGACGATAAGCTCGCGTGGGACCGCCAGAGCCCCGCAGCGCCGGAGCCATGACAAAAACCATGCCTGCTGCATGTTGCTTGCTCGCTTGCATGCTGCATGCTTGCTTGCATGCTGGCCTGCATGCTTGCTGCATGCATGGTGTATGCATGTTTGCATCCTTCTTACGGGGAAATAACCACATATGTTCATAATCAACTGTTGTATAATGATTGACGCTTTGATTGATTAATTTTCTACCTTTTAATGACTACCGATGAGAAATATATGCCAAAAGAAGATTCGGACTGTGAATTTCCATTGCGCTTGTACTGAACTAGCATAGTTGTGGTAGTATGGGCAAATAAATATTATAGTGAATAAATGTTATGGAAACGACATTATTGAAAATTAATTAATTTTATGGATTAAAATAATTATTATGACACTTGATCGATTTTGACCAACGAAATTAGTGAAAATGATTTTATGTAATTTCACAATAATGGCAACTGAAGCGTTATTTCTAATGAAATTATGGCAAAAATATAATTATGGTATATAAAATTATTGCATTTGAAATTATAGCAAACATTAGTAAACCCTAATTTAGATAAGGACGCAGGGCAAAATCGTGCTAAATGGAAGATGTAATAAATGGGATAAGGTCTAGGAGGAAGAAGAAGAAAAAATGGTCTAGTTTTCTCTGACGTATTTTGGTTCAGTTTATAACTAAAGATTACCATGAACTAACATGTCGACAAATGAAAAGCCGCAAATATCACTAGTTAGGGTAAATACGAGTAATGTTGCATACTTCGGTTTGGATAGAGTTTCAGGAAAAGCGGTATGAGGTTTACAGTTAGCTATGCAAGCTTTAGTGCTAACATTAATGTGAAGAAGCATTGGACACAGCTGAATAGCCGAGAGCAATGTACGTGTAGTTGTGTTGGAAGTAGTCGCCTTAACTGATGCTAACTGAATACACGTAGGAACAAGTAATTCACAGCTTAGCACCTAGTTCAGTTAGTAGTTAGCGCTGGGCTGCTCCCGTACGTCCCTCGGGCAGCGAGACTTGTCTGTGACTTGCCTAGAGGAGGCGCCGACACAACAATGTTATCTGTCGCTATTAACTGGGTTATACCGGTGGAGAAGTATAGTGTAGAACTGATTCAAGATAATCAATACGTTATAATAGTTATCTGTAAGTAAGTAAGTAAGTTTAATGATCACACTGTTGTTTTTTAGAGCGGTGTGTCTAATAAGCTGCGAGGCGCTATCCTCGGCTCAATCGTAAAGAATTTGCCTTGCGAACACGGTGAAGTCAGAAGGTCCACAGTTATATACTCTCACATACACAGCAGATAGACGTAGTAAAAGTATTGCAGACTGCAGTGATTGGGAATTGTTCGATTTCACCGACACAGTCGTGTTTGTTTGTGTGTGTATGCTACAAGTGCAAGTGGTCCTTCTGCATCGGTTGTGTGTTGCGAGGCAGGTGTGCGCGGTGTAATTGGCCGTAGCTCGCATTAATGAAGGCGGCCGATAAACGATAACCTCTGCAACCGTACGCACCCAGCCGACCGTCGCCGCCGATAGCACACTCTACAATAACACCGTGTTTTCAGCCGCGATAGATAAACGCTCGCCTGAATTGCTGCGTTGTTTAACCAGGGTGTCTGTAAATAAAGAGAACAGTTTTATCTACTAGTACTGACGGCTACAGAACAGTGGCAGCATGTTTATAAATTATATATTTTTAAGCTCAAACAATGTACGGTCTACCATGTTCCGAAAAATAGTTGCTACGAAGTTTTAGTAAGATTAAAAATAATTTGAGGAAATATTTAATCCTAAAAGTTACAAAACGACTTTCTACGTTCATATCTGGGACAAAGACGTAATGAGTGCGAGTCAAAGACTCAAGGCTTATAAAGTAATGCTAAGCTCGGTCGGGAAACTTGCTAATAGAGCAAACTATGTCTTGAGCTGACTACATGATCCAGACGAATTACTTCATCAATCAAAGAACCGAATACTAAATGATGTCTAGCCTAACATCAAACATGTATGTTAATATCCTATCTATCAATCAAATCAAATTTACATAAGTAAGTTTTATTTGTATGAATAACGCATTTTCTATATAAGGTTGTATCTTTCATGTTTATGAAACTTATCGAAAGATTTTTAGCATTTCTTATTGAATGCCCGGAGAAAGCCGAAGTGACGGGCCCAACTACTGTTATGTCAGTATGTAAACATGAAGAAACCAAAACAACAGTGTTGAAACAGACTGGACTCAGAGTAACATACAGCAGGTTCATGCCGGGTGTGACGATATTTCAATTACCTCTGGTCGTAACACGCGCGTGTAATGAATCCCCAGGAGTCACGGCACGGTACATAGCTGCCTCGGTGCAGGCCGCCGCGATTTATGGTCGTAGGGCAAGCAATGAACTATGTCTGCTGCCCAGTGCTCTAGCTTACTTTAAAGTGACACAACATATCATAGGGTTAGAAGGGCACAAATCTACAACCTGGAAATATTATTTTAGTAATCTTAATGGATTTGGACATTGAATGGACTCCTTACTCAGCACTTTATCTTGCTATCGCTAGCCAGATCAACCAGACAGTTCTGTGCACTGTATTAACAAACGATTACCTCATCGAAGAGAGTAGAAAGGACATGATGACGTGATGTGGGTGTTTCCTGTTTACCAGCAATACCAGCTCATCTGCCGGTAACGAGCCGTTAATTAATGGAATGGTCGGCTATTACCATAAACAGGATTAAAATTAATGTAATTGACGGAAGTCGTTCAGAGTTCAAAACAATATTGACCTGTGACTTCTGACTTTCCGCTGCAACGGAATCTACCCTGGACTCAAATTAATTGTTGGAATATTTTGTTGGGAACCTAATTCACAGTTAATTGGAGGACTCAATTATGGAATCCGATCAATTGCTGTTTATCAGTTTGTGTAATTTCATTGATTAGACACCGTATCTTGAATAGTTGCCGTGGTTAACCCAAAATTCCCTCAAAAACCCCTTAAACGTAATTTGTGACACCTTCAGATTGCTTCCTCTATCAAATTCATATATGTACAGGGTTTTGTTACATGTTACGGCGGAGGATTTTAATATTTATCGCGTGGCTATGATTTACGACCCGATTACACGCGTGACGCTTCACTCTGCGTCACTTTACGTCATGCGTCACGGCGACGTGATGGTGATGATGTGTTAAGGTATAGAATCAGTTCCATAAAAAATACCTTAATGTCACTTCGTCTCCTGTAGGAACCATCTGACTGATGTAGCCTACTGATTGGCATAATTTTTCCAATCTCTTGTCGGGGTTACCTATTAGATAGCTAAGTACAGCTTTTCTTCAATCATTCAGATCATCACGTCAGTTATTACGAGCGAATGTTACGGTTTTATTTGCGGTAAATTTCAATTCGCAAATACACGTCTGTGTTTCTCTTAGTAAAGTTAATAATTACTTTCTAAACAACGTTCTTGCTTCTGCTTTAATTAATATGAACTCTGTACGTAATGCCAGCGCTAACTTGCATGATAATAAGTCACCAAGTTAGCTGCTGGCTGGCGGCTAAGTGAATGCGATCGTTTCGGCTCCGGCGCGGCACGCGGCATTAGAACCGCCACCAACTTACTGAGTTCATACTTAATCTTAATCCCGGATAACTTCGCCTTAAACCGACCTATTATATACGTAATTCGGCTGGAGTTAGCTGCGGCCGCGATCTGGAATAATGGACAGAAGGACCAGTTAGTGTCGCACTCGCAGATTATAAATCTCATTAAAAACCACAGGTAAATATTTTGAATCAAAACATGCTACATGTAGGTACGAGTAATATTTGTTACGACATTAAGCGGCTCAAACTACAGTGCGACATAAAAGAGTAGAAATTAAATATTTGAGAACTAAAATTTTTCATTTTCTGGCAACATCTAAAATGTGTACTTGAGCTGTCAATTCTTCTCGATCGGTTTCATTAGCAAGACTTACTTTATAAGATGTCGATGTGTTTGTATCGATTAGAATTAGATAGACACGTCTGACGTGGACTTTCTTTTTTCCTGTGTGGTACCTACTCTGACGCTCTACGCTTCCTCCCTAATTCATATTTGATTACGTATTCCATGTGTCAGCCTCACTTTCTGATTATATGCTATTATTACACCGTCACTGCTCTTATTACTTCATTCTTATAACTTGTGAGCGCTTCCCACATCAAGCTGTTTCTGGGAATATTGTAATAACGGCTTATCATCATTATGTTTCACGCTTCTTGCCTCGGGGTATAAACACGTGTTTAACACAACAAAATTGATGTGATGTTATGTACAAGTGGCTAATATTATACCCGGCTACATACCTATTCCAAGTTCTCGTTTCTCCTAGGAATTGTGTAACGTTTTCGCAATTCGATTTCTCTCGTTAGGCCTGCCCTTAGCCGCCCTTTCTAAACGTACGTAAAGTAACTCCAACACGAGTGGTTCACACAGCTGTAAATACATATCGTGCGGACGTAAACAATGCTAACTAGACGACAAAACAAGCTGATAACTAGAGGACCGCGGCCGACCGCAGCCGACCGCGCCCGACACAGTCAATTCGATGATATCCGTCTAATGAATTCAGTGCGCCGCGTCTCCCTTACTTGCGCTATTTCAATTACTGCACCCGCTACACAGGTACACAGGTAAGTACATGCGCGCGGCGACGATACCGCGTGCTCTCCACGTACGTCGCCGCCCGACAACGGTAATTGGAGATAGCTACGTGCGCGCGCCCAGTAATGGATACTAAACATGTACAGAGTTGTGGCACGAGCCGAAGATAGTGGCCCGGCGAGGTGTCTGCATTCTCAATTAGGCAATTCTAGGATCATACACTGAAAAAACGACTTGGTTTCTAGTTACCGAATTTTCATTAGATAATTACTAAAGTATTTAGTTGCTGTGGTGACTGCCGAACGTTTGGGTACAGTAACAAAACAAATTTAGTTACTTAATTTAGATCTCATTACAAAACTGTTTAGTAACATATAACATTACAGTTTGGTTAACGAGTGCTGAACTGTTTGGTATGACATAGCTAAAGCTTTGGGTAAGATATAACATAACAGTTTGGATAACGACTGCCGAACTGTTTGGTATGACATAGCTAAACTGTTTAGTAAGATATAACATAACAGTTTGGTTAACGACTGCTGAACTATTTGGTATGAGATAGCTTAAGCGTTGGGTAAGATATAACATAACAGTTTGGTTAGCAAATGCTGAACTGTTTGGTATGATATAGCTAAACTGTTTAGTAAGATATAACATAACAGTTTGGTTAACGACTGCTGAACTGTTTGGTAAGAGATAGCTAAAGCGTTGGGTAAGATATAACATAACAGTTTGGTTAACAAATGCTGAACTGTTTGGTATAATATAACTCTATAGATTGGTTAATGTTAGCTAAACTGTTTGGTGATAGGTAACAACCTATTTGGTAAGATATGTTTGGTAAAGTGTACCTAAATTGTTGATTACGACCGTGCCGTGATTACGGCCGAGCTATTTAGCTAAATAGCTCGGTCGTAATCGCGGCCGATCTGTTTAGTTAAAAACAACAATACGTCTTGTGAGAAAAGTGATACGCGGCGCTAGTTCATTTTTTGGCGTTTGCTCACGAGATGTATTGTTGCTTTAGTTGAAGACTGAAATCAAAGAAAACATACATCTATATCTTTTATTATTTCAATTATTTGAGTACAAATGACAATATTATGATTAAATAACATTTAATTATTTGAGTAACAAAGGACAACATTATTATTAAGTATTAACACACAAAATATCCAGGTACACTACACAAGCACCGCACCAGCACAGCTGTTGCCCGGCGTTGCCTCGAATTTAGGCTACGGCGCGCCGCGCGCCGTCCACCCGCGGTCCGCGCTTTGTTAATTCCATCTTTCAACCCTGGAATATGTGCTTCGAGTAGAGCACGATCTGCTATGGCAGAAACGAGAGCATGGATGTGTTCTTTGGATAACAAGCAGCGCATCCAACGTTATGCCTTCCTCTAAAACAAAACAGAACACAAATTTTATTCTAATGATAAATCTTAGCACACGGCATATTTTAATCTTTTTATGTTTCGCTACATAGAAGAGAGTCCACGACTCGATGAGGATATGATAAGTTTATAATAAATCTCTAACTTTATTATGTGCATGAACATTTTAATTGTTACCTACCTTTAAACTACTCCTTGTATTTTGAGAGACCGCAAGAATCCAGATGGTCTTCGACAGATTTATTGCCCATGACAAGCTTTGCAGTTGCACTCAGGAAAATTCTTATTCTAGAAGGCCGCGACAGATACACTAGGCGGGCGTGTGTGAACTTCAAGACTATATATCCCTGCTAGTACTTGTAATTACTTTGGAAAACACTGAACACATCACTCTCTTGACACTTTTGATGTACTTAAACGCGACTGACCTGTTACTAGTTTGGAAATAGAATGAGCTAGAAAACAAAATATTCTCAATGCAAGTTCATAGTAACTAAATTGTTTAGGAAAAAATACCAAAACATTATTTACAAATTATTAATGTGTTTAGCACCAAATTGCTATACACTATGGTACCGAACTACTAAACATTAGTTAAATTGCTGCTAAATTTTGGTTGGAAATTTCTAAAGTTGTTTAGATAATAGTTACAAATGAAAGAGCACAGAACTACTAAATATTAGTTGTATAGATTACAGTTAGTTGCTGTCTGCAAATATTTTGCTATATTGCTTTAGCTGCTACAGCTAAGGAGTTTGGGATCCAGGTACTGGGCCTTGTCTGTGGCAGCTCAATCACCTACATAGTGTTATTTCACTTATTTCTGAGAACCTACCTTAATGTACCTATCATACTGCACTTTTACCTATCTAAGTGTTGTCCATTTTGACAACACTCATGGAGGTAGGTGGCTTTGATTGGTATGTTCTGTTCTAGGTATTTAAACCTTAAATACACCAAGCAAAGCGCCAAACAACAATCACAACCAGTTGACACAAAGGCATCCCTAAGCTTGGTAAAAGTGCCGATGCCAACTAGAGCCATGGGTACTTTGTAGTATTTTTTGTTTGGAAGTCTATTATTTTGTAAAAAGTTTTTTATGTATGGTCAAATCGTAGCTAAAAATTTTCCTTACATTCAAATTAGGTAACTATAATTTTACACAAGAATCCTATATATAACAACACATTGTTTTCTATGTACACATTATAGAGATTTAAAAGAATTTGAATGTCTTTGGTACTATACTAAATTCAAATATTATATTTATTATTTTTCTTAACTCTTCCAAAGATTTAGGTAACTTGCCTGCCCTTAAACTACAGACAAGGAGGTCAATATGACAGTAGGTACCTACCTAAGGTACCTCCTTGGGTAGGTACTAGGTTGATTAAAAAAGAAGATTAAACCATTAGGCACCAACACATAATTTAGGGTTGGCAATGTAAATCCCGAAGAGGACCTTACAGATTGACTGCTCCTATTGCAAAATTTAAGTAGGTATGACAAAGCCAATAATATTTGTTTACTCTTGAAACGACAGCTGAATTTCATTACTTAGTTTAGTTAAATGATGTAAATAATATATGAATGTATATTATAAACTATCGGAACTAGATGACTGATGAATGCTTAAATCTTTTTAACCCCCGACAAAAAGAGGGGTGTCATAAATTTGACATGTCTGTATGTCTGTCTGTGGCACGGCGCCGTGGCTCCTAAATGAATGGTCCGATTTTAATGCGGTTTTTTCGTTTGAAAGCTGACGTGATCGAGATTCTCTTCTTAGTTATAAGTCTATAATTTATGAAGATCTGTTCAGGTGGTTGATAATTACAGCTCATTTCCTACTTGAAAACATGGGGTTTTTTTAAATTTTCAATTTAATAAGCACTTGTTTTCTTAAAAATGTATAATGGATACAATATAATACCCAAACACGTTACAAACATCAATGTTCATCACAAAAATGTTTGTCCTGGTTGGGAGTCGAACCCACGACCTACAGCACGGCAGGCAGGGCTACTTACCAACTGAGCTGTGAGACCAGCTAAACAGTGTTGCTATAAATTACTAACAGGAGTTAGTAATTAATAGCTCATTTATAAAAACAGAGCTAATAATAGCTAAGCGGTTTAGTAAACACCTACATTTTAGTAATTAGTTACCAAATGCTTTAGTTGTTGGTAACTCAACAGGTTTTAACAAAATAATAAATGTAGCCACAGCTAAATTAATTTTGAAAACAGAGCTGAACTTTAGTAACAATTAACTATAATATAGTAAATATTCAAGTAGCTAAACTGTTCAGTTAGACTATTTTTTTCAGTGTAGGTAGCGTGGGCTGTGACCTGACTGAGACGAGGTGGGAGGAGGATGCCCATATATTCTGCGGCAGCCGAGTGCCAATTATTGGTGCAGTTGACGTCGTCAAGCACCGCGCGGTGCGAGGGTAGCATCTCTGAAGCGGACGGTGTAACGCTAAATTCACGAGTCAACGAACCTTTTATAGAAAACAATGCGAGCTCAGCCTTAATGTGTCAGAGTTAATTTCCATGACGGCAAGGCCTTTTTATTTCAGATTGAAAAAAATATTCAGAAACATAAAATAAGATGAGCAGATTAAGGGCGGTATTACGAGTAGCCCGGCCGGTGGTGCCGCGCTCGTGGCGCGTAGCGCGGTGGGTTCGGCGTTCGGAGGTGGATAGTTATAAACAAAGCAAGTATTACGTGGAGTGGATTACGTCGCGTCGCGCGTCGTGTAGCCCGACGTTATAGAGCAGAGCGGCTGATGCGGCTCATCGCGCGGCTTACCGCGCCGCGCCGCGCCGCGCTGCAACTCTAGGGTTGCCATCCATCAAGATTTTTCGCCTCACATGTCAAATTTTCATTGTTGGTGCGAGGCTAACTATGATTGATTTCAGGTTTTTTAACAGTTTGGGTATTCAAAAACGTATTCACTTACCGTTTAATCATTTAACGGTTTCGTTAAGGGCCTATACTCCCTCAAATGGCTTAGCATGATCCTCCGTTACGCCTAAAATACTGCAGCATTAATTTTGAAATAAATATATGGTAAAATTGAGGATTAATGCTAAGTACCTACTATGTGTAACGAAAACACGATTCCATAAACTGTTCTCGATAGAACAAAAATCCAAAGTTACCTCCAAATCGAACAATAAACGGCTGGTATTCAAAAAGTACTTCAAATTAGATCATGAAACTTTGCATACTAACTGAACTAACTATAAAGCAGGTCCTATGTGTTTTATTTTTTAGTACAATCAATAGATTTTTTGTAAATCGCAAAAAACCACTCATTTCGCACTATTCGGCCACAGTGACTGACGTAACAACCGCTTTGTAGTGCAAGCTGATTAGAACTTTATTCTAACAGTATTTCAAACGAAGTTAGAACCACCACAAATAGAGTTGCTATTTTTAGGGTTAGAATGGCTTTAAATACTCTTTCGGAAATTCTTACAACCTTCATCGCTTGGTAGTCTATGATAGGTACAGTAGGTATGTATGAAGCACTTTTCTTAGATCTCAAATGGTTTGAACTCGTGGCATTGAAAGTTATGGCAGGACTTCGGTTATGAAAACAAAACTCGTCTTAAACTGACTAAGTACTTATTGCGTAGATTAAGAGCTTTGTTAGTTTCATACAACAGATAGATTACTGTTACAAGTTTAATTCCCTATTTTAAGAGCCCACTACCCACAAACACTAAAGATAAACTTGGAGTTAGGTTTTATGTGGATGTTTGTAAAGCTAATGTTTAATATGTACTTAAATGTAAGTACATTTTCCTTGTTTGTAATCGAGGTAGGTAGTTAGGCACCTCTGTTGTAATTGTAACTTATTACTGCATGTCTTAATGGAATTAATAAGTGTCAACTACTTTCTATTTAATTACAGAACAAGTTGTAAATGCCAAATCAAATCAAAAATGTTTATTTGTCAGGACATGGTACATATAGATGTTACAATATTGGTTCCAGCATATCCTGCCATAATATGGCGTACAAATATTTTTATACAAAAACAAAGCTTATGTCACTAACCCAGAATCAGAATGTATAATTGTTAAAGTATATAAGTAGGTGTTACCCGTGTTACAGTGTGCTTGAGATGGCGTATAGAAATATTATCATAAATTTAGAACGTGCAGAATATACCATTGTCCCTTAATACTATAAAAACAATACTGTCAAAGCAACGTGTTCCCTAAATTGTCTCGAAATGTCAACAATAAAATTTATTAGATAACAAAAATGATAGATGTCAAAAAATAAAAAAATAGGAGATTATGTCAATTAAAATATTTTTAAATCAATTTATGTAAGTCAACAGCATTAATCATTGCTAAACTACTCGGTATAATACATTATTATGAATTTAGGGAATCAATTATGCAAAATATATTGATAAAGATTGTATTGTAGTGATAATATACTAAATTAACAATTACTATGTCATGTGGTGTATTAAAGGCTATTATTATTTTGCTGTATGGTCACTACCGACTTATCCTCTAAGTATTCTTGAACACTGTAATAGTTTTTTTCTAATAACATTCTGGACAATACCCTTTTGAACATCGGCAATGGCAAGTCTTGAATACCATTTGGCAAATGGTTATAATATGTATATAATAATTGCCATGCAGTAAGTATTTGTTTTAAATAGCATTAATTTTATTTGGGGTAATTTCAATTTGTCTTTGTGCCGAGTTCTACTATTTATTTTGTAACTGGTTTTTTCGAATAAATTATAATTTTTTTTCGAATAAATTATAATTTTTTTTCGAATAAATTATAATTTTTTTGTCGAAATTTTAATGACGTCATATCAATATCAACTTAATTTTGCTGTTATTAAGACAAAATAAATAAAACGCTCGTGTAAGGTCTGTAGACGTACCCCCGTGACGTCAGCAGACGTGTGATGCGATAGTCTGGAACGGCGCGGCCGCGCGCCCCCGTGTGGTGTGATAGCGCGCTAACAACTGCTTGCAGAAGTATAGCACGCGGTAATACACTATACTACAGACTGAACACTGTAGGTAGGTACATAGTCGAAATCGTAGCAGTTCTCAAAGATCACTTAGTCCTAATGTATTTTTGCTTGATTGGCCACTCAAATTACTACAGGGATTTACTTACCTACTACTATACTCTTTCATTATATTCGCTCGTGCAGCTGAAATTGGCAAAACAATAATGATTAGGCAACGAAATAGATATTTGTAAGGAGACCGGATGAGTGTCTAGCCCTGTTGTGTGGCTTGTGGCAGCATTGCATGCCGCATGCCGCAGACCTTCTGTCTGTATCGCCCTGTGGTGTCGGTGCGATACGGTGCGGCGCGGTGCGGCGAGATAGCGTCCGTCTCGCACCTGCATACTGCCTCTCTTCGAGGTGTCGGGGTCAAACACGGCAGGTTGCAATTTTTTTTTTAACTCTTTCATAGATGCAGATTGGATTAGTGGTTATCATATTTTGTGAAATATTTGTGGCTTTTCTAAAAGCGTAATCTTAGCTAGACGTTACATAATATCACGTCTGTAATCTCCAAATCCAGGCTGTTACTGAGAAATTTCTGATGGAAAGGAAAACCCCTATAACAATTTGCCCTCCCTGGGAAAATAAGCGTGTCATTACATTAATTAAAGTAACGTTATTGTACCTGCATGGACATGTCATGTATGGCCCGGTTGACTGAATAATCACAGCCAGTTGTTAGAATACGGGGCGTTGATATACAAAACGATTAATAACGTCACCCAGTCCGCCCCGCGGGTCACTATTCGCGTCGTAGGCCTGAAGCCTGTAATTAGACTAAACTGTGAATTTGCTCTACCGCGAAATTCAAGACACACCAGGACGTATGCCTTACTTCATTCACTTTATTTACCGTTACATAGGTAGTAGGAAGGTCTTCTGAAGTAATACTCGATGTGCCATTAACATTAATTAATTGTGCTAGTTATATAAATAATATTTAATTACGAACAACGTTTCACTATTATAATATGTTGTTAGTTTTTCGCGTACGTGAGTGTTTGCACTTACAAGTACCTACCTATTTCATTTGAAATCGAATTTCTTTGACTATTATCGGTGCCTAAAGAGTCTAATAAATGTACTACATTACATACTTACTTAATGAGTAAACTAGGGAGACGTCTAAACTGAATATTCACTGCAGGAGAGTATAGGGTTATAAAATGGTTTTATAATCGAGTCGCATGTGTTAATGATAAAGCTTGCTTGCTTGCGCGCGGCCACGTGTGCACTACATGTGCCTTGCAGTAAGAAGAAAATTGAGAAGAATTCATTTAAATAGGGAAAACATTTTGGCAATTGATTCCTAATTAACACTTGTGGCAGCTCTAAAGTAAACATCGATTAAACCATTGTGCATTCCTGTTAGATAGTCAACCTGATGTTAACAGCGGTGATTGGCTCCTTGAAATAACAACAACAAATCAAATTAATAGCTTTGTAAAAACTGAAAATTAGCTTGAGTTGATTGTCTTCCTTAAACGCATGGACGCTTATCCCTGTTAAGCGTCCATTGCAGTAGATTTTTTTTGGTTTTAATTTAAATCAAAAAATTAGGCTGTTATTCAGCACCTTTTGTACTTCAAATTTTACAACAGTCAGTCCCCCAAAACGCCCGCGCTTCGCCACTTAGAAGAAGTGGCGAAACAAACTCCCCACACAATCTGTCTGTTGGGTTAGAAGAACCAGATTTTAAACAATAGTGTGTAAGGGAATATAAACAACGCTTACACAAATGTAATGTTGGGTTATACGTATAGTAGTAACTTGAAGTCACAAATGATAAACTAGAATCATAGTACCTACATAAAAAGGACTAATAAGAGTAACCACGACGTCAACAAGAGGACCAGTCTCCACAAGCCATAACTCCCCGCGCCATATCTGAGGGGAAGAGTCAACCCGACCCCGACCGACGGTAGCGTCGGGGGTTCGGGGGTCGGGAGAGCACGATGAACAGACTTGCTGCTGGTTTCTGACGCAAACTAATAATTAAAATCAATAGTCGAGATCTGGCAGCTAACCATACGTCCACTGTTAGATGATCACTTCAATCACCTATTGCTTCTTCTACTTAACTATTAGTGAGTAGTAGCGTAGCCCTGTTATAGTAACAAGCATTTATCTGGTTAGTCGCAGGCACGCCGCCCTCGTTACAGTAACTCATTGCGCTCACAACATTACACATAGAGACAACTATAGCGACACGTGCTCGCCGCGATGTGGCGGTGCTATTGATTTTAATTATCATTAGCGAGCGATCAGTTATAGCTTCGTGACGCCGCATGCGGTGGCAAACGCGCCCTACATCCTAACTGCAATCAAAAGTAATGCCATGTAGTAAATGCCAATAATTATCACCAACAAACAAAAATAATAAATAACTATTAACTTGTAACTATTTAAATAGATAGGTAACTAGATCAATGTGAGATTCAATTCATATTACATAAAAGTGCTTTGACGAGGCCTACATAATATTATATGAAAAAATCTGAAAAAAGTAATTTGAAAGGGAAGCAAGACATACAATCGCTTTGGCCAACGTACCGGAAAATGAGAAACGTCACGCCAGAAGAAAAACTTAAATAAAAACCTATGACCTAGAACTAACTGCGCGGGGGCTGCACTAAAGGGCACGGCGGGCGGGGTGAAGTCGCTATCGTGTTGTATTGCTATGTACCTACAATACATGCTTTATTTAAAACATGAATTTGCATGTCTCGTAACCTATATGCCACACACCTTTTAAGAATGTTTTCCTTTTAAAGCACCAACTAATTACCTAACTAGATTTGTGTAAGTGCCGCTCTATATATAAAGCAAAACATACAAATTGCATAGATTACAAATAACATGAGCCACAGCGAGGATGAACACAGTTCGTTGTTGCAGTGTAACCTAAGACTAGGCAGAGGACTTTGATTTGAACAGATGGTATGCTCATGAAACGCTTATTAAATAGCCCACACAAAACACCTTCAGTTCTGTACCTATAATTAGTCGTTATTAGCAACATCACAAATGCCAAACTTTTTTGTCTGAATTTCTTGCATATATTTTTAACATTTTATAAATTTTCCTCATTAATAATGCCCATTAAGTAGGTATTCTTATCGCATCGCCATATTCAATAGGTACATACGTCATATGTATTTACTCAAAAATCAGTATTTATGACGAGGAAGACTGACCTGCCGTGATACAGTGTCTAACCGACTTCAAAAAAGGAGGAGGTTAAACTTATATTGTCACTTACGGGATATCTTCCGTGATAAGTAATTGTTTTGAGCTCCCGATATTTCGACGCTGTTGCAAGCGCCATGATCGCGGGTTGACTGGAGAATGCGGGTGGATGGAAAATAAATTGTTAAGAGCAGACAAATCTGTCGTCTACCCTCTTTCTTTGTCTTTTGCTACGCGCACTATTGGAACTCGCCACTAAGTCACGACAAAACACACTCACAGTATCACCAGGTTTTGTGGAGTCCTTATCATGATGCCGGCTGCTACTTTTGAGCATACTCAAAACTGGATTCCACGTACTAGACAATTTGAAGCCATCCTCTCGATTGAAATTTTTATGTTTTCTTATTTCAATTGCCTCTCTTGTCAGCCTAGGTAAGTAATGTTTGTCCTTAGACAAAATCCGTGGCTTATGAAATTCGATCCAGTGATCAAAACAATTACTTATCACGGAAGATATTCCGTAAGTGACAATATAAGTTTCGTTTTAAACCGTGAAAGCTTTAAACAGTGTTTGAAGGAGGAGGTTATAATTATGTTCATGTGTGTGTTTTTTTAAATGTATATTACGTGGTTTCTCCCCCATTTGTAGAACGATTCTCTAAATTCTTCTTTTATTTGAAAAAGTATACTTCTGAGGTGGTACCATTTAAATTTGGAGAAGATCTGATGCTGATCTTCGGAAATATACAATAGAACTCTTTAAAAATAGACGGCAAATCTGTCGTGATTATTGCAATCGCTTGGATGTTTATTGCCTTTATGATCAGTGTCTAACTTTCAATTCGTCTATGAAGCAAAATGCCTAAAATTAATGTCTACACAGCAATATTGTTTATACAACATCATGACATAACATCACGCCTGTATGCTCTGAGGGGGTACGCAGATGTGTACAATACACACAGATTTCGACAGGTATGTTAAGTTCCATTTATTGCCGATAAGCCTATTACCATAACATGTAAATCCTTTTTTTAATTGAAAGAGTATACTTCTGAGGTGGTCCGATTTAAATTTGTGAAGATCTGATGCTGATCTTCGGAGTTATACAATAGAACTCTTTATAAATAGACGGCAAATCTGTCTTGACTGCTGCAATCGCTTGGATGTTTATACAACATCATGAAGTAACATCACGCCTGTATGCTCTGAGGGGGTACGCAGATGTACAATACACCCAGATTTCGACAGTATTAGGTCTGTTAAGTTCCATTTATTGGGGATAAGCCTATTAACACGACATGTATTGTTAATAATTCATAATGTAAAATAAATTCATGGCGACTTTTTTGGGAACATCTAAAAATGGAAAAATAAATAAAAAACATTTTTGCAAAAAATAAAACCGACTTAAAAAAAAAAACAAAAAGAAAAACACAAAAATGTCACCGACTTCTGAAGCTTGACCTTTGTTTGATTGATTTGGTGTTTTTGTCACCGGCTTCAGTGTGAATCAAGCTCAAACAACCGCTTAACGTAGGTACACAATATTTATAACACACTACAAACGTGATTATATTTGTATTAGTAGACACAACTCATCGTTTCTTTTATAATTATGGTCACTAAATTTTTTTACTTACTTTTTTATTACTTCTACGTAATAATTATCTGTTTGGATCATCATGATAAACAAACAATATATCAGAAAAACTCGCTCGGAAAGATTCTGCAGATTTTACTCAGGTAACTCTGTGACTAAAGGTTTTGCCAAATCACTCAAATGACCACGAGGCTTCTTACCTGATCGATGACAGAGTGAAGTCCTCGGGGACACTCCATTGAGTTCACAGGCATGTGAGTTTTGTCACCTGCGGGCTGCGCGGTGTTCCTTAATTTCTGTCCCATGCACTTTCACTGCATGTGAAATCGTCTCTTTCACATCTGCTAATTAGCTGATGAATGGAGCTCTAGTGCCGTGTCAGTGACGTCATGTTCTGGCTTGAAGAGCGATGCCGACGTAGGCTTCAGGCTCACCTGACAAAGTTGGTACAGAAGGTTCACATACACGCTTTTCCTACAGCAATCTGACTGCTAACTATTCATATACCCGTACTGGGTCGGCGCGGACCGCGGACATACTGATTACAGCCGCAGCAGTAAGAACTTTGATTATGTTAATGTTTTGTTTGTAGTAGTAGTAACCAGTGGTACCCACTGACCCACCACTGACTGCCCTGACCCCCGACTTGTTGTAGTGTATAGGGTCGACCCCTGAACGGCATAACTTCGTGTGATTTATTTCATGACCGCTACCCTCAAAACGGTGAAGGAAAACATCGTGAGGAAACCGACATATCCCAGAATCAAACATTCAGGGACATTAATGACATTCACCAATCAGCACTGAGCCCACGTGGTGGATTATGTTCCGCCGTCTCACAGCCCACACATACAGTAGGTCCGTGTCCCAGAAGCAGGAACAATAAAGTCTGACTAAATGAGTAGGCATTCTGCTAGTTAGGCAGGTAGGTAAATAATTGTTTATGTGCATCTTTTGACATCGGCACTCCTGAGCCCACGCTGATACCTGCCGGTATTGACGAGCATCTGTTCTGTCCTCATCTTTGTTCAAATAAAAGGCAATTGCTTTCAAACAGTATCAAACAAATCTATTGCTTCTTCTAAGTTAATACAAGTCACATTCCAGTCTACCTCCTATAGTGGTTATGTATACTTACATTAAAGTAATAAATACTCGTATTATCTGTATCTCCACATCGATATATATATATGCATGAAATTGAGTTATGTTTCGTATTAAGTGTTCCTCGCGGCGACAGATACAGATTCATTGAATTATTTATTGAATCGACACGTGTGTTCATTATTTATGAAGTATGTATCTAGTTCTGTGGGCCACGGGAATATGAATGAAATGAACATTCTCTTTCTAGTAACAAAACTAGAAGACTGGCTATAAATATTCTTCCGACCACTACCACTAACTACTAATTAATTAGTTCAAACGATATAAGAAAAAAATATCAATACGGTTCCGTTTCTTATTTGTTCATTTATTACGTAACGACTCAAAACTTGGGGAGGCCTATGTCCAGCAGTGGGCGTGTTTCGGCTGAAATGATGATGATGACTCAAAACTTCAACATACTTACATAAAGGGTGTAAAACACCTCTTAACGAAGCCGAAAGGCACTTGTTCTCCTCGTCATTGCGACCATTATTACGGAGATATTGGGGGTCAAAGGTCCGACTTTTTTACTTTTTTTTTTAACAACCCAAGTAACACAGGAAGCATTTTAACATACGAATAGTAAACTTATTTAGAACTGAAGGTCCGTATAAACTCTTATTTGAGTTCACCGAGCATCTTGACGCTTTTTAATGGTGTTTCAAAACCATTATGATGCTTTACAATGTATAACGGTTGCATAATGGCATATCAAAATGCTTTTGTAAAGCCTTTAGTTTGAGTGCAGCAAACCACAAGGCAGCTGTATAGCTTTCAGCTGTTTTTTGTGCGTTTGGATTTACAACAGCTTTTTTAAGTAGTACGATAATGCCTATTGCTGCTTAATAGCATAAACTTGTACCATTATAATGCACCGTAAATCCGTTATACAGATTTGAGCTGTTTTTAGTGCCCTTTGTTGTGTAATAGTACTATTAAGTGGTAAGTAAAAGCCTAATACCGCTGAACAGCATCAACGTGAATCAATGTAATGCTTGCGTTTATAGAGATCAACTTAGTTCTGTTGTACAGCTAACAGGTCTTTAATCAAATACACGTGAGTTATTGTAATGCGTAAAGCTGTATAATTATACATTCATTTTACTGAATTCGTAAAACTATTTGTCCGCCATATTGGAAAAAGCATATATTAATATATGATCAACAAAACAACAGCAATTTTTGGGGTGGATTTTTTATTTTAATTTCTCCTTGATTTTGAACTACGTTCGTCCGGGGTCCAACCATGCCTGTGTCATTCGAATCAGTGTCTGATTTTTCTCCATTATGGATAATTCAAGTCTACTGGTATACTGGTGAACCCTTAGATAACTACTTTATAGACAATGGCATTAGTATGGCACATCAAAAGTCTTCTCTCTGACCTCTAGCTTAATAATTGTTCACGTGTGAGTATTGATACTGCCGGCGGCATTAATTAGCCTTTTTAAGGGCTCACCTGCCTGCTATAAATCGACACCATTTTTTAAATATTTTATAACCAAAAAATATTATCATTCGGACTTACTTATAAAAGCAATATACCTATATCATAATAATATAACTTTATTTAATACTGCCCAACCAATACTATTATGGTAATTATGCAAAATTCGTTCTATACTAGGAATACACAATTGTTTTTGGCATGTCACACATATTTTATATCACATTTTATATGTAAACCACAAAATATCGAAGGCGCATGAAAATTTTCAATGAAACTTATATAGACATTTACGGTAAACTACATTGCGAATAATATTTGACGGCATAAAATAAGAAAGGAGTCAAAAACGTATCCAGTATTATAATTTTTATTTTGCAAACAAATATGGTGTCATTCATTCAGTTTTAACCGTCTTCGTCCATAATATATTGCTAGACAAAGTAGTTAAATTACAACGTTAAATGTATTATAACATTTGTACCGTAGTATTACAGATGTTTTTGCAATGATATAGGGTTTATTTAAGCTCTAACTGTGAACACTTAAATCGCCTCAATCATTTTTTTAAAACAATCTTATGCTAGTTTATTGCTTTTGTAATGCAATTAACATCTTCATTATCAATAATATTGCTAATATAATATTTCTTTAATGCGATTGGCAACTTCATTGACCGTAATAATGTTTCTTTAATGCGATTCGCAACTTATTTGGTCACACTAATGCTTATGTAATGCGCCTGTAATGCAATTAAACAACTAATTGTGAACTTATTTATGATCTAAAGCCGTATAATTTGTGCCCAAATAAGCATTACAGTAGCCGTATAAACGTTTGTAATGCTATCATAGAACTAACTCAAAATGCGAAAACGATACAGAAATGTCGTCCGATATAGTCGGCCGATATACTGCTTTGATGTGTTACTTGGGAAGTTTTTAATGTAAGTTTTTTTTTACTTTAAACACCTCCACGACCCCCGTGCGTTACATTGAGTTCGAACACAAAACATGATTTTTCACCCCAAAAAAAAAAGTCGTTTCTCAGCAATCATTTTTGCGAAAAGTTACTTAGTTTGATGTACAGAATGCTTGGTTGACGGCTTCGTGATGAGGTCTTTTACACCCTGTATGTATGTATAAATGTGTTTTTGTCATTATTAAATAAAATGAAAATACTGTTTGTTTTGGTCTACTCAATCAATAATCTTCAACTGGTTCAAAATAATATAATTATGTTGTTGGACGTTTGATGATTCAGACGTAGTATTTCAGTAGGTTTTCAATGTTTGAAGACACAGACGCATAAACAGTCGCGCGTGTCACAAACGCATTACACATTCCCCTCGCTCCGTCGTCGTCGCCGACACTCGGCACTCGGCAGTCGCAGTCGGTTGAAATACGTTTCGGAAATCACTGAAATACTAGTAGCGTGTTTGTTTAAAATTCAACGATGAGACGTGCGGCCATCGCGGGCACAATCCTGAAGGAACGTTTCTTTTTATGGGGGTCACTCCGGTAAATAACTCGTCTTCATTCGGGGGCTTCGCAGTCGAGTCACGCGCCTCTCCCTCCACTACCCCCCCCTCCCCACACAGAGGGCGCTTGCACATCGCCGCCGCGCCGCGCCGGACACTTTGGATATCTGAGCCATGCATTTATAATACATAGCTGTCATTGAGAGTGAGTACATAATCATGGACATTATCATTACAGCAACGCAAACACAGCTAGCAACATGTTACACGTTGCGATACCTTTCCGCGGTGGGGCTCGTGTTTAGTGTTAGATACGAGACGCGTGGGCGCCGCCCGAGCGTGGGAGGTAAACGATTGTTACCGTATCTCGTCCGGATGGCGCTTTATCTTCCATGCTAATGAATGAAAACCATATCCGAGATACACAGCTCCAATTTATTGCTTACATTTAGTTTATATGAAGCTTATTTGTTACTAAAATATTCATTGAACTTTCACGTATTCTTGTGGGCGTGGGTGAAGGCTTGTGCAACGTGTAACGTAACTCGTAGTGAATGAACATTCACTGAAATATTGATATTTCGTGATACGTTCTAACTGTCCTAACTCCTAACTAATGAGCTCAGTGTGCAATAAGTTATATTGTGAAGTACGGTCGAACAAGCTATTTGGTTTACATTTTACAATTTAATTTGTGGGTTAAACTGTAAACCAAATAGCTTGTTCGACCGTACATCTAGCTAACGTCCAAAGTAAACAAATAACCTCGTGGTACCCAGGTGTTACATCAAACGATTATCTTAATGGCAGGTGTGGTACCTGGTCGTGAAGTAAGAACAAGATTTACATGCAAATAGAGGGAAATGTTACACGTCTTGAGCAGTTCAGCCTGACGGCTGTCGCTGGTGGCTAGTTTGACAGAGACTTATGAGTATGACACAAGGTACCAATTTTATTGTAACATCTTCTTGATGTACAAATTATTTACACAGTTTGACATTGTATTAAGCTTATTTATGTTTTTCTTGTACAATGATCAGATACATAACGTAGCCTCTCCATGACGTCAACTTTTACATGTTTTTAAAATGTTTACTAGGTAGCGGTAGGTACATCAAATATTATGCCTCTTCACAAAACAAATATTGAAAAAAATAATTATAAAATAAAAAAACCCGACTGAGTAAAAAATAACTAATAACTTGAAATAAAAAAAATCACAGATCTCGTGCTCTACACGACCTTCGGGTACTTTGAAAATGCACTTAGGCAGGCTTTTCATTTTGTTCGATGCCTAATATAATAGATTAGACGTAATAGATTTAGTATCGTCTTTGAAGTAATAGAGCTCAAATGTACGATGTAAAAAATCCGTAACGTAAAAATAATTATTGTTTGCAAACAAACAACAAACAACAACAACAGGCAACACAATTATTTTGTTTGACAATGGTGCCGATTCCCTTGTTTACAAACTAAACCAAATTTAAGTTCAGTGCATCTTTTTCTTTCTATTTCATTAAGAAAAGGACAGAAGATAAATTTTAGTTACGTTCTGTCAAATTAATCAGCGCCATACAAGTTTTAGACGCGATTAAAAAGTTGGCTACTAAAATTACATCGACTAATTTGACAGGATTAAACTAATATTTATCTTCTGTCCTTTTCCTAATGAAATAGAAAGAAAAAGATGCATTCAACTTAAATTTAGTTTAGTTTGTGAACAAGGGAATCGGAACCATTAACTCATTCCGCATGGAATGGATTTTATTTCTGGGTAACTGCGTAAACTGCGTAAAAATCACAGGCTAAAAATTTCACTAGCACCGTTTGGTTCGTTTTGTCCCAAATAGATGTTTTTGTGTCTTTATAAGGACAATACGCGTAGAACAAGTGCTATTTTTGTGTTTGCAGCTAAATCAAGAGCTGAGGCCTATGAATCTCCGAATGGTTTCAACATTACATTTCATTTACAATGAGAAATAATAACACACCGTTTATTAACCTAATCATTGACGCGCATACCTGTAGCACGTACGCTGACACTGCATGTTCTTGCCCTACTTTAATGTTCAATGTTTTTTCGTACAAATTTGATTATTCTTTTAGTTGTTATTAGATTTATTTTATTTTGTAACTTTTACTGTCCCTAATTAACTTTTGCTATGTCAAGTGATGGCCTGAAACACAGGTTAAATAAATAAACCTAGTTCGGGCAGCCCAGGTCGCTGCCAAACACTTGAATTCCACATTATCGTTATTTGCAACTGTTATATATATTTTAGTCATAGTTTACTTTTATGCACTAGTTATACCATTGTTTGAAAATAATACTACTGCACATAGGTAGGTACACTTTTGTAATACTTTTTAAAATAAATTATTCTTATTTAGTTTATGACCACTATCCTTTCCATCCAAATATTATGCAATTTGTGAGTCTGTACTGAGTCGAGATCTATTATTCAGACAGCAACAATGTATTGTCTTACACCACTTTAATTGCTTTTAATATTGGTTTGGCTTATTTTTTTATAGACACTTTAGCTACAATGTTATTATTCTAAATTGCAGATGAATTTACTTAAAAGAATTTTCTACTCCACGTCTAAACGTGAAGTAGAAAGTTCCTAGATAAATTAGTAAATAATAATTAAGAGATAATAATATTAATTGTGTAGATAATTTAGTAAAGAATACAAACTTATACCTATGTATAAGTTTGTATTCTGTACTAAATTATCTTGTAACAAAAAAAAATCAGTCAATACAGTTCTCGTCTATACATACTACTCTGCGCTGTGACTATTATTGATTGTGTGATTTTATTTTTAGCGCCAACTCAATATAATTTATTTTGTCCAAAGCCATAAAATAAAATGCTCTAAAGAAATATAAAAATCCTGTATGTTTATTCTAAACATTTCGATTTGTCAAAGGAAATAAATTTCTGTTAAATTCATATTAAATAAAAATAAAAAAAAATATGTTGACTCATTTAGTTGGACCATTTAAATGAAAACAAAAAAAATGGCAATTATCACACTCGGCTTCGCGTCGTGTGATAAACCAACAGTTGCATAAATAACTAGTATGGTATCGATATCTCTCCATTTCTGGAGGTAATTCTAACGATTCTAACGATACCACGCATCGGTTTAGGCGTTAAGAAGTTATGGTCGAATAAATAAACTCACAAACATACACACATGAACCCTGAAAACATAACACTCTTTTTTTTGGGTAGTCGTGTAAAAAGAAACATTATGCTCAAATATCGTAGAATTGTAGCGTTTGCTGTATAGTTTGAATACACACATGTGACAAGACAGGAGTAGGGTCGGGAATGGGCGCACGAGATTGCGTTGTCATCGCGATGCGAGGTATGTATGTATGTATGACGCGACAGCGCACTGCACTGCTGCCAACGCGTACTCATACCGCGCTGCTGATTGGTTTTCATCTGTTCCATACTCACGGCTCGACCTGACCTTCAGCTGTCACTGTATTAGATCAGTTACTCAGCGTATCGTATCGTAAAGCATTACTCGATACTAGTGAAACTCGCAATGGTGTTTTTTAGGGTTCCGTAGTCAACTAGGAACCCTTATAGTTTCGCCATGTCACGACATGTCAGACGGACGGACGGACAGTCCGTCCGTCTGTCCGTCCTCGCTTAATCTCTGTGACCGTTAGCACTAGAAAGCTGAAAAAAAAAATCTGAAAAGTAGAACTTTATAAGGACTTTCTAGGAAAATTATTTTAAACTTGATGGAAACAACAGTTTTTGTACAAAAAAGACAAAGTTGTACAAAATAATTTTCCAGAAATTATTTTGTACAACTTTTTGTCTGATTTCTGTTTCTTTTTGTCTGATTCTTTAAACTCATAAGTGGGAACACTTATTGTGACGGACGGGAAACTACGGAACCCTACACTAAGCGTGGCCCAACATGCTCTTGGCCGGTTTTTAGTATCTTTTACTAAAAGGCAGTGCGAGAAAAGGACGGCTATAGCTATGAAATAAGTTAGAGATGTCAAACTAGTTTATGCCTTGCGTTTCACCGTGTTTTTAGTCGACATGTTTTTACGTGCACCCTTCATTTGTATGGAAATATTAGTTCGAACTAAATTGACAGCTCTAAATTACGTCCGTCTCTTTCTGGTTTTATTAGAGAGAAAAATATAGCAATAGCCTAAATTAAGTTTAGTTTGTGCACAACAGAATCGATACCAATTACCGAGTTTTAAAGTTTTTGAGTTTTAGTGTTACTCTTGAGAAAACTCAAGAATACGTTCGCTTCAGCTTCTTCCAATGTATTTCATTGTGCTCGAAAGAACAAATCAAAGCACGTATTTAGAAGCCATTCTTATTTATATATTGTTTCCTCGTAAAATGTAGAAGGAATAAAAGCAGCAGTGAACAGCGATTACTGTTGCTGATTTCCAAATTCATGAGGCGAGCGGAGCCGGGCGCACGGAAATGTGCAATCGACGATATTGCAGCGCGCGCTTCCGATACCACCCCGCCGCGCCACGCCGGCAACACATCGCTAACTGCACAGTGCACACTCAATGTATATTAAAAAGCTGTATCTTCTCTTTATAAAGCTTTTAAACTGTTACTGCTGAGCTCCTTGCTATTTCTGTTTGATCTTTAAATAAGTTTTCGCGTGTTGTTCTCGTTGGTCAGTCAACGACCACCATTTGTTTTGCCGTGTAGGTATAGGAAATCGGACAGTAGCATTTCCATAGAAATTGGTTCATGACACACTCGACGCAGACAGTAAGTGGTGTTCATAAATACGCACACTTTACTGTGTCACATAATAATATCGTAATATGCTCCTGCTATCTGGCCTGTGCAAGTGTTCACGCTGGCCAGTGGTTACTGACTCCTATGTTTTTATCGTTAAATTGTTTTTTGTAAATGGTACGTCTCATACTTATTCAGAGCGTAAGTATTTTCGTAACAAATAATTTAGGTCGACAATCTCGACAAGAAGACTAATGGATCGCATTCAGAGCGATTATATATCACCACGTTCCGCTAACGAATTCATCGCTCACAAACGACTTTTACTTATTTTACATTTCCAATGTTTTATTTTTCTGTTAACTTGCGACACGCGTTGAGCGCACTGAGCAGGGACACACTCGCGCCGCGTGCGCCGAGCTTACGCGTTACATTACGGAGGGTTAGCGAGCATTTGGTGAAGATCACATTAATCTGCGTTAATTCAAAGAAGTCATAAGGGATGCATGACGCTCGTGACTGCCGTGTCGACGGCGCAGGACTGTTCCACGCGCGCTTCGAAGAGAGTCAGCAATAGGATGGGGTCCGCAAGGGCCGATGCCTGCCGGGGTTGCGGGACTGTTCGAAAGAGATACCGTGGCCCCGGAACACAAAGGGCGATGAAGGAACATGGATGGGTTTTAGTCAGTAAAAGTCTGACGCTCCCTTCTGCTCGGCCCAGAGCGGGAGGAGTCATTTGATGAATTCCCAGGCGAAAAAAAAAAAAGGATGCATGACGCGGGATGTCAGTGGGATCGGACACACATTGGTCGCAATGACGAGCTTTCTCTTAGCGACTCAATTATATAAAAGTAAAGTAGTCGCAGCGCGATATGAGTTATCGTTACAAGTTTGCGCGGCAATAACTTGTATCCATAAGTTGTACAAGTCTAATGAGGACTATAGTTGGTGCCAGTTAAGATGAGAATAGCGGTCATTGCCCTTTCCCTAATATCTCTTCGTACGAACCAAAACAAATAAACCATGTATCGTTTTTCATTACAAACAATGTTGAAGATCATGATAGATGACGATTCCAGACTTGAACAGGCTTATTTTTCGTTTTCAAGGTTAAGAAGTTTAATAAATGTAGGTGAGTCAATGACCGCTATTCTCATCTTAACTGGCACCAACTATAATCGAGTCTAGATTTCTTGTTGTATTAAACGAGCCGGCTCGGACACCGCGACCGCGCCGTTCGCGCTGCGCCGCCGCCGCCGCGCCGTTCGCGCTGCGCCGTTCGTGTCGCGTGTCGCAGGCATGCGCATCACGCCCGGCACTTGTTAAGCTGTAACGTTATTATTACTAATTCCGTGAAGCGCGAGTGCAGACATAAAGCAGAGATCATTTGCTCTTGTTAACGAGCATAAATCAGCATCGGAGCAGTTGTAGAGTTGCGAGATACGCGCCGCGGACGATGCGACGATACAAAACAATGTGGAGTAACTCTACACTAACGAACATTGTCATTCGATTCGTCACTTCGTATTTACATACAAGGTAAAACAATACATTTTAATAAAACCCAGAAGAGCAACTGTTTTATTAACTTTTGGTAACAATACGTCAATATTAGTCACACTTTATTTTAGCCAACGTTTTTGGCAGTTGCCGAGGTCTCGTAGTCGTAACATCGGGAGGATCAACCAATCACTTTCTTTGAAATCCACATCGCGTCTTCCGTCTTTTGTGTGATTGGCGGAACCTTGCACGTATCCCCCGCTCAGCTGTCTTTTTCTTCCGCTCTACTATAGTGGAAACCGGGTCTCAGTACCACTCCACTCACTGTATCTATGAAGGACGCTTATATAATAATGATCAGTACACGTGGTATGACTCTATTAGAGAAAAAAACAAGAGCGAGTCGGACCCGCGCACCTCCGTACAATTTTTTTAAAATACAAACTTAACTTTGCTGTTCGATTCTTAGAAACGGCTATTGCACTTTTTAACATTGAACATGTTTTTTCGATCGCTTAAGCATAGCCCCCATTTTCGCTCAGTGTGACATCGCCTTGATGTCGTGAGTTTTAGGGCTACATAAATGTATGAGGTCTCAAAAGACGCGTATTGACAAAGGCGTATTGCTATGGTAAAAAAAAAAACGAAAAAGTCGTAAACTTTTTTTTTTAATCGCAAATATGTGAAAAAGTCGATCAATTTTTTAGGGTCTTTTGGCATAAAATCAACTGTATCTCAAAAACTAAATGAGATATCGAAAAAATGAAAAACAGCCTCGGGGTATTGAGTCGGGCTACATTAAAAAAAAAACCGGATCTCCGTATCACTAATAATCTAGGTAGGAAGGTGCCCTTTGTGTGGCGTAATTTCGGGGAGCGCGCTTCTTAGATGCGCTTTGCATCGCTGATTTGTTATGCGACTGGGAGTGTTTAAGATTTGATCTTGAAATGTATTTGTATTTATTTGTAAATACGTATTTGTATTTACAAGTTTTTGCGAAAATATAAATTTGCCCAATTGTTTTATCGTGTTGACTCAAGACCTTGATTTTTATACACCTAAAAGGGACCATAGATTTCAGTATCTGGTGTAAATTTCAACTTGCTAGGTCCACCTGTTCCTGAGAAAATCGGTGGTGACAGACGGACAAGAAAGTGATCTTTTTAGGGTCCCTTTTTTACCTTTTGAGGTATGGAACCGGAACCCTCAAAAGAATTTAAACTCGGCTCTTGGCTTGGCATACAATTATCATCTCTTGCCATGGTAGGTGTAGAGTGTAGAGAAACAAAGGCCAAAGTAACGTGACACTGACGAGTCGTCGTGGAATGCGCACACCTGCGATTATTTACGTGCACATAATCTAGAGCTGGACTGTCTGAGAGCCGCAGTGCTCTTTATATTTAGATTTGAGAAAACAAAATGTGTCATGCATGTTGTTTACTTATACAAAACTGGTATGAATCGGTAAATCGGTTTTTCCATCAGAAATTCCTTCATAGTTGCTGGCACCCCCAACCCCAAGTTGATGGCAAAAGGCTTGCCCTATACAACTTGGGGCCTAAACATAACTAGCGAAAGATTTTTTTCACAATGCATCAACTGGGGTGTACCACAAGGGAGCGTTTTGGGTCTCCCTTTTATTCTTAAGATACATAATTACATTAACGATCTTCCTGAACACTGGGTTCAGGAAGATCATTAATATAATAAAAATATATTTGCGGTTGCAAGACGTCCGCAACAGCATAGCATCTTTGTCGTGTTTAGGATCATTTCATGCACCTTGATGAGAACTTTTGACCTAGCTGGAGTATGACTGGCATCGAGAGTCTAAGGATGAAGACTTAAGGCTATCAAAGGAAGGCCATACTTATTTGGAAGACATAAGTAGAATATTTTAGCGATGAATGTAAATATTTTCAAGAATTTAAAATTGTTACATACTTGAATCTAAACTAATATTACAAAGCTAAAGTTTTTCTTTAGCTTTGTAATATTGTATTTGTTTTTACTAGGCCTTTGTGGATTATGCCCAGGCATTCGACGGTATACACCATCAATCAGTTAATGCCTTGGAATCTCAAAATGTACTACAATCAATGAGATCAATGTAGGTGACATTGATCTCTTTGCACATTTTGTGGTCCAAAATTCAGTATAGAAAAAAGTGTCAAACAGGGTGATCCACTCTCACCCAAGTTATTCACAAGCGCGCAGGAGATATTTTAAGAAGTTGCCCGACTCTTGGCAGTCACGATCGAGGCGTAAATGTTAGCGGCCAACACCTAACAAACCTCTTTGCCGATGACATCGTGCTATTCTCCACATCAGCTTCAGAACTCGAAGAAATGCTCCAAGATCTGAGCGAAAGAAAAAACGTCCAACCTCAAGAGGTTGGACGTTTTTTCTTTCGCTCAGATCTAACAAATCTTGACTTGTTGTCTTGAGGTTGGCTTTCAATGAACAGATCCAAGACCCAGATCGTCGGTCGTAGTAGACGGGCATACGTTGCAATTTGTCGAAGAGTATGCCTATTTGGGCCTGATAGTGTCGTCCAAAAACAGCCAAGACAAAGAAGTCGAACGACGAGTCCAAAATACTTGGAAGACCTTCTGGGCCCTTAAGGAACATATGAAGGGAAGCCTTCCATTAACATTGAAAAGAAAACTCGTTGACATGTGCATCCTGCCCGCCCTAACCTACGGTGCACAAAGTTAGTCACTTACTGAACAACAGAACTCCAAAGCGCAGCATAATAGGTGTTAAGCGAACAGATCGCATTAGAAACCTCACCCTGCGCTACATAACTTGAGTAGCTGATGTTGGAGAAAAAACAGCCAGGCTGAAATGGGAGTGGGCAGGCCACGTGGCACGGATGCACCCGGAGAGTTGGGCGAAGATCGTCACACACTGGACGCCAGAAGGACAGCGTCGTCGAGGTCGACCTCGGCGAAGGTTGCGTGACGATCTGATCATGTTCGCGGGGCTAACATGGCCGGAGATCGCACAAGGTAGAGAGGTATGGAAGGAGAAAGGGGAGGCCTTTGCCCAGCAGAGGGACTCTATGCAGGCAAGCGGAAGTTTTGCATTTTATCTAAATCTGACTATATATTAGGAACCTCAACTACTAATTTTAAGACCAATTTGTACTAATACTTACTGCAAATAAAAATTCTTAAAACCATCGTCTGGAGCAAAACTGGTGTAATTACCGTGCTTTGGTTGACCGGCCGAGAGATAGTCACACGTCACACGGGAACAAACCTTGATGCTGCGTCGATATGCTAATAGTGCTGAAACTTGAGCTTTGATATTAGTTGCAAAGTGTCGGCGGTGCAGTAGGTCCGGTCCGGGAGGCTCGCTGGAGTATTCGCGCCGGCTGGAACCAGGCGCAGTGCGCGTCGTATCATCATCTAATAATTCTTATGTATGTGAATCTGATTATGTGAATCTTCTTATGTATATGTGAATAGGCCGTGTGGTATCCGGCAGAGTAGAATAGAACCAACCCATTACACTCATGGGTGTCGTATAAGGCGACTAATGTCTGAGGCAGAACACCTTGCGCCTCCGTAGACCAGAGAATGGGCCGCAGCGTTTTCTATTAGTCTGTCATCACTGCGATCTCCAATCCGCCTGCCAAGCGTGGAGATTACGGCAAATTCCTCTTTCCGGCTTTTGTCCAGCAGTGGACGTTATGGGCTGTTGTTGTTGTTGTTGTTATGTGAATCTGGGTGTTTCTAGATTTAAATGGATTATCAAATTTCACGCAAAAAAATGTATGCAAATTATGTAACACTACACATTTAAAACTATCGACCGATAGTTAGGGTACAATCATGTCAAGCCCCTCTCTCTACGTTTCAGGAAAGTGAACTGTAATTGTGTATTGTTGTACAACTAGCCCGGAACTCTTGTAAACGGTCCCTTGACTTGTTTAGAACTTAGGAGGCTATTAAAATTAATTCTCTGTGAGTGCGACGGGCGCCGGTCCGGCCGCGGTCGCCGCTCCGGGACAATGGTAGACGGTAATTAATAGTGTTGAACTCTAACGGTCACTGCCACACAACTACCACCAACTTGCTCCACGCACTCACTTACATAAAGGGATGAAAATATTCCTGAAGCTGAACTCAAACGATGTCCAAACAAAGAATGTCGTGCGCGCGACGATGAAAATTTCAAGTGGTCATGTCTGCAGGTGTCAGATTCGTCACAACACTCTTTTTAAACTACAATAAAGTTTGATAACTTCGGAACAAGCGGAAGTCCAGTCCGACGAGTAATCATCGCCTCAATGCGTTCTAAAACTCACGGAAATTAAAAATGCAGACGTTACACCGTGCTTAGGAAAGCGTTCACCAAATGATGACAAACGAAAAATTATTCGAAGAAACTTCTCAGAGGAAATAACGGAGGGGTGAGGAAGGCCGGGTGACAGCGTAAGCGTAAATAAGTGAAGCGGAAAATTGTCCATTTAAATTGTATGAAAAGCTGTGGATTCGGCCGGTTTTTGCGTAATGGCCGAAGACTCGCGGCGCGCACACCGCACACATTTATATTCCGCAGCGATGCGCCCCGCGCGCCATGCGGGCACCGCGCGCCCTGGATGCGGCATCCTCTGGGCAGGTATTGGCGGTAACTTAGTACCTGATACTCGAATCCACACTTCTCTTTCCATTTCCTTTACCTGTACCGTTGGATGAAGAATTTCTAGTTGTAGTCCGCAGTAATTCCCGTCTGCTCGACAAAGCCCACCGTCAAGAGACTAAACTCTGCATTTAAATCGAATCATTGCACCCGCCGCCCCGCACCCCGCACCCCTTGCCTGCCTCGCTCCTTTATACCTCGGCATAAAGAACGTCTCTGCAATCTACTTCCTTTTTGTTTGGAAACAACAGATGCCTTCTGCACGGATCCGCAACGATCCGCAGCGACAATTGCCAAAAATTCATCTATTTACCCCACCCCACCCAAATTATTGGTGTTCATTCTATTTTCCGTATAAATTCCCCGACGCGTACGGAACAGTACAGTTTGAAATTTTTGGGACTCATCAAAACATCCCTTGTTATTATATCATTTACATTTCGCCGGCTAACTCTCCGGGAATTTACGAAACAAGTCATGTTTCAACAATTTAGCGCAAAGCCTCACGTTTTCACGACGTAAGCTGTCGTTATCTGTCCGCTGCCGAGTGCGCCATTTTTTCAGATGAGCGTAGTTTGAGCGTCCGGCAAAATGCGGAGCGTTGCGGAGCGGTGCTGTGCGGTCCCTCCTAACATTAGCATACATTAACATTATAATCCTTGTTGTTTGGCGGTATTCGCGCAGCATTTGACTCGGATATTATTTAGATTACTCGGGGTGGCAGTGCACGATAGCGCGGGGAGCGGGTTTGGTGGGCGGAGGGGGGGGGGGGGATGCCGCAGGTCAAATAGTTTTATTGAGTTTGAGAGCTCGTTCATTTGTTTATGATGAATGTACTGCGCGTTGTTCTCGCAGCTCGCCAAGTTAGCGTTCGACTGTTCGAAGTGGATTAGCAAATGATGAACGAGCCGCTCACTATTTACAACAGTCGCGACGCTGTTTACGAACAAATACTCATTTAATCATTTCCATCAGAGACCGTTCTCGAATGGAAATGTAATTAAATCTGATACAGCACGAGCGCGACAACAATGTAATGCTTGTTTACAGATGTTAATTTAGCGAGCAAATGTTTGTGATTCAAATAAATGATCCTGTATTAAATGTATTGAACGCGTCGCATACTGCGGGCTGTGGTGTGTGCGGCGCGGCGCTCGATCACATAATGTCATTATTTTATTAGTCTATTAGGTTTAAGACACTACCTAATGTACACTGTGCAGTGGAAGTATTTACACGTCATTACTGACACCATAAATTAGAAAGCTAATATGCCAATGAAAATTCCTAACACTTAATTTATGGTTGGTATTCATACCCAAAGTTGTTAATTAACCAAATAACCTAGATCATTTCATCCGGTAAAACTGGAAACCGACCCCAACTAAGTTGGGAAAAGGCTAGGCAGATGATGATGATGATGAACCTAGATCATTTATTATTAAACTCTTTTAAAAATGATAGAGTTTAAGTGTTAATGGTTCTTAAAAACTGCCATCAAACCAAACTCTAAAGTACTTACCTAAAGCTTTTCCAGCCACTGTGGGTAAAGAGAGGTCCCGATGCTCATCAACAAGTAGTGTTTAAGTAACAGGCGGCTAAACGTTCTGTCCGGCAGCGAGCCGCACGTCCGCTCGGTTAGCCGGACGTCCGGCGACGATCCCAGGAAGAACCACCGCACTGTCAATTTGTATACTCCAGAAGAGAATAGAATAGAATATTCATTTATTGTTGTTGGAGGTGGATGGAAGGTGAAGATGTATGGATTGTGTGAGGAATGATATGAATGAGACACGAGTGAATGATGCCGTGACGTCTGACAGAGCAGAATGGAAGAAGAAAACGTGTTGCGCCGACACACCAAGTATAATAGGACTAGGGCAGGGAGATGATGTTGTTGTAGGTGGATCACTAATAAATGTGGTGAAACTGTGTCTATTAAGGTACTAGTGCAGCATATTACTTGTCTGGAGCTTCTGTGAACTTTGCGTCACAGAACCTTCAGATAAGATAAGTCATATCAATGATGAATTAATGAAATCTTTAAGAGAATGAATGAATTAAACCTTTTAGAATTTATTGTTTTTTTTTTTTTTTAGTACCCATTGATTATGTATTGAATATTAACGAAATTTTATTTTATAATAATGGTTTGATTATGTATTGATATTATCTTATTTTATTTCAAATTTTTATATTTTATTTGACAATTTTTTTTTGTATTAATTTAAATTTTATTTTGTCTAGTTATAATAATATATTATTGTGTGATGTGTATTTGTCTCTGATTATTTGATTTCCAAGTAACATTATTTTGAGTGTGTAACTAAGTTATGGATCGTTGTGTCTGATGCAAATAAATTAATATTACTATTTATGGGGAAGTGCCAGGGTAGATAGCGAAATTTAAATTTACTTTGGTTTTTTGCAATTCGCAGGACAGTGTCAATGGTGAACAAACTAGATTTGTGACCGTAACACGTACTCGTATATATTAATTTAGTTACAGAGTTATAATCATTCAATACAACCCTCTAAGTTGTCCCATTGAATGACTTTATCATGAAATAGTCATTAAATAGGATTAAATTAATTTAAAAGAGAAACGTAGGAATTTTTAAATTTTGCTAGTTAGCCTGGCGCCGGCTTCCACCTGAAATTCAAATGATAACATGAAGTTGTCTCACTCGTCGCGCGCTGCCGCACGGTGGGCTGAAAATCGGCTTTCATAGACTTATGGATTTCAATTTGCTAGTGCCTGATTTTTTGCCGGATTTTGCTTCTATTAGCCATTATTATATACAAAAATGACACCCGAGTTAATTCTACTCAAAAACGAAGGAATTATTTTTTTTTACGAAAAATTTGTATGAAGCAAGTATGAAGAATCTAATTATCTCGTAAACGGAGAGTTAAACATGGATATTTAACTTACTTTTCTAATTAAATGCTTCAGAAAATTGCGCAACTGTTGACCTTCCTGTGATACACTCGTTCCTACCTTTGTTCCTTTCCTTACGTTACCAGCGGAACTTTTGTCAGTATGTGCAAATAAGGTAAGAATAGTTGATCAATTCCGGTGAAGTGCGAGTGCGGGACGAGGTACGACGTGTTTAATCCATCAGCTGCGGGCGCCGCTGTCACGTGTGGCGTGACGTCAGCGTGACTGGCTTCCGATCCCGACCACGAGCGCTATGTAGCCGGTGACCCCGGACCACGATGTGGGGTATGCCAAAATATATTTAAAATGTTAACTACATAGTTACGTGTAACAACATGCTAATAAAAAAGCAGCCATCTTTCGACGTCGCTATGCTACAAAAAAGGCAATTGACAATTGCTATGAGCACTACGAAAAGTTCACGCATAGTCTCACTTTAAAAAATTAGGCATTCATTTCTCGAACAAAGCATGTAGGCACGTCAAACAGTTAATGGTTTAATTAATTAATCTAAATAAACTCACAACAGTATCATACATTACACTACAACACGAGCAGAGCGCAGAGTTACTACGGCGTAGCGCACTTACCGTAAATATTGCGGCGACAGCACCGAGAGATGCGCAACCAATGGTAAAACAGTATTTATTGGAAATATGATTCATTTACTGTGGATTTATTAAGAAGAGTATAGAGAGCCAGTGAAGAAGTTGATGAAAGTCATACCTATATGATTCCTTTTCCTAAACCAGCATCACTACAATGTTTTTCAATATCCGGAGCCAACGATGCACCTAGGTATAGATAATAATAGACTCTAAAACGGCGTCGGTTGTAATCAGTCAGTATGCGGCAGCTCACCGTGTCGCGCCCTACTGTACCGGCAGCACGTACACCTCGGAGCAAGAGGGCCCGCCAATGACTCGACTTGCTACGCGACGGTACTCGCGCGAAGGAAACAAGAGACGCACGCGTTTGTCGCTTGACGTGTCTGAGAAGCGGCGACCACGCCGCATCGCTACCAAATAACTAGGTATTTTTGTTGTTGTTGGTTTACTCCAAATATTCCCAAACCGCAGCTCCTAAAGCTTTAGTCAAAAGTGACCTGTTACGTGCCAAAATAATGAACCTCACCGAGCCCCGCTGAATCAATCGAACTGTCTGAGTATCCGCAGCCAAATTAATGCATTAGAGCAGCGGCGTAAAAAAACATACTGCCCGTTGTAACGTTACATTTTCCTGGTAGGAGCCAGAAAACTGTAAGGTCACACTGAGCACTCACCTACCTAACTTTCAGTCTGAAGGAGAGTACGGTTAAAATAATTAGTCACGGGGACGAGATAAGAGAATTTATTATTAAAATACAACGTAACCTATATAGAGCCTACCGATATGTATAGGCTGGAGCTATCTAACCCTAACTAGGCCAGAGAAGCCGGCGTACGGAGCTGAAGATGAAATGGAGAGAGAGCCAAGGGTGGTCAGACATCAGCCTTGGCAGGGCATAAGGGCAGTTTACCCACCATAAACCGATACTTAAAATCACAAGACTTCTTGCCGACACGAGCACCAAAAGTAGACTGAAAATTCCACCACCTGGCTTCCGTCATCTTCAGATGATTGAAATTTTATAATTTAGAAAGAATTTCTAGAACATAATAACAACAACAACAGCCCATAACGTCCACTGCTGGACATAAGCCTCTCCCATGATGGGAGGACTTTGCGTAATCTCCACGCTTGGCGGGCGGATTGGAGATCGCAGTGATGAAAGACTGAAAAGGTCGATGTGATTTACCTATACGACCTACAACTAGCTCTAGCAATAAATTAAAAATAAAACAAGGCCTGTCACACGTTAGTAATGTACTAACGTAAAAAAAGATTCAAGAGTTAAATCTACAGAAAAACTTAAATAACATGAATTACAAGGTAAAAGGTATGCTAAGCCTCCAGGAAATGAGCATGAAGCTACCTAGAGAGGACGAATGCTTAAATTTTCAGGTTAATAATATAAAAAATGTAAGTATAAAACCATGTAAAAACACAAACATTACACCGTCTAGCATTGTGCCAGTGAAAGTCTTGGTGTTCAATAGAGTGTTCTAAGTTTGAGTTTCTGTAGTGTGACTTTCCATACAAAGTGATCCTTCTGTACGTGCGTGCACAGGTGTGAAGCAGGGGTGGGCGAAGGGTACGAGTGGGGGGCGTGTCGAGACATGTCGCGGCTCGCCTGACCTTGCCCCACTACACTTCGCCCGCGATGCATATTTATTGTTTTTCATTTCATACCTCACTTCATTTGCCGGAACAGACTATTATTGAATTTTCAGCCAGCCTTATAATTAGCAAAAGATAATTGAATTTAACTATACTTTATTCATTTTGCTTTCGATACGCTCGCATTCAAGCAAAAAGGCTTATTATTTTATCCGTAGCGTGCGGATGGGTGGGTCCACGCAGCGCAAGCGTTAGCACCGCTCTACACTCTTCCACTTAATTTGGTTTTCCACTTCGGGACAGCAAAGGGCATCGCAGCGACCAACAAAGATTACAATTCATAGATTTTTGTCCGTTGCCAGACTGTCAGTCTGTCAGTGATTGGTGTTGAAAAACGCTCTATGTATCCGACTCTATGCATAGCTGGGTCAAAAGCGTATTCCTTATTCCTCGCAGACGATATGTCTCGACGAAAGCGTTGTATCAAAAACATACGCGAATTCTTAGTGCGTCACTCGCCGTCGCGCGGCATGCCAGGCGCGCGCGGCACGTTTCATCGATACACTACACAAACATATATACGGTACAATGGGTGCTAGTTAATTATACCGACTGTTGACTACTCGGTGTAGTAGTAACTAGCAGTTATAGAAGTTAGTCATTGATTGCATTCCGTTGGGTTAGATAGGTAGGTAGAGCGAAAAACGAAAGACTGCGAGAAACCAACTTACAAAATTGATGACTTAGTTAGAATCAGGTCAGGGTTCCGATTGCTTTTGCCTATTCTGGCGATGTATGCAACAGTTCCGTTACTGCTGTAGATGCAAGTCGGGAGCTGATTGATATTAATAGTGCAACAAACGGTGATGCGCCCACGTCCATACTGATGTGGTCCAGGATCATTAAGATTCAGCGCCATCATCCGGCGGGGCACGGCTTTGATGAATAGTCGATCAGTGCGACACATGCGGGCCAGACGTCGGACACTGCGCCAGTCCGCCTGTCCGGCTCCGACTGATGATGGATCGGCGCCGAGCGGCCTCGGGGATTAAAACCGTTTGGACCGTTACGGTGTGAAAGATTAACTGGTATGGAAGCGGCGCGTTACTCCCACACGGTAGACACTTGGACAAATTAAACAACCGCGGCTTACGATGTGACAATAGTCACAAGTGTTAGGTGAAACGGATGCGTTGGTGGTTGTCAGGAAGCTTGTAAGAGCTCCTAAGAGTTGTAAACTATGTCAGCACTGCATTTGCGGTTACTACTGATAGGATTGCATCACTGAAGTAAGGGATAAAGGGTATGTTCGTTTATCAGTACTTATTTTATTTAAGAGAATGCTTCGTGTATTTCGTACAAGAACACACCACCATTCATACAACACTACACATCTGATCGAAAAATACCTACTATGCGGTATTGTACTAAATGGGTTACAAAGTGATCGAGTTAACGTCATGTCCTATCTCTGCAACGGAGATGTTAATTTAGTAATCGCTGGCAAAGCACAACAGGTTAACAAGAAACTGCGATGATTAATAGCAGAGCGCGGCAGTTAGCAGCAGTTGGCAGCAGTTACAAGCGGAGCTTGTTGATGCGAACCCGATCATGTCGTCGCAGTCGCAGCGATACGCAGCTGTGTTTTAATAACCAGTACAAGTCATCATTATGTGTATTGAACTATTGAAACGTTGCAATTTAAAGTCTATTTAAATAATAACGTGTTGATATTAAACGGTTAGCCCACCTAAAGGGTGAAGCGTATTAAACAAACAATTGTGCTTCGCAATCATTCAATTGTAGCCCGTGACACAAAAATCAAGATGTTTCAATATTATCTGAATCATCTCGGGATCGCTTCCAAAAAAGACAAGGTAAGATCCAGAGACCAAGATAAGATCCGCGATGTCGCGAGGAGACAGGCTGGATGCGTGTGCGCCGTAGTGGTGTCTTTCCAGGTAATCAGTGCACACGAGAGCAACACGAACAAACAAATTGCGTTTGCGTGCAACAAGATAAGATTCGCAATGTCGCGAGGAGACAGGCTGGATGCGTGTGCACCGTAGTGGTGTGGTGCAATCAGTGCGCACTAGTACGAGAGCAACACGAGCAAACACATTGCGTGCAACAAGAGCAGCGCGCGCGCATCAAGCAGGGAGGGAGAACTGCGCAATGTCTCATGTGTCGTGCGTGACGCTTATTATAACTGTGCAAAGTAGTCGCAGTTATAATACAAGTATCTACAATGTAGATGATACAGTTGAGTTTCGATTTAGATAGTAAAAACACTGGCATGCAGCCGCATCCAGTTAGTCTGGAAGCCGACCCGAGCCAACTTAGTATGTTATGTATTTTTAAATTTTGAATTTTTGATACTTATGAGATTTTTCAAATCTATGACGTGTTTAAATGAAGTTTCACATCGATTTACTTATACTAACGTTAGTTTATATCCTGCTAATGACTTTTATGATGATGCTAGGACTTTTCTCCTACTTATTCATTTCCAAAGTAGCTTTACATACATCGCAAGTCTGCGATGAGGTATTTGTTAGCTATGATGTGATTTTGCCATCTATAATGGTCAGAAGCATCTAGTGCTTAGCAGCATAGCTTTTCATAATAAAAGGCTGCAGTTCTGCAATCTCAGCTTCAATCAGAGCCTGTTCTCCCACGATGTTTAACTTGTTTTCGTTCGTAAACTTAAAATAAATTGGTCTGCAGAACATTGTGGAAGATGGCTTTGGATTTTCCTCTATCTTCTCCTTTCCTTTTTAACCGTTTTTTTTTTTTTTTTTATGTATGTACACCGATTACGCTGAGATTTATGATCCGATTTACGTGATTCTTTTTTAGTTTGATGCGGAATAGTTGCCATTTGGTCCCATAAAAATTTTACATAGTTTGGCCCAGTAGTTTTTATTTTATGAATATTTTTACTTCAGTCGTGTGGTATAATTTCGTGTATGTTCACCGATTTCTCCTCCATTTGTGGAGTGATTTTCAAAATTATTTTTTTATTTGAAAGAGTATACTCCTGAGATGGTCGCATTTAAATTTAGTGAAGATCTGATGCTGGTCTTCGGAGATATACAATGGAACTCTTCAAAACTAGACGGTAAATCGGTCGTGATTTCTGCAATCGCTTGGATGTTTATTGTTTATACAACATCATGACGTAACATCACGCCTGTATGCTCTGAGGGGTACGCAGATGTGTACAATACACGTAAATTTCGACAGTTTAAATATGTTAAGTTCCATTTATTGGGGATAAGCCTATTACCATGACATGTATTGTTAACAATGTAAAATAAATGCATAGCATATATTTGTATAGGCTATTACGACTAAAAATGGAAAAATAAAAAAACTTTTTGCAAAAAAAATAAAACCGACTTCAAAACACAAAAAAGTGAAAAATAACTAGCTTCAGAAGTCGGTGACAAAAAAAAAACTAAATGAATCAAAAAAGGTCACCGACTTCTGAAGCTAGTTATTTTTCACTTTTTTGTGTTTTGAAGTCGGTTTTATTTTTTTTGCAAAAAGTTTTTTTCCGCCACAAACTAAGCGCAGAGGCTCTAAAGAACAAATAAAATATATATATATATATATATATATATATATATATATATATATATATATATATATATATCAGTATCAACTCTTTGCCATCTAGCGAAGGTTCCACATGTAGGAACTTTCCAAGCCTAGCCGCAGTTTTGTCCAAAATTACTTGAAGCTTTACGTTTACCTCTCTTTCCGTGATGTCGAGGGTACCCTTTGGAGGACATCAGTCCTTCTTCGCCTCATGGATTGCAGTATAAAAAGTATACAGTGGCATTCCTTCTTCTTTTGCACGAGATATTAATGTTACATACGGTCACTTCGAAAGCTTCAATGAGGTCAAAATACTTAGAGATTTATCAGCGGAATACATAGGCATAGTTTTCTTTGGCTTTAACAATTCCTTTATCTTTGTAACCTCTTCGGGATGCTCCGAGACCAGTTTAATGATTTATGCTACATTCTTATTTTGTGCTTTTAAACCAGTTGCTCTGCCACTCTCCTTCTCTTCTGTAGCGGGCTTAGCTCCACGAATGGTTTTCTCGGAAGACGACGATGCTAGTATTTTTGTGTTCTTTAGTGCCTCTGCGCTTAGTTTGTGACGGAAAAAAGGAAAGGAGAGGAAAGAAAATAATCCAAAGCCATCTTCCACAATGTTCTGCAGACCAATTTATTTTAAGTTTTCGAACGAAAACAAGTTAAAAATCGTGGTAGAACAGGCTCTGATTGAAGCTGGGATTGCAGACCTGCAGCCTTCAAAATCACTTCACAACTGTCAAATACCTCATCGCAGACTTGTGCTGCATGTAAAGCTACTTACTCCTTCGGAAATGAATACCTAAGTTGGACAAAAGTCATAGAATCATCATAATAGTCATTAGCAGGCTATAAACTAACGTTAGCATAAGTAAATCGATCGGCAACAACATTTAACCACGTCAATGATTTGAAAAATCTAATACCAAAAATTCAAAATATAAAAAAATTGGTACGTGCAAAGCGTCAACCAAAGGCGTTTAAATTAGATGTCATCTTGATCGCCGTGTATGGTACAATAGCTCGTATACCAGCCCTTCAGTTCCATTCAGCTTCGAAAAAATGCACTGTAAGTGTTTTCTCCCATACAAAAAACAAAAAACCCTTTTTTGCTCACCCGTGGAGCTACTAATACCACCCATACGTTAATATGACGTAAAAGGAGGTATACCAGAGCCATTGCAATTTTTAATTCCTGACTTTGAGTTTCTATCAGTATGGAGCTCGATTTCCAGACCACTGTGCGGCGTCGGGGTTCGGACAAGCCACTCATTGTTTAGTCTATACAGATTCTAGTCTGACTTGTTACATAACTCGCTGCGCCGTGGAACGTAAGAGCCAGTCCACACGGCGCGTCGCATTGCCGGCCACTGCTGTGTTGCATACCGGTCAACGCACAAACAACAGCCGCTCCGGCCGGCCAGCGGCGTCGCAATGACTACACCCCGCCTACTTCATCTCCGGGGCTGAAGTCAGTCGTATCTGCGTTGCGTCGACGCAGCGCATCGTGTGTACGCTATGGTTTATAGTAAAACGATGCAGCGACTGCGCTACGTTGACGCTTCGCGTCGTGTGGACTGGCTCTCTCACGCCGCTCGCTACTCCAACCACGGACCGTTTACACGCACGCATCGCTTTCCATTTTCATAACACTCCTGACTACTACTACACTGACTCACAATGTTTCTTGACATACTTATTAATTTCCGTTTTCGCGCTGTCATGAACATAGGTTTGTATTCGGTATCGGATACTGTGGAGCTGTATAGCTCACTGATGTATCGGATAAGTTAAGGTAAGGCGGTAGTTACGCAGGGAGAGGCGCGCCGCCCGCCGCCGCGCCGCCGCCGCCGCCACCTCCGCGCCGCGGGACGAGTGCCGTCATGCCGTCCTGTCCGGGACAGTTAATCAAACTCTGAGGTCTGCGTCTAGTAAATGGTCCTAGTTTAGTAGTAAATACACGAATGCAGAAGTTCCACTCCGTGCAATGGCGGAAAAATAACTTAACCAACAGACGCTGAATTCATGTTGAATAGTAGGTATCTGATAATTCACAAAGGTCCCTTTTCAGAGAATTAGGTACGTTTCTAGATCGAGTTGTTTTTAGAGAAATCACCATACTTATTTAAATTCGGAAAAAAAAATATTATTCTTACTTATGTACCTATTACAGATACATGTTTGATGTAGTTACTTTTTTGATTAAAAACATAATATTTAACATTTTGCTCGATAAAAAAATCTGAAGTAACGTCGATTTTGAAAGTATTTTAAGTTGTACGAGTAGACTTGGCGGAACGCAATTTTTATGAAAATTTAACATTTCATTTATTATTCAGGTTTGATAGGGATATTATTGGACAGATTTTCAATATGGCACTTGTTTTTTTTATATAAAATAAATACGAGTCAAAAAGGCTCGCGCGCAAGCGCCAGTGTCCAGTCGAACTTCATAAAAAAAGGGCCCTTAGGCTGCGTTTCCACCAGAGATGGGCGAGGATGCGTAGCGAGCGTTGTGTTTGTAAAGAACCAATAGAATCGCTTCATTTACCTCGCCTCGGTCAGCACAGCTCTGGTGGAAACGGCTCAGCGGAGCTAGATTTTTGCGCATACAAAACAAGCGAAGGATGTGTGCGAGGGATGTGTACGAGGGATGTGTGTTGAGAAGGATGTGTTGCGAGGTTTGAGCATACTGTGAGTGTGTGTGAGAAGTGTCCCACAAAACGGAATCCTTTTTAACGGCATCAATTAATTTTTCGTCCATTACCTATGCCACGCAACCGTACGACTTGCGTACGACTACAAGCGCTAACGACAACAAAGTAAGACGTGAGCGGCAGGCACTACACCGCACCCCCGTCGACACATTTCACAGCTTCGCAACGCATCCTCGCACCACACATTAATGCACATTTTGACAGCTCCGCTACACATCCTCGTAGGCACATTTTCATCGCACAGGTTTGGTGGTAACCCCCACACATTTTCACAGCACAGCTAGACATCCTCGCACGACACATTTCCATTGCACATTTCTGGTGGCAACGCAGCCCAAAGTGTGACACCTCACCTCACATCATTCATTTATTTTAAAGTGCAATGTTTAAAGACTATTTTATATTAAAAAACCATTTTCATTTCAAAGTGGTTCTTCTCGACATAGGCCGGCGCCGTCGCGCGTCGTCGCGAGTGGTCGGAGCAGTTCGGGCTGTCCCGTGTAATGTTATTTAATTGAAGCAGACGCGGAGGCGGGGCCGGACCACACTTGACGAATTAATGTAAGCCAGTAATAACACAGGGCGGCGAGTAATTTATACCCGTAATGAATTATAATACATCATAGCGGGGCTAGACATGACGCGCTCACGACACTCACTCTAACACATAGTCTCCTAAGTAATGTACAAGTACTCGCCGGTGTTCGCAGCGCTGGGCGTGCGTCGTGCGGACGCGTGCAGACGCGAGCGAGCTGCGCCTGCACTCGATTCGTGCTAATTGTGCTAATAAAGGGTGTAAAACACCTCTTAACGAAGCCGAAAGGCACTTGTTCTCCCCGTCATTGCGATATTTTTTTTTTGTTCTACACCATACCTGGGAACCTTCTAGTTACGGAGATATTGGGGGTCTAAGTTCCAACTTTTTGACAAGCTTTTTTAAATACTTACGTAAGTATGTACGTTTTTAATGTTAGATTTTTACTTACTTTAAACACCTCCACGACCCTCGTCCTATTCAATCCATCCATCAGCACAATGTTTTGAGTGCGTTACATTGAGTTCTACCACAAAACATGATTATTCACCCCCAAAAAAAAGTCTTTTCCAGCAATCATTTTTGCGTAAAGTTACTTAGTTTGATGTTCAGAATACTTGGTTCGACGGGTTCGTGATGAGGTCTTTTACAACCTGTATTTTGCGAGAAAATCAACTCAATTTAGATTACAAAACCAACTTACCAAACCAACATTTCTCAGAACTATGAGCGATATAAATACCTTAAAAAAAACTACACGAATTATTGATAAGTAAATGTTATTACTCTATAAGCGAATTTCTAGATGACAATACATTGAAGCAAATCCATTCAATGAATAATTTGTTAATCTGACATAAGTATTTTATAATTTTGATAATTTGATCATAATGTATTTGTATGACAAATGGGATGTATTGTATTTAAATTTTATTGTTATATAATCTAAGTTTAATTTTTATTTAATTAAATTTTAGTATTGTATTTTTTACCGAACTTGTGTCATGAATTTTGTATGCCTCAATGGCGGGACATAGCAGACACCTGTATTTAACACAACATCTTATGAACCTATGATCCACAATAAACTATTTGAATTTGAACTGAACATTCACAAAACGGAACGTTATAAAACTTTTAACGTTCCGTTTCAATGAGAAATTTGTTGCATTTTAATGTTTTTTTCGTTCACCGATTTTAATCGAAAAAAATAATTTATGTGTCGGCGTTGTCAGGATTTATTTCGTTAGGCCCTAACATTATATGGGCAGAAGATGGGTTTCGGGAAATGAAAACACACTGGATCCGATACTTACACTGTTTTAAACTAACAAATTACTTACACTTTAACAAAATAATCACGAATTTCCACGATGGAAAATGGCTTGAGGTTGTGAGCTTGTCCGCTCACGCGCACGTTCTCAGGCAGACTGCCCCATAAGACTGTCCTATAAGTATAATGTACTCTGTGGACTGCCCCACCTGGCCCCACCGTTGTCGGCGTTGTCACCCTACCCACTATCACTTGTCAAACAATGACCTCACTACCGCCATCTTGTAACAAATGTTTGAAGTTTCTTAAATCTACGGCACCGCTGCAACATATATTATATAATGTGGTCTTCATCATTATTAAACGAAACACGATACACACACAGCACAGCTGCATATAATATGACTTTAAGAACCTATACGATTTCAAATAATTTTCATTAGTGATCGCGGAGATTACAAGATAATCTGAGGTAACAGGTGCCGCTGCGGGGCGCGCGCTGCTCACCGCGTGTAAACACGCACCTTGGTGAGTTTAAGTACATGCCTTCGAAATTGTTTTGTCTTCGAAAGTTAGAATGTCAATTACGAAGAAATAACGCTAGTAATGATCGTAACATGTAATGGCGCGCAGGCGGCCTTATCTGTGAGGAGGTGATCACACGCACGCATACAAATTGACACATTAAAGATGTGCCCACGATTATAATCTTAATAGCTTTCTCAAATGAAGCTGTATTGAAAATGTGAACGATGGACGGTTGGGAAGTAGGTACGACTGTTTCTATTACAATGATGATGTTTGTAGTGGAATCACTAAATATTATAGAGTTCTAAAGCCATTTATCACTATCGTTATTGGAAGATGACGCGGCGACGACGCGCGACGTTCAGTTTCAAAAAATATATAAATAGCTATACATTTATATTTTCTGTAACTGCTGGAAACAATATGAATTATCTACTAAGTAAATACGAAGGCACTCACACATTCCTACAACCCGCTGCCCGTGTACATCGCGGCTCCGTCTCACATTTACGTCGACGCGCGTCGTAGTGTAATACACTCCGCTACTACCGGAAACTTTAAAATGCTTTTAGCAGATCAAATAGCAGAGTGTACGGACAAAACCAATAGACTGGTAGGTAGGTATTCGTATGGTGGAAAACTAATTTAATTTGGAGTATAAAAGTGGATGGACTCGGACATATCAGGCGATAGCAGTAATGTAGGGGCGCGTGGTTTTGGTCAACTAATTGAAAAACTTTTTGTCGCGTCGCGTCGCAGGACGAGGGTGCGCGGTCGCTCGTATGAACACATCCTTATTGAACGTCGTGTTCAACTCCGTTGGTTTGTTTGCCTTGTTTATTAAGGTAAGTATTGTCACTTATAAGGGAACTGCAAATTAGCAGCACATTACATTCGACTAATTGAAATTAATATAGATGTGTTGAGACCTGTGTGATATAATAATATGCTATGAATATTGTTTGTTGATATGCAGCCGTGGAAGTAATCCTCTTTGTCAAAATATGAAAGTTTTAAGCCCAATGGAATGGAAACCTCCATCTGAATCTGATAGCAAGCCTCGCATTGGAATGTGGAGTCACCAACTCACCACTGTCACACATTTAATACTTTCCTAACCCCTCGCAACAATACGCGGCGCGTATTATTGCACTTGCATTTTCCCTAGACTTGTGCTTGCAGAACCTTGCTTTTAACCAAAATTGACAACTCTAGGTCAACCGGAAGTACCCTATAGGTTTTGGGTCGAAAACCTATATGGTAGTTCCCGTTGACCTAGAATCACAAAATTTGGCGAAAAGCAAGGTCTGCACATGCAAAGGGAAAATTCTGAAAACCGTTTAGGTAGTTTAATATAAAAAAAAAAAAGATTTTACTATTACAAACCTATTATTTGCACCAACCGCAAATAATAGGTTTGTAATAGTAAAATCTTTTCTAGTATAAATGGTTTCTAGGGATCGAAGGGAAAAGTTAAGTTTGTCCTTTAAAAAGCTTGTACGAAACCCTTGGTACGCGAGTCCGACTCGCTCTTGACCGGTTTTTTTACTGTAAAGTGCGACGCGCCGCTTAATGAGGGATTTTCTTTTTAGCTCTTCCCTAGTCACTGGATAGATGGCGCTAGGAGTAAGTATGATAATGCAAGGAACGGAACTAGGTTATATTTGGAAGGTTCAGCAAATGAAAGTGTCAGTCAACGAGAGTATCGATACCTCTGGGCTCAAAGGGCGTATAGCACAAAACGTGGGTTTTCAGGAGAAGCAAAAAACAAAACAAAAAAAACATTTTTGGTTATATCTCGCTCAGTTTTAGAGCTATATAAAAATATCCAAGGGACAAAGTTCTTAGATTTTGAATGTGTTTAAGAAGGTTTTTTCAAAATTGGCGCTGGTCTTATAATGACTGAGATAGCGTGTGCTTTACAACCAAAAAATAAAAGTATATGTCCTATACACCCCATAAAAATACAGCCTGAGCAGGTACACAAAGGCGTAACCCCAACTTTTCAAAAACGATGCAAAGAAACTGGGGCGTATAAATCACTTGAATTGTTGTTTAACGGGGTAAAGGACAATATTTTTGCAATTACTTTTCTATAAAACAGGTTAATTAAAGTTAATTAGTAGATATCTATTCTTAGATACTTATATTTAGGATATTAATAGAGAATAAAATTATTTTATGGAATAAAAAACGTTTATGTCACTTTCATACATTTTTTTAAACTTTGTAATGAGATCACTTTAAATTCATTTTCTTCATAATTTCTAATTAGCAATAATAATAATCGCGCATATTATAGGCATTTGAACCTGCCATCAATGTCTGCCCAACGATTGTCGGATCAGGTGCGCGTTATTCAAGATAATCATAGGTTGGATGATGCTACTAGAACCCTCCCATCTCAAAACGTCACACATGGCTGCACTACCATTGCGGGCAAATCAGCATGCTGAGGAAGAGGATGACAGGGCTATATCTGCAGATAACCTGTGCAATGTGGAATTATGAAGCGCTCTGGTGGATGCGATTAGTGAGTATCGGTTCACGTCACTGGATCTCAGGTCACGGTTACCACGGTTGTTCATGCATAGTAAGAATAGAGCACTGGTGTGTGCCCTGGATGCCCTGTTACAAACCTTTGCGATACACACAATCTTGTATTGCACGACTGTTACGGCATGTCGTGTAGCAAATGTCAAATTTCCAAACGCTGACAGTGCTACACGACCGAAACCTGCTGTGCTAGCCTGGCAATGCATGGGATTGAGTGTCGTATTAAAGAGACCAGGGCACTAATGAGGAAGCTTATCTGCTTCAGGGAGGGCAATAGACGCCCATGGGTGATGCGCTTTGTGAGGCGGGCATTCTCGGCAACTAATATCAGTCCCCAATAATACTTGTCACGACTCACAGAGCTCATTGACTTCCTGAAGCAGAAAGTTTATGCATGGGCTAATCCGTCAGAATAGACGAGGAGTGGATCAATAGTGACAAAAGGTGGGTATACATGTAAATCGAGGGAAGATTATGGAATCCGTGGGAACTGAACTCCGCATTCCATACACCTTAGATCCCTCTCCTCATCCAAGACCTACAAACAAGTATTTGGGTATGTCGGAAGCATTAGGCATCAATACTTTTGACATGAAACAATAATTGAAGGAGCGCTTCTTTGACCGCCTGAATGAAGTTATTGAGACAATACATTAATAACAATATATTAATAAGAATAAATGTAAGTTTCATACAGTTTTGGTTACTAGTAAATATTTTTTATTTATTTTACTGTTCATACCTTACTAAGGCTTAGCATGCTATACCTACTAATGCACCAGTTGTATGTTATGATAACAGTTAGTATTGCTGTAAGACAAACAAACAATTCGTCTCGGCGGAGGGTCGTCGGGGAAGACATATTAAATTCCTCGCGGTCAGCAATGTGCGCATTACTCCCGCAAGAGGGCGCCTTTCAACTACCGCGAGACACACGCTGACTGAAGTTGACATAACACTAGGCACATAATGTACTACATAAGTAACATAGTGTTTTGCAAATCTGAGCAAAAATTTAAAGGATTACTTTCGCTGGATACCGTTTTCAATCGTCAAAGGTAGAAAAGTAACAATCATGGATGGATAGGTAACAGTCAATGAGGCTACATCTAGATCGCAACAACAAAATATCTTCAGTACTTATCGGTGCCAACAGCTACCAAACGCTAAGCTAGCCCCCTGCCGGGTGTAACGGCTCCACAAGTAGGTAGGTAGGTAAGTACATAGTCTGTGTTGTTGGCAAATATGACAACAATGAGTGTTCCTCGTGACAGATTGGTGACATTTGTTGCGAGACGTCGCGTCGTATCGTTGCTCCGCTCTGAGTGCGCCGCCGGCGGCGCCCTCGCGGCTTGCAGCGGGAGCACTGCTAGCTGCACTCGACTATTGCTAGCTCATACATCATTCATACAAAAGTTACTTTTCACTTTTTTGTGTTTTTTGAAGTCAGTTTTATGTTTTGCAAAAAAGTTTTTCATTTTTCCATTTATAGTTGTTCCATATTTGCCATGAATTTATTTGACATTGTTAACAATACATGTCATGGTAATAGGAATAATACCATATAATAATATATAGAACTTAACATACCTTTTTTTTTCGGATGGGAAATCATCAAATTACCCCCCCGCTCTAGGCGGAGCGGAAGGGAGTGCCAGACTTTTACTGACTAATACCCATCCATGTTTCTCCTCAGCCCTTTGTGTTCCAAGGCAGCAGTATCTCTTTCGAACAGTCCCGCAGCCCCGGCAGGCATCGGACCTTGCGGACCCCTTGCTTTTGCTGACATCTCTTAGAGGCGCGCGCGGAACACGAACGCGCCAACTTAACACACCTGTCGAAATCTGGGTATATTGTACACATCTGCGTACCCCTCAGAGCATACAGGCGTGATGTTACGTCATGATGTTGTATAAACATCCAAGGGATTGCAGCAATCACGGCAGTTTATTTTTGAAGAGTTCCATTGTGTATCTCCGAAAATCAGCATCAGATGTTCACAAAAATTAAATTGGACCACACGGGAAGCACCAGCTTTTAAATAAAAAAAAAAGAATCATCAAAATCGGTTTACCCAGTCGAAAGTTCTGAGGTAACAAACACAAAACAAATACAGTCGAATTGAGAACCTCCTTTTTTTGGAAGTCGGTTGAAAAGTTGCTGATCGGGATAATACAAACAAAGTAATAATCACTGCTTCAGGGTACAAGTTCAACCAGTTCCACGGTGTTTCCTCGCATCTGTCTACCGTGTGGCCACAATTGTCCGCCTCACTCATTTACTACTAGCTGTTGCCCGCGGCTTCGCCCGCGTGGAGTTCGGTAACTGTCCCACTGGATCATACTAAAGGGATAAATAGTATCCTACATGGTAATCCAGGTTATAAACTATCTATGTGCCAAATTTCATAATCATCACAACTATAATCATCACAATCGCTATCACAATCACCATCACTATCACCATCACCATCGTCGTTATCACAACAACCATCACCATCGTCGTTATCACAACAACCATTACCATCGTCGTTATCACAACAACCATCACCATCACTATTCCAATCACAATCACTATCATTATCACAATCATTATCACAATCACCATCATCGTTATCACAATCATCACAATAAATCAACAATAATCCTGTATAGAAATCGAATCCGCCATCTTTTGGATTTAAAAATAAATGCCATATTCGTAATCAACACCAGTGATAATCTCGGAATCGACACCCATATTGATTTTTAGACATTTCGACCCCATCGCACCCCAACAGGGGATGATAGTATTTCAGGTCCGCCACATTAAATCTTAAAATTGCTGTTTTTGTAATACACCCGACCCGATACACCATACAAACAATATCAAACCCATTTCCCCCTTTAGGGGTTGAATTCTGAAAAAACCTGAAACCCATTTATCGATAGGAGTACTCCTGTGAAGTTTCAAATAAAACAGTCTAACTAATCTTGTTTCCCCATACAAACTTTCGATTCCCGTTTCACCCCCTTAGGGAATAAATTTTGAAAAATCCTTTCTTAGTGCACCGTTAGACCTCATAAGAAACCTACGCGTGCTAAATTTTAAATCTCTATACCCAGTGGTTTGGGCTGTGAGTTGATTTTCAGTCTTTGTCACCCCATTTCTCCATATTAGGAGTTCAATTCTGAAAAAACCTGATGTTTACTCATTTATCGATAGGAGTACTCCTGTTAAGTTTCGAATAAAATAGTCTAACTAATGTTATTTCCCCATATAAATTTTGGACGCCCGTTTCAGCCCCTTAGGGGGTGAATTTTGAAAAATCCTTTCTTAGTGCATCCCTAAACCTCATAAGGAACCTATGCGACGAATTTGGAATCTCTAGACTCAGCGGTTTGGGCTGTGCATTGATTTTTATACTTTGTCACCCCATTTCTCTCTTTGGGGGTTTAATTCTGAAAAACCCTGAAACACAAATGTTTACTCAATTATCGATAGGAGTACTCCTGTTAAGTTTCGAATAAAACAGTTTAACTAATCTTGTTTCCCCATACAAACTTTGGAGCCCTTTTTCACCCCCTTATGGGAGTGAATTTTGAAAAATCCTTTCGTAGTGCACTCCTTGACCACATAAGGAATCTACTTGCCAAATTTAGAATCTGTCAGTGGTTTGGGCTGTACGTTGATATGTCAGTCAGTCAGTTAGTCAGTTTCTTCTTCTTTTATATATTTTTACCCGACTGCGCCAGAAGGAGGGTTACTGTATAGATTTTATCTAAAATAGAAGTAGCCTAAGTTACTCCTTATTTCATCAGCTATCTGCCAGTGAAGTCCCGTCAAAATCGGTCCCGCCGTTTCAGAGATTAGCCGGAACATACAGACAACAGGCAAAAATTGAAAAAAATGATATTTTGGTATATGTACCCTATATACATTCATATGCATGTAGTAAAATACGGTTGTTTTAATATTACAAACAGATACTTCAATTTTATTTTATTTGTATAGTTCTTTAACTATACAAATAAAATAAAATTGAAATAAAAATTTCACCCCCTTAGGGGTTGAAATTTTTAAAAACACCGTTGCGTAAGCTTCCAACTATGGTTAATTATGGGTAATTTATTATCTAGGCTTATGAGCCTAGATAATAAATAGTGAACTTCGAAAATTAAGGACTTTCCATAAACAACTTCATTCTCCTTTTTAACCCTTCGCACCCCCGAAGGGTATTATTAAAAACGCTGAGACACTTATTATCAATTATTTTTTATCATCAGCCTAAACACAAAATTTAAAGATCTTAACTTTAAAACTGACTATTTTCCATACACAACTTCATCCCCCTTTTTAGCCCTTCGGGGGTGGAATTGTGAAAAACGCTTAGACACGTATCAATTAATTTTTAATCATCAGCCTAAACACAAAATTTGAAGATCCTAACTTTAAAACTGACGGACTTTCATACACAACAGCTTCATCCCCTTTTTAACCCTTTTGGGGGTAGAATTATACAAAACGCTGAGACACGTATCAATTAATTTTTAATCATCAGCCTAAACACAAAATTTGAAGATCCTAACTTTAAAACTGACGGACTTTCATACGCAACAGCTTCATCCTCTTTTTAACCCTTTTGGGGGTAGAATTATACAAAACGGTGAGACACGTATCAATTAATTTTTAATCATCAGCCTAAACACAAAATTTGAAGATCCTAACTTTAAAACTGACGGACTTTCATACACAACAGCTTCATCCCCTTTTTAACCCTTTTGGGGGTAGAATTATACAAAACGCTGAGACACGTATCAAGCTTTCTAGGTCCAAGGGTTTGGGCTAGGCGTTGATGAGTCAGTCAGTCAGTCAGGCCTTTTGTTTTTAACCGACTTCAAAAAAGGCGGAGGTTATATGTTCGTGTGTATGTATTTTTTTATTTTTATGTATGTTACCTGATTTCTCTCCCATTTGTGGACCGATTTTCAAAATTCTTTTTTCATTTGATAGAGTACACTCCTGAGGTGGTCCCATTTGGTGAAGATCTGATGCTGACCTTCGGAGATATACAATGGAACTCTTCAAAAAGAGACGGCAAATCTGTTGTGATAGCTCCAATCGGTTGGATGTTCATTGTTTATACAATATCATGACGGAACATCACGCCTGTATGCTCTGAGGGGGTACGCAGAAGTGTACAATTTACCTGATTTCTCTCCCATTTGTGGACCGATTCTCAAAATACTTTTTTATTTGAAAAAGTATACTCCTGAGGTGGTCCCATTTTAATTTGGTGAAGATCTGATGCTGATCTTCGGAGATATACAATAGAACTCTTCAATTCAATGAATTTATAACTTTAGATTTCATGGTTTTCCTTTCATTTAATTTATAATATTTGTTAGAGAGATTTGATCCTTATGATTGACCCTATCGATTGGTGCCATAAAAGTACAGGGTGTTATTTTTTTGGAATTGAGGCGGTTCGATTCCCGAGTGTGGCACGCGAATTTTCAAAATCTTTGAATGCAGATTATTTTCTTTTAAAAAATAAAGGAATGTTTCATTTGAGTAAAATTTTCTATCTGCAGTATTAAGAGTACTTTTCCTCCAGGTGGCATTACAAAATTCCACCCTGGGTATATGGCGACCGATCCTTCGAGCTCTACAATCATAATTTAAATAGAGTTGGTTGGTAAAGTTTTGGTTTTAATTTCACGCTAAAATGAGGATTAATTTTGGATTCTTTGCCGTTACATTTGACTAAATCTGGTGGTTCATTGATATTAGTATGCCTTTTATTTATTATTTTTAACCACCTCATTAAAGTTTGGTGCTTTATTTACTAAATTTGGTATCAATTGATATTTTAGGTGATAGATGTTAGTGGTCACAAAGTAATTTTTGGTGGTCATTATATTTTCTCCCATAATTTAGTATGATTTTTTATTTTAGATTTTGTTTTTTAATGCAAATCTTTAGCCGTTCTACATATTTTAGCTAAAATCTTTGCCGCACGCGTTATAATGGATAAACCAGGATAAACAAGCAACTACTTCATCCTAATCACTTTAAACGATTTATTCGAATGATTTTGTATTTGGTACAAAATTATCCAATACCCAAGTTCAACGACTATTACTGTTGAACTAAGTATATAATATCATTAACCGGATCATCACGCGAGCAACCGCTTGATGCAACGACAACGGGCACACCCGCACACGTCCCGCGCACTTCATATCCCGACTGAGGGAGTGCGCACAATAGGTAACGTCGCAAGCAATTATCAACGCCTAGCGTACGTACGGTGTGAGATGCGGGGAATATGTTGTTCTTAACAGCTGAAGAAAATGTAAATGTATGCAAATGGTTTCGGATCTGTTTGTAGCGAGACAAACCGCCGCGTGACTGCTTGCGAAGGGCGCGAGCTTGACTAGGGCTGCCTCAGTGCTCGCTAGTTGCGCCTACTCGCAGTACGCACGCATGCACGGTCACATTTGCAGAAGAAACAAAATCGTAGTGTGTACCTGAGTAGTCAATCAACGTAATAACATACTTTCATTACTTTTATGTCTTATATCATTTAAATCAATCTTATATCATAAAATGTTGATATCACCTACAATGTATTTAAGATCTAAAATGTAGGTAGGTATATAATTGCAAAAGTCGGTTGTTATTTTTTTTCACCTGTGCTGTGGTAGAATCCAGATCATTTCGATTGCAACTCAGTGCGTTGTTGTGGCGCTACCCTAATATTGTGCAGGTTATAGGTACATAGTACAGTGCGAGGTCAGTTCCACGCATTCGCTCCATACTGTCGCTCAGCACTCATTACACTCTATGAACTATTTACTCATTTCTAAGTCAATTTAACCTTAACTTAGCCCTATATGAGCCTACTAGATTAAGCAGCAACTCCTGTTCAGATAACTTTGCACACACCTACAGAAATGATTGTAAAGTTCAAATAATAGACCTAATTCTGTCAGATCATACATCTCACATACTAAGTGTACCCATTAATAAATCATGTAAACTGAAATATCGGAAAACTCAAAAGCAAGACATAACAGCCGAAAATTTAAAGAAGTTTAAAAAAAATTTGAGCAGTTTGTCTTTCACGCAAGTGATGACACAAATGATGTCAATGAATTACACAAATCTATATAAATTATGCTTTCCATTAAAAACTGTCACGATAAAGACGAATACTAGAACCAAATGGATATCTCGTGGCATAAAGATCTGTATTAGGAAGCAAAGAAAATTACTTTGATCGTATATATTTAAACCTGACTGTAAAAATAAACTAGATTTTAAGAATTATACCAAGATTTACAAAAAAATATACAACTAATACAAAAAACTTAAAATAACCACTTCATAAACACTTCTCAAAATAAATCAAAAGCTGTGTGCGTTAATGGAATCCTCGTAAACTTGTAGAAGCCTGTCTTTCAAGGTTTGATACTTGTGTGGAAGAGAACCGTTATAAATGATGTCGCCTACTTGTTGAAGCGCGTTTGGTGCAAGCTTCGAAACTACTACTTGGAATTTTACGTCATCGCTAGCCTTCTGAGGCATCATGGCATGTTCGAATTGGGCGAACCAAAGCCTTGGCATATGCGGCCAAAAATCAGGAAGTCGTGGATTGATGCTAATCGCGGCCATGTCATCCGCCGCTGCTCCGGTGCAGACAGTCGGTGTCCCACCGAGGCAGTCCTGATACCGTGATGTTTGCGGCATTACGTAAACGGGGTTTTGAACTGTGTCCGAGTTTGTTTTCTGTATGATAACATCTTCCATTGTCCGATATTTTAAATTTTGAATGTTTACTGTCCACAATTAGTTCACTTCACTTAGTCACGTCGGGGTCACCACTTTTGGTTTTGCGTGTTCTTATTTTACTCATTCTCATTACTCATTCCTGTGACTTTGGAGATAGGTGGTGACCATGAAATCAAATTACTTGTTGCGAATATATACTGAGTTTACGTTACATAAAATACATGTTTATTGTACCGCGATGGGAGACCGACTGTGGCGACGTGACACGGTATGTGGTGGCCTCTGGCCACTTTTGCTGACTCGACTTCTTGCTAAGTATAGGGTCGCCACAGCTGCATGGCAAGTAATTAACAAGTCCAAATATCGCCTACCACAGCAGCTAATACCGTCCATAAAGAAAGATAATTTCACAATCACACATCCCAAGGAGATTGCAAACGAATTTAATAACTTTTTTGCATATGTTATTGAAAATAATATGCATAGCAACGTTACCCCGGCTAGTAAAAATATTTTTAACAACATAAATTCACAATGATTGTTTATGCAACCAGTTTTACCTATTGACCTAATCAAAATAATTAATAATGCTAAAAACACAAATGGCTATGATGGAATATGCAAACAAGTCGTTAAATATAGCACGATTAGTGGTCGCACATTATTTATTTATGCATAACAAACGGTGTTTTTCCTAATAGTCATAAAAAGTAATTATTAGGCCCTTAATTAAAAAAGATGGTAAATCAGATGTTAAAAATTATAGACCCATAGCAAAAATTCCTATTTTTTTCAAAACTTTTGAAAAAGTAATTTACAATACAATTTATAATTATTTTGAAAAATGTAAGTTATTTTGCAACGAACAAAAAGGATTTCGCAAAAATAATAATTTGACACTTCTCATATTATGACGTCTGTCGACGAAAGAGCTCCGGTATGTGCTCCTACATACCGATATGATGGAAGTATTTGACTATCATTATGTGAGTCATAAAATTTTGCTAAAAAAAATGTATGGCTATGGAATACGAGGAAATATTTTGAAACTTTTGAAATCATATCTGCGTAATAAAATACAGTGCACGGAAATTTAACAACTCTGTCCAAAAAGCAATTTATTAACGGGGGAAAATATGACCACCAAAAATAACTTTGTGACCATTATCATCTATCACCTAAAATATCAATTAATCACCAAATTGAGTAAATTGAGCACCAAATTTTAATGAGGTGGTTGATGACAAACTAGTTTTGCCTAGGCCGACTTGGGGCACCCCGACACGGATAGATTAGGCTAGAAGGGTATGGCGGGGTCGAATGAGCGAGCGAATATACCCCTGCATACCCTTCATGGTTATTTTTTATAACCACTCAACTGTGGCGCTGTCAAACCTACAAAATGCGCGCGACCGTGGAGCCCTGTCTGTGGAGCTCGACCGATTCGGCGGACGTGATTAAAACGACTATATCTCCGAAATTACGTTAGTTAGCTCGCTACCAGTTATATCATTGGAATCGTTATTAAATTAGCTATCAGGTTATGTACGGTTTAGTATAGTTTTGCCATGAAATGTATTAGTAATTGCAATGTGTGTTCAGTGTGAGGCAAAAATACCAGTTTCTTGTGTAAAGGTAATTATAATTTAAAAAGAAAACCGTTTTTTCAACAAGTTATTATTTAACTTACACAAAGACACATTAGTTCTTATAAATCAAACCAAAAAACAGACGTCGCAATACATTTTTTTCATCTCACAAGCCTAACAAAACATGACGTAATTTATGAGTGCCGCATTCCAAACAAAAGAACGGGTTTGTTTACACTTCCATTGTCAGAAGTCACAACGCCTTGTACTTTGAACTATATTTTAATAATAATTTTTGGTTTACATACTTGACACCAACACAGTTTCAGCTGTTACAAGTCATCACTTAATTAGTATAAAATAAACAAAGCAGACACTTAAAAACAGGCGTAAAAACAGCCACTCAAACATTGCATCACAGTTTATATTTTGTTGCCTCAATTTGAAATATTTTTTAACATTCTACATGTTGAAGATATTGACTAAACATTAGGCATATAAAAAATGCATGCTGTCTAACAAAAACATTAATTAAAATCAATAATCAAAACGAACAATTTCACTAAAAAATCTAGTAAACAACGGCGCTGATTGGTCAAGCGCGTCGACGGCATTGAAATCCAGCTCTATGATTGGGCCAGCGGCAAGCCGCGGCAATTCTCATTGGTTGGGGCTCACGAAAGTTTTACGTAATTAGAATTTTGAATAGAACACAACCAAAATACGATAATATTAAAATTAAACGCCTAACATATATAATACGATACATAAAGAACACACGTAATATAGCCATAGTTTGCATTTCTATCAATAATTAGTGCCAAAATACCGCGAAATGTATCAGCGTCTCTTCAACGGTTTTTCATGTTTGTTGAAATGACTATTGCCGAAATCTCTAACAATTAGACTGTTTCTACATTCAAACATGTTTATTACTTACCCAGGCATGACGAAAACACAACACAATACCACACAACGCACTATATCACACACTATAGCACACAGAACATTTTTTGTTCTAATCTGTGACGACCAGTTGGCGCGCGGCGTCTTTCGCAACTGAGGAGCGGTATATTGGTCAGTTAGAAGTTTCGTTCGTTGTTGAACTGTGGCAAAATGTCTTTCTTGTTCTTTCTCCTAGACTCTGTGCAAATTTGAGCGAGATAGAAACAAGTTCATCATTAAAATTATGTCAAATACGAACGCAGAGACTACTCGGCCACTTTGGCCGAGCCACAGATCTGGCTTATTTTTTTGCTCGGCCAATTTGGCCGTCCCACAGACAAGGGGATAAACCATTTAGAAGTAGGGTCTCCCTCGGGTGCAAGAGCAAAAGTGTTTGATTTCTGGTGGTCATTAACTAAAAAAATGAATTTTTGTTTCTAATTTCACGATAAAATGGGGATTAATTTTGGTAATTAAAAGTATTATTTTTGCCGTTACATTTTGCTAAATCTGGTGGTTCGTTAATTGTATGCCTTTATTAACCATTTACACATCTGAAGCAAGAGCTATAAAATACGGGGTACCTCAAAGCAGCGTGCTAGGGCCGCTACTCTTTTTAATATAATATATCAATGGTCTCCCAAAAGTCATATCTCAGAATAAGGTACTGTTTGTCGATTAAAAAACCATTTCTTCGCCACACAGAACACACGCCGCACGCCAGCTAGCGTTCCACAGGGCTCTATTGTAGGACCCTATTTATTTCTCATTTTTGTTAATGATATCCCTATTCAGCCTCGTACGAAATAAGCGTGTTTCACTGACGATACTGCGTCTTATACCTCTTCTGATGATACCGATTTGATTATAGGTCGCCTTCAATATTTTATTGATTTACTCCAGGACTAGGTATTTCAAGAAATGGGAACTAAAAATAAATGAGGCTAAGACTGAAGCAATATTTTTTCTCGTGCTAGGCAACCCCTCGAAGAACCTTCAAAATAGCCGGCCATAAAATACCTTGGAAAGCAAGTGTGCGTTATCTTGGGGTCAGAATTGACAACCGTTTAAACTAGTCCGAACATATTGCTGACTTACGTTTGAAGGGCGCCCAAGCCCTTGGTGCTTTAAACCATATAATGAACCGTACAAGCAAATTAAGTAGCAGTACTAAATTGAGGATTTATACTACACTTGTCCGTCCGTGTATAACGTATTGTTACGAACTGGGTACGGGATAAATTAATTACTATCGATTAAACAACTGAACAACTTTAACAATCACAAAATACTTCAAACTCGATCACAAATATACTACTGATCACTATTTGCTTAGATATCGCACTTACTAGTTAACTTCGATTCGCTTCGTTGCGTAGCCAAAATCAGACTGCCATCCCGCAAACATGTCCGCTATTTATATGGTGACCAACCCTTCTAGAAAGATCCACGACTTACTCGAATTATTCTAGACAATTACATAGTCGGTCATTGTCCTTTCTCAACTTGTACAAAATAAAAAAGTAGGAACTTTATGCCCTCGGCATACGGTCGAAATTACAATGACAATTCCTATACCTACATCATTCGAGACTCGCCCTACGTACCTACCTACTACACCTACCTACTTACTTGTAATTGTAGGTACGAGTACGACGTAACAGTATGCTTGTTCTGTTTGGAGTGGCACATGTCTCTCCAACCATCACCTAGGTACTACAAGTTATACAAAATAAAGCTGTTAAAATATCCTACAAAACTAAGTTTTACAAGACTTATCTTCAGAGGTTACATAAAACCATTAAACTTCCTTTGCTATTTAATTATGTATTTATTTAAGGTTTCACTAAAATTTTAAAATAAAAACAAAATTAAAAATAATAACCCATTGATTACAAATCTATGTTCATCAACTGTAGACAAATTACCGTATATCGATAGATACGGCACTTACCGCCTACCACATCACCTTTTGTTTCCACCAAACAAGGTGCGGTCGACCAGCGACTAGACCACTTTTTTTTCGGATGGCAAATCATCAAATGACTCCTCCCGTTCTGGGCGGAGGAGGAGGGAGAGTCAGACTTTTACTGACTAAAACCCATCCATGTTCGTTCATCGCCTTTTGTGTTCCGGGGCCACGGTATCTCTTTCGAACAGTCCCGCAACCCCGGTATGCATCGGTCCTTGCGGACCCCTTCCTTTTTGCTGACTCTCTTTGAGGAGCGACTTGACCCCTGAGTCGCTCACTGCCGATGCCGTCCCGGCCTCGGCGGTCGGTCACTAATACGAAAGAGCGCGGGCGGCAGGGAAGCTCCATCCGCTGATAGTTGACTGGTCGCGCGATGCTTGTGTTTACATACGTAGTCTGCGTGATCAGTTAACTATAAAAATATTTTTTCGACTTACCTACATGCAAGCAGTAAATTATAATTAACTAAATAATTTACACATCTGTCTTAATATACCCATATTGTTGTGTGTGTTAATATCATGTTATTACCAGTTTAAACTATCTTTTGTAAGCTTTGAAAGGCGAAATGCTAGCCTAATAGTGTTTTAATTTTTGTGTGTAGCTTAGGGTAAGTGCATTTTATTAGTGTTATTGATGGTGAATAAATATATTTGAAAATGAAATGAAATGACTGTGTACGGTGAAACCATACAGTCATAATGCACTAATGCTTATTCGTGCATTTTTACCTCATTTCACTAATTAATATTGGTTGAGCATTCAGTACACGATTAGCGGTCATCGCGTGTGCTCCCTCGCTCCTTTATAACTAAACCTTTGGTCCGGACAATATATTTAATTTGACTTTATAAGCACCAGTATTTAGCCAACTTCCTAGCCTTTACAGACTGTTTGCCGATGACAGTACAGCCGTTGTAAAGTGTATTAATCCTGTCTGTTACGAGAGTGATATTAATGATTGCCTAAGTAAAATTATATCAATTTTTTTTGTTTATATTAATGACTAGGTGTCATTAATTTAAAAAACAAAAGTTATGTACTTTTATCAAAGGTGCGAAAAACCTCTATTTCACGTTGAATATGATAAGTATGAAATAGAAGATACAAACGAAGCTAGATTTTTAGGTATTAAGAGTGATAGTAAACTGACATGGAAACCACATATCGAAGAAATTTGTCTAAAATTAAATAAATCTCCTTATGCAAGTTCTATTTCAGCTTTAAAAAAAAAAAAACTAATACACAAACACTTTTATTACGAAAATAATACACCTTTATACGAAAATTTCCGATGTAAAAAAACAAAAAAACTGCAAAGCGTTCTCAATATATCAATCAATTATTATTGTGCGACTTATAATGCAGCACTACTTTGATGAAAAAGAGTTTTTTTGGAATGGCTTCAAAAATTTATAATAAAATATCCGATAGTATAAGAACATTGCCCCGAGGTTGGACCCACGTAATTTAAAAATCAATGGAGCGCCGTTCACAGTCTAGTTTATATTCATTACTTATAGTTAAGAGTTTATCAGAGTTCTATATAAAAATATTGAGTTACTATAGACGAGTGCAACTAGACAAAAAATACTCAAATGGTGGAACACAGTTTATAGTGGTCGGATTTTCATGGGACTTTTTTTATTGAGTTCCTAGAGGAGTGGAGAAGAAAGTTAAAAAAAATTTCGCCGCTCGCGACTTTTTTTTTTAAATTTTCTTTTGAATATTTTTTCTTCTTTTAATAACTAACTTCAAATTCGACAAATTCATATTGTAGCGTAAGTGTGACCTGCGTGCAAGCATCAAACGCTAATTTGGTATGTTTCTTTGTTCATTGTTGTCGATACTTTTTCACAGATAATTGGGAGTAAAAATATTCAAGAAAACCATGTTTACGAGTGAAGTGACTAAAAATGTATTCACAATTATCAGGAAATCGTCTTTATAAAAGTTAAAGAAGGGATTTTTCTCAAAATATTTCTATGACGGTGATCGTAAATATTATCCTGAAAATATCCTTATTATATCTGCTACTATCCACAGATAAAAAAAATAAAATGGTGGTACTCGATAAATGTTAAATATTGCTGACGAAGGTGGTATGGGGCCGCTGGTAAATTTACAAAAATTATCATAATTATAACGTAACCATTTCTCACGATTTCTATCTAAGATAAGTTGCAAGCTTGGGTCTCTACGCGCAGTTTAATATCAATACCAATACCGATATCACTCTCACTTCATAACGATAAAGGCCTTTTGTCATATTTTACTTTTTCAGCAGTAACCAATATTTAACAAGTATCCTTAAATATTTTTCTAGTTATTATACCTCGTTAGATAGCTAATAAAATGAGGATTAAGACAACAATTTGCACAATGAGTTATAGACCAGTATTTGGAAAAAAATGCTTTCATTAACATTTAGATATACACATACATAGACGATCTTCTAACATTTCCGAATTAATTTTAAGTCACTACACTCATGAAAGTGGTCTTCATTAAAGATTTCTGGTCCAGTTATCTGTGAAAAAGCATCAGTTACCAATTTCAAAACAAATATTAGTCTTAAAATTCGATATTTTAGAAATAATAGCAGAAAATAGGACATTTTCAAAAATACTTGAAATATACATTACATCGACAACAATGAACAAAGAAACAGATCAAATTAGTGTTTAATGGATGCACGTAGGTCACGCTATTACGCTACAATAAGAATTCGTCAAATTTGAAGTTATTCATAAAGGAAAAAAAATATTTCAAAGGAAACTAAATTTATCAAAAAGTCGCGAGCGGCGAATTTTTTTTTTTTAACTTTCTTCTCCACTCCTTTAGGAACCTAATAAAAAAAGTCCCATGAAAATCCGATCACTATAAACTTTGTTCCACCTTATTGTCTAATTGCACTCGACTACTAGGGATGGGAACTAAAAGTTACGAATGATTTTAATTTATATAAAAATAAGTCATCGTGCAGTTTCCGAACGCAACGTTTGACATTAACCTTCTTACAACTGAGAAATGGAACGTCATTGTCAAATTCATCTGTGGACATAGTCTGTGAATCATTCCATTGTTTGTTTGTGTTCAACTGCTACGTGGAATACGGATAAATGCTACTTTATGCCATTCTACTACTAAATAATAACCAATTAGTTCGGCTATAAGGCCCCTCTAACCCTAAAATTAGCAACTCTATTTGTGGTGGTTCAAACTTCGTTTGAAATACTGAAGTTTGTACCTAGACCAGCTACTTTTTAGACCACTTGCTAATTAGACCAGCTGCTTTTTTAGACGAAATGATACTAACCCTTCTAATCAACTTGCACTACAAAGCGGTTGTTACGTCAGTCACTGCGGCCGAATAGTGCGAAATGAGTGGTTTTTTACGATTTACAAAAAATCTATTGATTGGACTAAAAAAATAAAACACGACCTGCTTTATAGTTAGTTCAGTTATTATGCAAAGTTTCATGATCTAATTTGAAGTACTTTTTGAATACCAGCGGTTTATTGTTCGATTTGGAGGTAACTTTGGATTGTTTTTCTATCGAGAAAAGTTTATGGAATCGTGTTTTCGTCACACATAAGACTTAGCATTAATCCTTAACTTTACCATATATTTATTTCAAAATTAATGCTGCAGTGTTTTAGGCGTCTCGAATTACATGCAATCTCGCCATTCTCCTTTAAGAAAGCTCTCTCCTCTCTATTAATAGAAAAATGTTATTACACTGTTCCAGATTTTATAAATGATAATTTTTAACATTTTTTAGTATAAGCTTCGTTTTGTCTTTATTGCTTGTTTTTTTTAATAAATATTTTAGTTTTTAATTATTTGTTATATAAAACTAGCTGACCCGCGCAACTTCGTCTGCGTCACATGAGAGAGAGAGAGGTTTAGAGAGAGTGTGAGTTAACCTTAAAAGATAGACATATCGCTATCGCGGATTTTTTTAGAACGTTTTAAGAGGAACAATTTCCTCATACATGATTGTTGCGTAACTTTAACCGTTTATGCAGCGCCTCCAACGGAAGCTCTCAATAGAAATACATTTTCCCTGATTTTACAACATTTATTGATTTATCATTGATGCTCCGCTGCTTTTAGTTGTAGCGTGATGTTAGATAACCTATAGCCTTCCTCGATAAATGGACTATCCAACACTAAAAGATTTTTTTAAATTCGTTCCTATAACTAGCGCGTTCAACCAACCAAACAAAAAAAGAAACAAACTCTTGAGCTTTATATATTATTAAAGATTCAAGTGGATAGCAATTTAATTTCTCCGATATATTTACATTAATCGCTAAAATAATCTACTTATGTTTTTCCAAATACATGTGCGAGTAGCGATCTACACGCATTACCGTTGAGAGCGATGAAGTTCGGCGGCATACTCCGTTGATAAAATGTCACGACATTCAGAACCCGTTGACAAAATTGCACATAATCGCGACCGCTCCAAAGTGCCCAACACATCAAGACAGAAGACCCACTTCTGGCAACAAGCACGTAATCTCCAACATTACAAGATACACGCGTGCAAAGCGTATACCTATCTGCTGCCAAGCGGTTGCGCGGTGTGGTCTTTTTTGTTCAACAACAACACATCTTCGTAACTCATTCACAATTCCATTTATTATGACAATATTACAACACTAACAATCATAATCCGTAGCTTCACAAGCTTGTGATCGTTAGTATGATAAGGACCGAACGTTTTTATTGAAGTCGATTCCACCTTCCGTGCTTTGCGGCGAACGACTCTGTTGAAGCCAGTGCTGAACCGACACATTTCGAACAGAGCGAGAACCAATAACGCGGTGTCCTTTAAGGAATTTAATTTTACGGCACGGGACTGCGTTTCCATACAGGACAAGATATATAGACCATTTTTTCCAGGTGTTTGCCGGCTGTGACATTGTCGTGATCCTTCTACTCTATCCGCGACTCTGTCATCGTAGTCACCGCAGACACGTAGAGGCGCGGGCGCGGGAGGGGCTAGGGCAGGCGCAGCGGGGAGGGGCTGATATTAAGATTCCGCGCCGCCTGCCACAACCCCGGAACGCAATTTTTGCGAATACTTTATGCTAATGTTTACCGATAGCGTATTAAGCCCCTTTCATTATGTGCGCGCACCCACAGACGGGAACGATCAATTTGAATTGAATTTTGCTCCGAAAACAATCTGTTTGGACAAATTGTGAAGTTAGCGGGTGCGAGTCGTTTGTCATTGAATAATACGTGGTCGAGTACCACGGCATCGGCACCACCGCGCACTGAGCCGCGCGAGGCGCCCCCTCTTCCCACACATTATGCGACCTATGGACACAAATAATGACAAGACATTACCATCGTGTATTGACACCGTCCTGTCCTCGGCAAGCGTTCAATACTATGTACTATCTATCGACCGACGTGAATGTGCATGACAGAGGCTCGCGCTGTTTCACCTCAAGTTGATGATGATACAAGGTGGCAGAGCGAGCGGCATATAATGTAACTAATGTACGTAGATACGCCAGTGCCAAATCTGTAGGATATTACAATTAATGTTCGTTTAAATAACAAACTGATGAAATTGTCGCAATTTTATAGGATTCTGCTTTCATAGGCTTGGAATTACTTTAGCCCGTCTACGAACTGGTAAGGAAAGACCCACAATGATGGATGAGTATTAACAATGTAGACGCTTCTAACACTGCAGTAACTGTGTGTAACACTATTCTGCTGTATTGCATTTTTATGAATATCTCATGTTAGTCAAACTCGCCAGCTTCGACTCGAGAGCTAGGCCGGCGCCGGCGCGGACGTCATGCAACATTACAGATCGTTGCAGAAGTTCCACACACTACAATGTGCGGAGCAAAAACATAAAATAATTATGCATGTATGATATGGTCGGTAGGAGTGGTCCTTCAGTACGTAGTTGTTCTACGGTGACACAATCAACATAATGAGAAACTCCAACAGATTTATGTGTCGACGCAAAGCTCCACCGGCGGAGTGTGAGCTCACCTCGAAGCTTTGTGCGTCCACTGAGCGACGAATGTACAACCATTTTAATATTCCTGATACTGGTTAATATACTGATTCCACTCTCTAAGATAAAAACAGATTGAGCATTCTAGCAACCGCACAGCAAGTGAGTGCTATAAAGACATTTCCCGTTGAGCGCGCAAGTGCGCGGCACAATTTTTGAAATTACCCTGGAGGTAGCTTGTATGACCGCTTTCCACGATATCTTTATTTTCTGAGCTTGTCGACTTTGTGCTTTGATTGTAGTCAGTAAACTTGATATTCGCATGCAGCGTTGACGTGAGGGGGCGAATTGTTAGCTGTGCAAACAAAGCTCGCTAATAGACAACGCGGCGGTTATTCGTAAAGTTTGGTGATCGCTACACAAACACACCGCTCGCAGCTCGCACTCGTTCTCGCACCTGGTTAATGGCACCTACGGTCTACTGCGCGAGTGCCGTGTTTGTAAATGTGGGAGTTTTAACGTAATAATCGAATATTAGAAGATTATTTATTTGATTGTTGTATTGGGGTAAAACATTTTAAAGAAATATTTTTATAAATGAGGGAAACATTTTACACACTCAGCTCTCCATTGAGCGGCGCTCCATTGAGCGGCGCTCCATTGAGCGGCGCAGTCGAGAACTTGGAACTTGGGACGCGGCGCGGCGTGGCGCGGTGCGGTGTCCAAGAGCGCTACAACAAAATAGCAGAATGTTTACTACTTACGACGCGCGATGTAAAAGTCGCAATAATCTCTGCCTAGCTTTTACCAACTATGTTGGGGTCGGCTTTCAGTCTAACCGGATGCAGTTGCATACCAGTATTTTACATGGAGCGACTGCCTATCTGACCTCCACAACGCAGTTAGTACTGGGTAATACGATACCCCTTGGTAAGACCCGTTGTCAGACTTTTTGGGCCACTGGACTACCTGTAACAACTGTAAAGATCTATAAATGACAGCCGGGACCAACCGCTTAACGTGCTTTCCGAGGCACGGAGGAAACTCGGTTTGTAAGGGTGGTCACTCATCCACAGACCAACCTAGGCTAACCTAAAGATCGACCCGAGCGGCTGTTATTATTTAGCCACGAGCTCCTCGCGATGTAAGAGTCTCAATGCAGTTTAATAATTAAACGGAAAGTGACACCTCACGCTGTGCTAATACTGAATAGAGATTATGAGCGGTACTTGATCTTTATTGTCGTCTATTATATTGTGGTCAACAATGATGCCGAATGGTAGTGTAGTCCACGATCTGATAGTGAACCTTCTGTCATTGCGCCTGGCGCTGTTGTGCAGTGGCTCGTCGAGCTCACGCTCACACTATTGCTTCAATTATTACAGATCGCTGTTACGCATTCGTTTCCTTATCTCCCAATCAAATAAATACAGGGCGAAAAAAATTAAAATTATAATGGTGTTGCCAAATGAAAAATCCTTAAATAATTTTGATCCTAAAGTCGGAAAGATAAAATCATGTCTAATTAGTACCTAAACCGAAGTGACAAGTTCAAACTTGCTTATATGGCCCAAAAACACGTGTACCACAAAAAAAAATATGCCGTGTTTTTTTTGCGTGATATGTTCATAGCACGGTCATGGATGGTATGGTACATTAGTGGGCAGAATCCTTTAATCATGCATAAAAACTATAACTACTCAAAACCCGGTGAAAACAGAGTTTATCTACATAAAAGTTCTTGAAAGGCAACGATTCAATTTGAAATATAAATCATTTTGAATATCCCGAACATCCATAATATTGGAGCGCGGAGATTTTCGGACAATGTGCAAGTATCCACAGTGTACGTCGATATCCGCCATCCGTCCACCGAGAGATGGCGCCTCAGCTGCTGACGAGCGAGCTGCGGCTGCGGCGGCGGCGGCGGCCTCCTCGCTCATGTTATATTCACTTCGCAACTCTTTGTGAATATTTTGAATGTGTCGCATCGCATATGGAGTGGTAAACTGTATATTTTAGTACATGGTAATGAAAATACGGATACCGTAAATAAAGGACTTAAGTGATTTTAGTATTTCTGCTAAATAGAATAAATATATTGTCCTGAAAATTAAATGAGAATACAAATTATATTTGTTTTATACTATTCACATTCATATTTTACTTTGATCGACATATCATAAATTTTCATTCGTTGAAATTAATATTGTTGTTATTATTTAGATTCAGACACGATGTTAAAATCGTTATTCAATAAATGAATTGAATTGAATAGCAGAAACCAAAATTAAGTAGTCCTAAAGAAAAAACCCGCACTTTCAAAAATCCTTAAACGTTATTTTCCTGTGCACCACCCGCACAGGTCCACAGGCTGATCACAAGTGAACACTCCTCCTCCCCTCACCTCCTATTTCCCTCTCAGTTCAGTTCGATAGAGGATAATATCGTTATCCGAACGCTTTCAGACTTCTTTACGTGTTGCTAACCTTACCACTACCACTGCTGACTACAATATGCATTTCTAAGGCGCGAATTATACATAAACGGCGTAAGGTGAAGGCGCGGCGCAGGAATCTTGCCGTTTCAAAACGTTTCAATACAAAATGTAGGTAGGCGACACGATGTGAATTATACTCAAGCGGCGTGGCACAGGCACGTCGTTTCGTCGCCTGTTCCGCGTCGCTAGCAGTCGCGACTAGAGAGGCGCGCAAGCAGCATGACTTTTGTTTATACAGTAGGTGCAGAAAAATTAAGACCGTGTTTTACTCTCGACAATAGAATGTGGAAACATTCTAGTGACATTTTATACACTGTAGGAAAATGATCAGGATATTCGCATAATTTTTCAATTCTTTTAAAATATATATGCTCTTGTGACATTTTCCACACAGAGTGCACCCAATATCTTCGGTGTCTCTGCACGTTAATGAGTTGCAGCAAAGCAAGCGCATCTTCGTCGTCTGAAGAAGAAGACATTCTATCACGATTAAGTCAGCCTGTATAATGACTAGTTGCGGCGTCTCTTCGCCTCTTTGATATAATTTAAATCACGTCCGTGCATTATCTGTTCCACGCCTGCTCTGCGCCTGCGCCGCGTCTTCACCGTACGCCGTTTCTGTGTGTTTCGCGCCTAAGTATGTTCAGATTCTTTTCCGCCTAATTTCGACACCGCCATAGCGCTATCGTCATTCATTGTCTTGTAGTACAAACAATAGTCGAATTGTAGCCAGCTCATTAACTTACAATAATAATTGAACTTCATGACATTCTTATTACAATAAACACGTCTGCGGGTACAGCCACATAATCTGTCAATAAAGAAAAAAAAAATCTAATACTTATGACATTCCAATCAAATGATAGGAAGTATCTTTTGAGCAAAAAAATACTTGTATTAGGTACTTCCGCTGTTCCGGTTTACGTTAACATTACATAAGTAAGAAAAGTAAATCTGCGAAATGAAGTGCTACGATATCATCCGCAGATGCAAATGTATGCAGACGCCGCGCAAACTCCTCGAGACCATACAATAAACATGGGAATATCGCCTTTATTGTAGGTGTGGTAAGGTAGCAGGGAGCCGAGTGTGCTGTTGACAGGTGGATTGGATTTCCGCGGGCATTGTGCCATGGCTCGGCAAAGTATCGCAAAGTGTCACCTTGCAAGTGGTGTGCCGCTGCACGCCGCACGCTGCACGCTATGGGACGCAGCTCTTGAAGAGCATTCAGAAAATCCAGTTTCACGGCAAATAAGACGACGATCAAATATAAAATATCGTCGGTTCCCTTCCGGAGCCGGAGCGGCGCCAGGGGGCGGGGAGCGCGGAGCGGGGAGTGGGGTCACAATATAATGTAGGTACCATGTGGATTTGTATTGACGAGAGATGTTTGTGAACCTCACAGTTAATCATTTCTGCGGCTGTATTTAGAATTTCTGGCATTACCTGATCATATTATTGTAAACCTTTCCACCGTTATCGTGCAAAAGCAGCATCGCGTGCATGCATCGGTCAGTGAGATACCTTTCATCACCGAAGATAACTTTTGGTATGTAGGCTTGAGGACTAAGAATGTTAGTTCGTTCTCCAGTAACAAAGATGGCACACATCAAGGCCTATGCACGCGGTGTTTATTTTACGCGCCGTATTGCAAATATAATAGTGCTATGGATGACGGTGTAATGGCCCTTAACACCGTTAACTGGCTCACTCTTCACTTTACAAGTCTGCTACTACTGTCTTCGTTCGTTCAAGAAAAGGAGCCATGGGTTCAAGCGGGACACGTTTGTTAGATAATGTAGACAGGCGGTCACATACAGCAACCAATATAGCAGATAGCTATTATTGTAAGGAGTAACTTGGGCTACTTTTATTTTAGAAACATGATTAGGGTTGCGTGCAAAAGATGAAAACCCTTGAAACTGTTAACAAAATCCGATTCAAATAGTGAAATAATATCTTTACGATAAAGAAGGTCGCGGGCATCGGCTAGTTTAGCATAAAGTGCTCGTGCTTAGTGCTGTAATAATACAACATTAATAATTAAACATTAAAAATTAAAGCCCAAAACAGGTTAGCTCTGTTATGACTGCAACTGAACTACAGATCCAAACATTATTTACGAATGACCGCGATGAATTCACCAGAAAAGTCGAAATCCGCCTTTTTACATTTTTGTGAGCGAAAAGTTTGATTAATGAGAAATAAGTGAAATTGGTTAACCACAGTATTACATGACAAAAATGTTTACGTGGTCCCGGTTAGGATATTCGCAGGCATACATGTGACATGGTCTGCGCACCTGTTATCAGCCGTCCTAATGAGATGCCTCTTAGTCAACCCGCGGCTCTTTCCGCACACCCACCCTGTGATCTTTTACCACGAGCCCACAGCCGGAACAAGAAGAGTACGTTACAAACGCATACAACTATTTATAAAATAGGACAAGTGATCTGCGACTGCTGTAGTTAATTCTACAGCTACGCCGTAGCGACTACGAGCCGTAGCGTGTGGATTTTCTGTTTTTTTTTTTTTTTGTGTAACAGCAGCGACGCGCCGCTTGTCTGGAGTTACCGCGTCGTGTTTATACTCCACTGACCTCCAACCCGCCCTCCGACCAACCGACGCAATTTCATTAGTGCTCTTTTAAATTCAGGGTGCCACGCGCTACGTTGTATTCAGTGCTACGCCATGTGCTACGGTACTACGGTGCTACGTGGCCTCTACGAGTGTCGTCGCAATTCGTTTAATGAATCATTATTTAACTATGTTTTGATTAACACTAAAATTTTGAAGAGTATATTTCGTAATTTATGTGTGTGTAGATTATTTTTTTTGGCTCTTTAGTCAACTGATCCCGCTCATTTAGATCCCGCGGGATCACTTGACTAAATTATTATTTTTATAAAATTTCCTCTATTAGATTGGTACCGCTCTTAAAATTAAAAAAAATGCCATCGAATTTCTAATTTGAGTTACAGCGTGTAGAAAAAATTTAGGAGCAATAACAAATAAATAAAATTAAAATCCCGTTGCCCCTACCGTATTTTTAACATTGTTTGGGATCAAGTAGTGTTAGTACAGATATGCTAGTTACGGACAGTAACTTTACGAACAGTCAGGCTGGCATGAATCCAAGAAGGTATTTATTACTAGAAGACCGTACCTACCCAGAATTATTGAAATGCACACCACCTTGAGCTCATGCCAGCGTGGTACTTCTTGGAGAACATAATTAGTGTCATATTTAGGGAATGCAGAACCGGTTCCGTTTTATAGATCTTTTTTTTTAGAATTACGCGGTGACATTTGTGACAGAAAGTGGGTGTGTAATGAAACGTGAGCGTAGCTAGCGCTCGACCCACCTCTGTAATTTGTGCTTGAAGTGTTAAATAAATGAATAAAATACGTATAAGCTGATTAATTTCAATAATTACTGGTATGGAATTGTTTATTTCCTTTTTACTTACAACGGGCCAGTGTTAATCTATAAATTACCACAAAGGTCTCTACAGTTCTGACGTACTCGTTGAGTATTGACTATAGCCCGTCGAGTCACTGCATGCGATGATCGCGCCGCTATCAGCCGCGCGTCTGTCCGGTGCTTATGTCTGGTTGGCACGCACGTCACACGTTGCACGGCACACGTCACACGCTGGACGTCACACGTCACTCGTTGCACGTCACACGACATAAGCTGATTCTGTCGATAACGTTCCGCGGAGTTGTGGGGATCACACTGGCATTACTTCGCCAAACACGCTTTGTATGTGTGTCCCTGAAGTATTATGTTAGTATGAGTGAATTAAGACAATCAATAGATCTCTACAAAAATCCCAATTATTCATGAATAGTTTAGTATAGTTTTTTAATATGCTTTTTTTTACAAACATGAGAATAAACGTGAATGATCCTATAATAATTATAAAATACTTAATTTCCAGGCATCTTATTTATTTATTTAAGGATCTCCAACAAAAGCAACAAAAAAAATCAAGAAATCAATCTTGTTGAAAATCAAACATAATGTTTTAACATTTCTTAAAAAAATACAAAAGGTGGCGCAAAATTAATCACCCTATCGCAAGAAGTGTTTTTAGTTTTTGCAAGTGACGTCGTGCCTCAGTCTTATTTGACATTTTGTGATCTAGACAGCTGCAGAATACAAACAGACAAGCAATGGAGCACTAAACTCCGCAAGAGCGTGAAATAATTGGGTTAATAATTGGAAAATTGCGTTTTCTGATCGCGTAATCTCCCATTCTAGCGAATTGACATGGCCAGCAAGATCGCCCGATTTAACCGTCCCAGACTACTTTCTTTGGGGATATTTGAAGTCGCGGGTTTATGCCAACAAGCCTCAGACATTCGCAGACCTTAAGGAGAATTTTCGACAGAAATGCGAACGTTATCACCGGAAATCTTGCGGAAAGTCGTGGAAAATGCGATAAAACGGGCACAATGTGTATCAACACTGGCGGCTGCCACTTTGCAGATATCATCTTTTCCACTTAACAGAAAAAAATGGGTAATTTAAAGGTCTAAATAAAGATTTCTATTACTCAAAACCCTTTCCTTTTTCAAGAACAAAGTTGGATGATTAATTTTGCGCCACCTTGTACAATTTAAACTATAAAACGAAATCCATGTCGTTTCGTTCAAGCTGTGTTTTCTACGCGAGCCATTAATGTGTTGCCTACTTATGTGTTCACTCAGTAAGGTTTGAGAGTCAACTGCAATAACAGCGCGCGGTATGTTTTGTTTGTTACGTTGTTTTTTTTGGTACCTAACATTTACCTGTGAGCATGCGTTGTAAATTGAGAGGTTTCCAATATGATTCTCTCCATGATTTCCAAGTGAAATGTTCATTGTGGTTTATGCAAATGACTTTGGGTTGCGATTTGAAGAAGGAGTCATCTTTGCATCCGTACTTCATCACCGGACTATTTAGTAACACTTCCTGACGATAAATCACTGTTCGGAACCATAATAAACTGGTGTTCATAATAAATTAGATTCATAATATCTTATTTAAGCTGCGATTGTGTTTACATTCCAGATGTCATTCGGTTAAACGTCAGTTTCTTTCTGACAGTTGGAGGCGACATCTAGCGGCTGCGATATGCAGTTGTAGTTCTAATCGATACATTTTAACATTTTCATTGGAAATCATCGAACTAATATCATAAAGACAAATCCTTAATAATTTCCAGCTTTTGGTTGAAATACTTAATTGTTTTTTTTAACCGTAAACGGAAGTGAAATTATTTTTTTATTAAGGAGATTTTTCTAGAAACATCGCGGACCTCACAATCCATATTTAATCTGTGGCATGTCTATGGCTTAGTGTTGCCAGGTGATTCATTCTCAATTCGCCGAAAGAGTGAGGGAAAAGGTTGCTCCACTTAGGACAAATTTTAATGTTAGAACTAAGAAATAATTAGTTTGTCAGCTTGGATCCTGAAAATTGTTATTGTTTCAGAGTATAAACGTCATGTTGGACAGTTGTTAGGGATTTTCAAGAATTAAATATCTTGAGGTAGTGCTTCGGTCATCAGTGCTCTTGTAAGTTTTACCTGAAACAGGGGAGATTTTCTAGGTGCTCCGCCTGTTTCCGGTTGGGAGGCATAACAAGACAATGGAAGGTCACGGGCGTCATTTTGCTATTGATCAAGCCTGAGGCAAAGTTACAAACTTTATCTCGTGTTTTATAAGGTAAGGATTTTGGTGAATTAGTGTTTGGAAGTGATCTCTGAGTCCTTCCCAGGTCGTTAAAAGGATATTGACGTGATCCCTGGATATTTATTACAGGATTCCATGCGTTGAGGATTCGCAGATGAACTAGGCGGACCTGTTCTACAGCCGGTCGCATCAAGCAGTCAATTGTTTTCATCATTACCCAACTGTGAGTATTACCATTGCTGTCCCACCACGCAGGGTTAGGCAAACAGAAGTCGTAGCTCATTCAATTGTGTTTTCTAAGGGCCTCGTAGGCCACGTGGACTGGCTAATGGTTTAGTCTTTAGATCTCCTAGCTCCTCCCCTCTATTCATTCTCAAGGAAAGTACCATGGTTTTCCCTTATATAATAGGGTCCCCGTATTGTCAATTCCAGGTGAGGCAACTCGAGCGATTCGTCTCGCCGCCAGGATCTAGACGAGCCTCTGGGACCTGGACGCGAGACCCGTTCCTCGAGTCCACTCAAGGCCTCCAGTGGAGACGGTCGTGCAGTAGCAGAGTCCGCCTAGCGATTTATTGCAGGCGGGACGGTTTTTTTTTTAAATCTAAATTGACACCTTTTAAATTTATTTTCCACTGGTTCATATAAGAACCCGTGTATCACCTGCCCGGTTTTCCAAATTAGAAGCCGGTCTTCAACTTAATTAAATTAAAGGACCCCGGGTTCGACACCTACGCTTAACTGGAATTATATTGGACATCTTCGTCGGCTCCGTGGTCCGGGACTGTTCAAGTCCCTGGCGCCCATATAATATTTATTAGTATTCACTAAACTGGAAGGTTGTATCTTGATATTTTAGCAAGAACTAATTTAATTTAATTATACTTTATTTACTTTAATTTGATTTAAACTTTTGAAGAAGGAACAGTACTGGGTTTATCTCCAACCCCCCATGACCATAGTTCGAAACCGACCGAATTTAAGGCTGGCTGGCATTACCTTTTTTTAATAGTTAAGTTTATATAGTTTAAAACAATAAACTTATATTGTTTGAGATAATTTGTTGTTTCTTTGCATTTTAATACCAACCCACCTAGCATCTGGGCTTTTGTTCCATTACCACTAGAGGGACAAAATCTCTAATGTAACAGTGGCGCCCAACGTGTGTATTGGTTGGAGATAGAGGTTACGTCTATTGCTGTACCTTATAAGCCAGAGTACTGTTTCTTAAACCTTCCAGTTATTTTAACTTAAAAAAAAAACCGTCGCGCGGAATCCTTTGTTAACGAGTTCTAGTCTATATGTTTGTATTATTTTATACACTTTTGTTTACTTTTACACTATACTTACTCCATAAGACTGCCTATTGTGTAACTGCCTTTACTGCAGATAATATTTACACATTGTTTGAGATTGTACTTTGTGACAGCCAGCTTTCAGTTCAGTACACTGCATTTTTTTTATTTAACAATATGGAACGTCCCATTTCATTTAATTTACTTCGCAAGGATGAGCTCATTTATGAAGTACTGGTTCGAGATGCGAAGCCTGCCTCAACCGTAGAGGAACTACGTGTTCAGATTAGGGAACTAAATAAATTAGTAAGTTCAGACGAAATTGAGGAGACAAACATAGATCCGAAAAGCGAATTACAAACAATCAAGGCCAAACTCCCAGAAATTAGTGAAGTACTTGATAAATATCCTTCCAATTTCAAAAAATTTAACCGCGTTAAGGCTTTATGTTACCACCTGTATCATCGCTTGAGTAGGATTACCCCTCCAACTGATCATAGTACCGACTATGCAACCATTGACAAGCAGCTTAAGGGTTACTTGTCTAGAATTGATTCGGCTAACGCAAGCTTCCATCAATCATTTACTTCCGCCGAGGAGACACCGAAAGCAACGTCAGATTTGCAGCCAAGGGACTTAGTCATTTCCTGCAAGAGAGAGACGGTTAAGACCCTGGGTATAAAATTCGATGGTACAGCCTGCGTAAAAGCGTTTATTGAGCGCCTTGAGGAGCTTTGTGAGGCCAGAGATATTAACGAAGCCTCCTTACATACGTCAGCGCTGGATCTTTTCTCGGACGGAGCCTTATTGTGGTACCGTGGAATTAAAGCGTCGGTTTATGATTGGGCGGATCTAAAGAAGCAGTTGCTCACAGCTTTCGCTCCACCAGATTACGACATGCGTCTAATTTCGGAAATAACAAACAGAACGCAAGGGTCAACTGAGCTGTCTTGTATATATATAGCAGTCATGGAGAATCTGTACAATAGGCTATCTTATAAGGTTCCAGAACGCGACCGTTTGGCACGGATCAAATTCAACATGAGACCGGAATACACGACGGGGTTGTCAATAATGACTGTCAACACGCTGGACGACTTAAAAGAGAAGTGTAGACAACTGGAGCTAGGTTTCCATAGCAGGGCTCAGTTTCATGAACCACCCAAACCAACGTCTTCTTTTGTTGCAGCAGACTTGGCATACCAACCACCAAAAGGTTCACAACGAGTTGAAACCGTGCAAACTGATTCTGGTTCGTTGTTCTGTGTTCGTTGTAGGGTTAAAGGGCATTCATTATCACAATGCAAATCCACGGAAATTGTGTGTTACCGTTGCGGCAAGAAGGGCGTACGTGCACCGTCGTGCCCTACGTGCAGTAAGAAGAAGAAGGAGGCTCAGTCTTGTCCAACCTGTAATTCAAAAAACTAAATTTCCGGAACTACAGCCAACATTTCGATCAGTCAGATTGGGATGATTATTTAAAATCTTTAAAATTATTTTTTCAAACACTAAGGGTAGATACAGTAAGATATAAAACTACGGATGATAGTCGTCCACATTTAACAGTTTCCATATACGATGAGTATTATTATGGTTTACTCGACTCGGGTTCCTGCATCTCGGTATTGGGTACCGATGTTGGCCAACAATTCATAAAGGCTGGTGCGAGTTTACACGCCGATACGGAGTTGGGCAGCATCGTAACTGCCAATGATTCGCGGGCATCCGTGGAGGGTTATTTATTTTTACCAGTGACTCTCATGGGAGTGACTAAGATTATTAAATTCTATGTTATTCCAGACATTACCACACCGTTGATTTTTGGCGTTGATTTTTGGAAGGCCTTTAATTTGGCCCCAAAAATTTTTAATAAATTACCTTTACACTATTTAAAAAACAATAGAGGCCATTCATGTGTTTCGGAGGTTAGGCACCTACAACCTTTTGACGAATTAACACCTGATCAAAAGAATAAAGCGGAGTCATTAATTAAGGATTTCGAAAACGTTTCCTTTGAGGCCAAGGGACTAGGTCGTACCCATCTGTTGCGTCATAAAATAGACACCGGGGATGTTCCTCCTATTAAACAGCGTTATTATCCTTTATCACCTGAACGCCTCAAGGAACTTAACCGTCAGCTGGATGAGATGTTGGAGATGGGAGTGGTGGAACCCAGCAATAGCGCGTGGAATAACCCGGTTCTACTGACTCCAAAACCAAATGGGGAATGGCGATTTTGCCTGGACAGTCGAAAGCTGAACGCGGTCAGCAAGCAAGATGCGTATCCACTACCCTACGTCTCTCACATCTTAGACCAGTTGCGAGACGCGCGATACCTTTCGTCGATTGATTTGAAATCCGCATTTTGGCAAATCGAATTGGACTCCGTTTCTTCCAAAGAAAAAACCGCATTCACGGTTCCGGGTCGAGGTTTGTTCCATTTTAAAGTTATGTGCTTTGGGTTGACGGGAGCCCCAGCAACCCAACAGCGATTAATGGACAGACTTTTCGGCCCGGAGTTTGGTAATAAGGTGTTCGTTTATTTAGATGACATTATTATTTGCTCACCAACCTTCGAAGAACACATTTCGCTTCTTAAACGGGTTTTAGACAAATTAAGGCAGGCCAATCTGACAATTAATTTGCCAAAGTCTTGTTTCTTTCGACGAGAATTAAAATATCTGGGTTACAGAGTGGACGAGCATGGCTTACACACTGACCCGTCGAAAGTTCAGTCAATTGTTGACTTCCCAACCCCTACAACCCGTAAGGAAGTGAAAATGTTTCTTGGAACGGCCTCATACTATAGACGTTTTATTAAAAACTTTAGCACGATAGCGGCCCCTTTAAACGCACTAACCAGTACGAGCAAAAAAGCGCCGCCTTTTCAGTGGACGGCTGAGACTGAAACCGCGTTCTCAACCTTAAAAGAGGCGTTGGTGTCTGCTCCGGTATTGGCTTGTCCAGATTTCTCTCAACCTTTTGAGATTCATTGTGACGCATCTAGTTTTGGGATAGCGGGCACTTTGACTCAGGTTACAAATGGGGAGGAGCACCCAATAGCCTATTGCAGTCGTTCGCTCAATCCGGCGGAGCGCAACTATTCCGCAACGGAGCGTGAGGCCCTCGCTGTGGTCTTCGCAGTCGAACACTTTCGTCCTTACGTGGAAGGCGGTCCAGCGTTTAAAGTGATAACCGACCACTCAAGCTTAAAATGGTTCTTTAACTTAACCAATCCCTCTGGTCGATTAGCCCGTTGGGGTTGTCGGTTATCACCTTACAACTTCACAATCGAACATCGCAAAGGCAGGGACAATGTGGTTCCGGATGCCCTATCTCGTGGCGTTCCGGTGTTGGAAATTAAAGTGCCCGTTAATGACACATGGTTTAAAGCATTGTGGGATAAATGTGTCAGTACGCCTAGGTCGTGCCCAAACTTTATAATTAAGGAGGATAAACTCTACCGTTACTCTAAAAATAAATTCGGAGTGGCTAGTGACTATGACTGGAAGCAGGTAGTACCGGAGGGCAATCGACTAGAGTTGTTAAAGAGTCACCATAGTGGCGAATTATCTCCACATTTCGGAGTATTTAAAACCTATAAAAGACTTGCACTCCGATACTACTGGCCTAATATGTATAAGGACGTGATTAGCTACGTTGGTAAATGTGATACGTGCGCAGCATATAAACACTCACAATTACCTCCTCCCGGACTCTTGGGTGATGCGAAAGAGTGCTCCAAGCCGTTTGAAACCATAAGCATGGACTTGGTAGGTCCGTTGCCACGGTCCAGAACGGGATTCACATATCTCTTAGTGGTCGTGTGCTGTTTTACGAAATACTGTTTACTATTTCCTTTACGTAGAGCTGTTGGTAAGGCTATAGCACAGAAACTAGAAGACGGCGTTTTCCTGGTACATGGTATACCCCGTACGGTTATAGCAGACAACGGGACGCAATTCACGGGTAATGAGTTACGTTCACTATTGGGGAGGTACAAAATACCTCAAGTTCACTTCACACCTCGTTACTGCCCAAGCGTGAACACCGTAGAACGCTATAACCGTACCATTATGACCGCGGTATCAATTCTCGTGGAGGATGACCATCGATCTTGGGATGTTAACATCTCAAAGATCCAGTTCGCTATGAACACCTCCACAAACGAGGTTACTCGTTTTACCCCGTTCTTCCTAGTACATGGCAGAGAGGCAGTTAGTAGTGGAGATGTCTTCGGCAATGATACCGTTGCACAGCCCACTCTAGCTTGCGCTTCCCGCAGTTCATATGCCAATCAGTTAGGGGGTTTGGGTGAGATCTTCAATAAAGTAAAGGACGCGCTCGTCAAATCGCATAAACGTAGTGCTCGTTATTATAATAGTAGTAGGAGGCACGCGGAGTTTAAGGTAGGCGACACTGTTTGGAAGAGGACATATCCTCAGAGTGACGCCTCAAAATTCTTTATGGCCAAATTAGCTCCTAAATATGAAAGATGTATAATTAGAAAAAAACTTTCACCCTTAGTGTATGAATTGGAAGGCTGTAGTTCCGGTAAAAACCTTGGTACATGGCATATCAAGGATTTTAAATCACCATATGGCGAGGATTAACTTTTTTATTTTATTTTATAGATGGTCGCGGTGACCTTTGAGGGCTGTATATGCCTAGGGACTACTGGTTTACTTGTAGCATTGGTGGCTGTATATGCCACGGTGTTAGAACCATGTCAATTAAATATATTTTACACTGTTTTTGCGGTTCGTAGTTGTTACACAGGTTCCTACTGTGTACACATTTGTGAACTACTTTTAGAGTAGCAATAGACGATTGTTTAAAAATTGTTGTTGGTTTACTTGTTGCTGTAGGATTAACACTCGAAGAGTGTATAAACCTCCGGATTGCTGGTAAGGCAGCATAATGATAGTCCTGAGTTAGGAGGCCTTAATGGCGGGCGTGTAGGCTGCATTGATGGAAAACGTTTTTAGATGTTATTTTTTTTACAGTGGCCGAATAACCGTCACACTCCATTTAGGGAAGACGGTTAGCCATTTCTCATTAGTTTGTAGCAGTTAGTTTAATTTCTTTTGGTGTATTGTTTGTTGTACCAGCTCGGCGTTATTCTCGGCGGTCATCACTTTTAGTAAGAGTATGTGTAGGGTGGTGTTCGTGCACGATTGGGTGGGGTGGTCTCTCCTATATAATCATAGTAGGTCAGACTAAGATAGTACTTCAGCAGATACATACGCATTAAGACTCTTGTTGAAGCTTGTCTTTTACATATTTTTGAATGGATTAGACTCGCTCCAGAAGTAACTCTTTAATAACACACAGGCTACATGGATAATTAAGTGTAACCAGAATTCGGTATTGTTGTTGTATATGCCTTAACTACCTAGTCGTGCCAACGTTTATTCTTTTTTCTTTCTCAGTTCCTGTTTTCAGGGTCGAGCGGTGTAGAATATTGTAAGCGTGCTTGGTTCTTTTGAGCCTGCTTAGACGCTGGAGGGCCAGCGTCGAGATTTGCCCTATCGGGTCAAATCTCTGGTGGTTGGGGAGGTACTGTTACGTTGTTTTTTTTGGTACCTAACATTTACCTGTGAGCATGCGTTGTAAATTGAGAGGTTTCCAATATGATTCTCTCCATGATTTCCAAGTGAAATGTTCATTGTGGTTTATGCAAATGACTTTGGGTTGCGATTTGAAGAAGGAGTCATCTTTGCATCCGTACTTCATCACCGGACTATTTAGTAACACTTCCTGACGATAAATCACTGTTCGGAACCATAATAAACTGGTGTTCATAATAAATTAGATTCATAATATCTTATTTAAGCTGCGATTGTGTTTACATTCCAGATGTCATTCGGTTAAACGTCAGTTTCTTTCTGACAGTTGGAGGCGACATCTAGCGGCTGCGATATGCAGTTGTAGTTCTAATCGATACATTTTAACATTTTCATTGGAAATCATCGAACTAATATCATAAAGACAAATCCTTAATAATTTCCAGCTTTTGGTTGAAATACTTAATTGTTTTTTTTAACCGTAAACGGAAGTGAAATTATTTTTTTATTAAGGAGATTTTTCTAGAAACATCGCGGACCTCACAATCCATATTTAATCTGTGGCATGTCTATGGCTTAGTGTTGCCAGGTGATTCATTCTCAATTCGCCGAAAGAGTGAGGGAAAAGGTTGCTCCACTTAGGACAAATTTTAATGTTAGAACTAAGAAATAATTAGTTTGTCAGCTTGGATCCTGAAAATTGTTATTGTTTCAGAGTATAAACGTCATGTTGGACAGTTGTTAGGGATTTTCAAGAATTAAATATCTTGAGGTAGTGCTTCGGTCATCAGTGCTCTTGTAAGTTTTACCTGAAACAGGGGAGATTTTCTAGGTGCTCCGCCTGTTTCCGGTTGGGAGGCATAACAAGACAATGGAAGGTCACGGGCGTCATTTTGCTATTGATCAAGCCTGAGGCAAAGTTACAAACTTTATCTCGTGTTTTATAAGGTAAGGATTTTGGTGAATTAGTGTTTGGAAGTGATCTCTGAGTCCTTCCCAGGTCGTTAAAAGGATATTGACGTGATCCCTGGATATTTATTACAGGATTCCATGCGTTGAGGATTCGCAGATGAACTAGGCGGACCTGTTCTACAGCCGGTCGCATCAAGCAGTCAATTGTTTTCATCATTACCCAACTGTGAGTATTACCATTGCTGTCCCACCACGCAGGGTTAGGCAAACAGAAGTCGTAGCTCATTCAATTGTGTTTTCTAAGGGCCTCGTAGGCCACGTGGACTGGCTAATGGTTTAGTCTTTAGATCTCCTAGCTCCTCCCCTCTATTCATTCTCAAGGAAAGTACCATGGTTTTCCCTTATATAATAGGGTCCCCGTATTGTCAATTCCAGGTGAGGCAACTCGAGCGATTCGTCTCGCCGCCAGGATCTAGACGAGCCTCTGGGACCTGGACGCGAGACCCGTTCCTCGAGTCCACTCAAGGCCTCCAGTGGAGACGGTCGTGCAGTAGCAGAGTCCGCCTAGCGATTTATTGCAGGCGGGACGGTTTTTTTTTTAAATCTAAATTGACACCTTTTAAATTTATTTTCCACTGGTTCATATAAGAACCCGTGTATCACCTGCCCGGTTTTCCAAATTAGAAGCCGGTCTTCAACTTAATTAAATTAAAGGACCCCGGGTTCGACACCTACGCTTAACTGGAATTATATTGGACATCTTCGTCGGCTCCGTGGTCCGGGACTGTTCAAGTCCCTGGCGCCCATATAATATTTATTAGTATTCACTAAACTGGAAGGTTGTATCTTGATATTTTAGCAAGAACTAATTTAATTTAATTATACTTTATTTACTTTAATTTGATTTAAACTTTTGAAGAAGGAACAGTACTGGGTTTATCTCCAACCCCCCATGACCATAGTTCGAAACCGACCGAATTTAAGGCTGGCTGGCATTACCTTTTTTTAATAGTTAAGTTTATATAGTTTAAAACAATAAACTTATATTGTTTGAGATAATTTGTTGTTTCTTTGCATTTTAATACCAACCCACCTAGCATCTGGGCTTTTGTTCCATTACCACTAGAGGGACAAAATCTCTAATGTAACATGTTAGGTAACATTAACAGTGATGGCTCACAATATAAATCATATTATGTAAATGTAGTACTTGACAAACAGTCGGGCCGCGAGCCTCGAGGTAAGGTATCGAGTATGTTTGCACGGTCTCGGAGTAGCAGGTTGCGATTGTAGTGATTGTATGCAACTGAACGCGCAGTCACGGTCACGTGATTCAGATTCGTCAGGTTTTTTGAAAGCTCACAATATCTTCGTCAAGTTTTGCCTCTTTAAGTCCTTTTGGTTCAAACCGTCGTTACTGACAATCATGTTGTTGGTTTTTAATCTTTTTTGAAATCTGAAAGTGGTCCCCTGCCCGCAGGGCTGAAACTTTTTAAATAATATAGTGTAGGCGTTCTCTGATCATGCCCTTCCTGCTCAGCTATTACGTTTTTATGCTGAAAACCTTTCTGGGCTCCCCTACCATTACTAGCAGTTCCTAGCTAAAAGCCTCAAGATACGTAGACCATTCACTGTTTTAAGCTTTCACGGTTCATAACTATACTTAAAATGTCACTTACAGGATATCACACACACACATTAAACACACACACATTTATTACACATTAAATATTTATATTTGTTTATTATTATTATTTTGTATTATAAATTATATTCGTTTATGACCGTGGCATTACTCTGGGCCGTATCAGAATACCAGCGCTGTGACTTTTTTTTTTAAATGTCACAGCACCTTGCTGAGATAGGAGCTTTTTGGCCTTGCACAGGACCATTTTGATTGTTTTATTTTTTCTTTTGTTTACTTTTTATATAATTTTGTCATTTCTATTGTATCTTTTTGTTTCTGTTTATCCTGTGTGAATTCAATAAATACTTTTCTTTCTTTCTCTTTCTTTTTATATCTTCCGTGATTATTGGTTATTTTTGAGCTCCCGATATTTCGACGCTGTTGTTGCAAGCGCCATGATTGCGGGTTAACTGAAGAATGCGGGTGGATGGAAAAAATTGTAAGGAGCAGACATATCAGTCTACCCTCTTTCTTTGTCTTTTGCTACGCGCACTACTGGAACTCGACACTAAGTCACGGCAAAACACACTCACAGTATCACTAGGTCACCCACATTCTCCAGTTAACCCGCGATCATGGCGCTTGCAAGCGTCGAAATATCGGGAGCTCAAAAATAATCACGGAAGATATCCCGTAAGTGACATTTAAGTACGTAGACCATTTTTTTCTGTTTGGATGTTTCTGATCATTAATTAATATTGATATTTGTGTTTATTGCAGGTAACACGCCTATCGCACAACGACTCCGGTACATCTGAGGAGCTCGGTAAGAAACCCCTACTCAGACATCACTTGACAGATGAGCGAGTGATAAGTGATGCATAACTTTACTGTTTCTATAAGTAATCTTTCTTGCAACACTAGTGGGTATTGTGCTACTTTAAACACCAGCAATATTTAAATACCAGCGCCTGCGTTCTTTCATATTACACAATGGATGGGGTGCTGTTAATAGGAAGGTTGTAATTGCGTACATGCCTATGTCCCGCGGCGGTCACCCTGTCAGCCGGTGCAGGTGTAGGAGCGCAGGCGCCTCCCGGGGCCTGCGATACCTACCAAAGATATTATATAAATTAATAATAGTATGTAGGTATTTAGGCTTGTCATTAAAGAAACAGTTATTACAGGAAAACCTATAACACTGGGACAGTGGTTTTATAGGTTTTGTAAGTTTTTTAGGTACTATGAGGTGGAGTGGCTGGAACGAAAATATAGATAAGTGACACAACTTCATCGACTAATCTAACATGTGTTCCGCCGCATATCAAGGAAACGTTATTGCTTGCCGCCATTAGTAGCCAGGCTTAGGTAAATGTAACGTAAGTATACGAGAAAAACTTTTTTGCATTATACATATTTATAAAGCCAAAAGCTTTTCTCGTCTTCCAAAATCGACTACCAAAAGAACACTTTTGTTTCATTGATTGTTTTTGCCACCGAATTCCGAAAAAAAATATATTTTTCTATTTTTGTGGTTTTTTGGAAGTCAGTTATTTTAAATAAAATGTGTTACCCTAATCAATTATGGTAGCTCACACAAATCTTTTCAAATAGACGAAGAAGAAAAAATTAATATTTTAGAGGATAATTCATAATTATAGCACCAAAGCCAAGTTAATAAAATTGACATGTTACTTCCGCGACAGCTTTTTCTACCAAATGAGACCAGAATCACTTAAATCAGACCAGTAATCACGGAAAAATCGGTTAAAACTTTAATTTACAGTCATTCGTTTAAATACTACACAATTAAAAGTAGAGAGACAAACGGGTATACTTTACAGTATAGCAAAATGGAGTATCCTACATGAAAAAATACACCAACAGAATGTTGCGGTCGGGTATATTTTGAAATCCCTAGCACGGGTGGATTTATTTTTATTGTATAACCGAACTCAACACTATACAGCGTTAGCTGAAGGTATAGATTCCAAATACGCGGTGAAGACTCTTGTAAAGTGATGCACACCCCGGTGCTGAACTTTACAAGAATCGCGACATCCGTCAAACTGAAGTTTTGTGAAGTTTCAACCTAATCTCAGTTTCCATTCTGCAAACCTGTGGAACTTCATCAGGGCTCACACGGCTCTCTTGTCAGGTGTTACATAGCGACCAAAGAAATTTAAAAAGACTTATACATATACTAGCTATTGCCCGCGGCGTCGCCCGCGTGAAGTTCAATAACTGTCCCATGGGATCTTATTAAAGGGATAAATAGTATAAGTACTACATGTTAATCCAGGTTATAAACTATCTATTTGCCAAATTTCATAATCATCACAATCACCATCACTATTACAATCACCACCATTATCATAATCACCATCACTATCACTATCACCATCATTATCACTGTCAATGTTACTATCACAATCACAACCACTATCACAACAATCACTATCCCAATCACCATCACCACCACAATCACTATCACAATCACAATCAACATCACAATCACCATCAGTATCACAATCAATATCACAATCACCATCATTATCACAATCGCTATCACAATCACCCTCATCGTTATAACAATCATTATCATCGGAATCACAACCATTATCATTGTAATTACAATCATCATCATCATAATCATCATCATCACTATCACAATCATCACAATAAATCAACTATAACTATGTATAGATGTCGCCATTTTCTGGATCTCAAAATAAATGTCGTATTCGTAATCACGATCATAATTATCTCGGAATCGACACCCATATTGATTTTTAGACATTTCAACCCCATCGCACCCCAACAATGGATGATGGTATTTCAGGTACACCACATTAAATCTTAAAATCGTTGTTTTTGTAATACACCCGACCCGATACACCATACAAACAATAACCAGGCTGATTTTCAGACTATGTCACCCCAATTCACCCCTTTAGGGGTTGAATTCGAAAAAAACTGAAATCCGTTTCTACTCATTTATTAATAGGAGCACTCCTATGAAGTTTCGAATAAAATAGTCTAACTAATCTTGTTTCCCCATACAAACTATGGAGCTCCGTTTAACCCCTTTAGGGGGTGAATTTTGAAAAATCCTTTCTTAATGCACCCCTAGACCACATAATGAACTTACTTGCCAAATATGGAATTTGTAGACCCAGCGGTTTGGGCTGTGCGTTGATGTGTGAGTCAGTCAGTCAGTCAGTTTCTTCTTTTATATACATACTAGCTGACCCGCGCAACTTCGTCTGCGTTACATAAGAGAGAGGGTTAGAGAGAGTGTGAGTCAACCGTAAAAGATAGACATGTGCTATCGTGAACTTTATAAGAGAAACATCCCGTCATACATGCATGATTGTTGAGTAACTTTTACCGTTTACGCAGTGCTCGCAACGGAAGCTCTCAAAAGCAATATTTTTTCCCTGTATTTGCAACATTTTTCATTGATGCTCCGCTCCTATTGATTATAGCGTGATCTTATATAACGTATATCCTTCCTCGATAAATGGGCTATCCAACACTAAAAGACGTTTTAACTCGAGTTAAAACGTCTTTTAGTGTTGGATAGCCCATTTCATCATTCAACGTTCATTCATTTTCATCATTTGCCCATTGGTTCGAACCAGTGGTTCTTAAAATTAGTGCGTTGAACCAACCAAACAAAAAAACTCTCCTCCTTTCTAATAAGTATAGATTCAAGTGGGTAACAATTAAATTTCTCAGAAATATTGTTTTTTCCAATTAGAGGCTTCCCTCGACAGCCTTACGTTTTCACCCTTAGACACTCGATGATAGTTTTACCCTAGCAAGGTCGAAAGTTCTCATCAAGATACATGAAATGAGCCCAAACGCGATATAGCTGCTGTATACTTTCGGGGACCTCTGGCTACTGTCTTCAGTCTCCATCGTCAGACCTTCGATGAAAGTCATGCTCTTGTTAGGTCTAAAGTTCTCATCAAGCTGCATAAATGAGCCCAAACACCACAAAGCTGCTGCAAACTCTTGCGGAGCTTTTGCAATTGCCTTCCGTCTCCATCGTCAGACCTTCGATGACTTTCATACTCCAGCTAAGTCTAACGTTCTTATTAAGGTGCATGAAATGAGCCCAAGCACGATTTTTCAATTTTAAATAGGACCAACTTTGAGATAATTATACGCTTTTCACAAAAAAAAAATATCATGCAATATCGGAATTACCTGTAAAAAGTTATGCATGGTCTTATTTAAAAAAATATACGCATTGAATTGAGAACCTCTTGAATTTGTTTCGTGGGCATAACACCAAATCTGAGGCAACTGACTCGGGCGAGAGTCATTCTATCACGAAAAATCTTAACAACGCGATTCAGAAAATGGAGTGAAATGAACAACGCCATCTATAGACATGGAAAGCGGTCTAACACACACTATATTGGCTATGTAGATTTTTAAAGCAGCGTCATGTAGACTAATTTAGAGTACCTCTTGCTATCTTAACTTTTTTTAAAGACGGTCACTCGATTTAAAAGTTAACTTGTGAGCACATGTTTAGCTATTAGTACCATTTTGGTTGAATAGATGTCACTGCGAGTATCATTTTGATGATAAGTTCTTCTTGAACACGTTAAGTTCATTTATATCATTTGATAGAAAGCACCGATTACAATGAAACAAAAACTAAAACTTTCTCTAAGTTATGCCCAATATTTGTGCATTAAATCTAACCACATTGGATTTATAATTTACACGTGATGCTGTAACAAAAGACCCCGCACAGACATACAGACAAAAAAATTAAAAATGGTAGAAATGGGTTCTGTTAGTGATCCTTTAACACCCTACTATTTTTTTCTAAATATTTTCATTGTACAGAAACGCCACGGCATGAAATAGTTTGAACCAAAACGAAGACAAACCAAACAACAATGATGACAAATATTTCAAAGCATTAGTAGTAATAGCAAAATATCGCAGAACAGAAATGAGCTTGAACGTGAATCGCCTAAGTCATTGTATCCTAACCTCAGGTTTTACACTATTTTGTAATCTGTGATTGATTCATGAGTTCGTTTTTTGAAACGTTTTTTCTTATCTTTCAGCAGACGAAAACTACTGGCCACCTAGAAATTGGCATAAAAACTTTAGAACGATAATTATAGAACCTCATTTCATTACCTTTAAGCAGACGCCTGCTTATTACTGAAACATACTGGCCACCTACAAATTCGCATTTAAAAAAACTGAAGATAAACCTCAAGGAACTTCCAAATTCTTATTTCAATGTAAAATATGCATTAACTCGCTGTCGTAAAATTCAATATGGATCGTTTTCGGCTTCCGAATTCTAATTTCAATGTAAAGTATGCAATAACGCGTTGCTGTAAGATTCAATTTGGATCTTTCCACTTTTTTCATACAAACATTAAACACCCTTATTTATACCCTTAAGGGCCGAATTTCATAAAACCTTAAACCTTAGTGAGCACCAAGAAGCTGAAAGGAACATTCAGGCCCACATTCACGTCTCTAACTTTAAAAACATAGGACTTTCATACAAACTTTGAGACCCCTTTTCAACCCTTTGGGGTGCGAATTTTAAAAAATCCTTTCTTAGTGCGCGCCTGCACCCCATAGACAGTGCTTGTGCCAAATTCTGGACCTCAAGGCCCAGTAGTTTCCGAGATTTCGTGATGAGTGGTCAGTCAGTGAGTGGACTTCTCTTTTATATATATAGATTTAGATTTGAATGTCTTTGATAGCGACTCAAGCGCATTGCCTGTCAGTGAGTGACTGAATTTAAGATGTATTGCGCATATAAACACAATGTCGAGCGGTTTACACCTTTACACGTCATGTGATTTTACGAGTACTTGTGTGGTTTCTGCTTCCTTTCCGCGGTGTTACAAACAAATTGCAATCGTTCCTATGCCACTCGTACAATCAAATTGAATTTGACGATCCGTGGTGCCAATAATAATTAATAAACCGTGGTCCTGGTCCCGAAAGCCCCCCGACCCAATCGACCCTATTAGATGTAATAAGTTGGATGGAAAGTAATAATTTGAATACAAACATTACTATGACGAAATTAATACAATTTAACTCATAGAATACCAAACAATTACCTTTAGACATTATTTGCAAAGACGAAAAAGTACATCAAGTAGATGAATTAAAATTTTCAGAACTTAATGTAGATAAACATCTAAATTAGAACACCCAACCAACCAATTGGAACCATGTGGAACATATTTGTCAGAAAAATGATAGGTTTGTGTTTGCATTGAAAAAGTTAAGGCAAAATGTATCTGTAGAAGCTGCTCTTTCGGCTTATCACGGCTATGTGTCATCTGTACTAAGCTATGGACTTATAATGTGGGGTAACTCGACCGATTCTGACAGAGTTTTCAAGCTACAAAAACGTTGCATCCGGGTAAACAAAGCAGGGTTCTTGGATAGTTGTAAACCTCTCTTCCAAAAATGTAACATTCTTCCACTACCCTGGATGTACATAAGAGATATCTGCATTTTTACCAAGAGTCACATGCATTACTTTAAACGGTTCCCTATCCATTTGCATAAAATTTTAAGACCTAATATAATTTGGCATACTTTTGTTACCCCTAATTTTATTTTCGCATAACATTATTATGCATAACAGTTTACGCATACATTTTTTAAGCATCATTTCTTTAATCATAATAATGATTAAGCATAAAATTCTTAGGCATAACTTATTTACGCATAATGATATTAAAACATATTTTATACAGGCATAACAAAGAAGCATAATAAAAATGAATAGGAAACCGCGAAAAAAAATAAATGGATAGGAAACCGCTACAAAACTGTTGTTTTTATAGCATTAAGGAATTTATGGAATATAAAAATTAATGTCAATAATTAATGAAAATTAATAATTGTTTATACTTATAGTAATTTTAATAAAATGTGTAAAGTAATAATATTAATTTAATGATAATAATTACATAAATAGATGTACATAAGTAAATAATTTGCACGCTTGCTTGCAGGCAGAATACAAATACTTTTAGGACTTATGATCTCTCCTTGAATTTGTATGTATTTTCTAGCAAATAAACAATTTTGATTTGAAGACAAGACAATTAATCGGTTACCATTTATTAATAGGTAGTAAAAAAAAAGGCCTGATGACTTGCAAGCGCATTTCTTCGACAAGCATTTTTTGAGGCAGTTACATTTCTTGAAGCCTTGTCCTCCAGTCAACAACAATTTTCCGTCAACTTCTCGAAAACTCACGTCTTGCTGCAGACTGCCACGAGTATGAGACCAGAACACGTTTTGTCATGTTTATTTCAACATTTACCGTGGTTTTAAGGAAAATCCTAAGATTTACCAAGTGAATGGTGGTAAAAGTTCGAAATAAACGATGTTCATAAAATGGTTCGGACTTTTACCATTAAGAGTTCGTAAATATTAGGTTTTACTGGAAAATCTTAGGATTTACCAAAGTTCGGGTTTTTACAGTAACGTATCGACTCAAATAAAATTTTCCACAAACGTTCCACTGAAGTTAACTTAATTACCGAATGCCGTTGTGTTGCAAATTAAATTCGAATAACATATCGACTCAAATAAAATTTTCCACAAACGTTCCTGTTTGGGATTGGGGTGAGATAACGATAAACTAAGATTGAAGATAATCAAGATAACTATATTTTAGTACTTAATACAAATGGGATAACTATTAAAACTAATGAGGTGAAGGAGATGAGATTGAGTCGCGCCCGATACGCTGTCCGAGACGTACTGACTGTTTTTACATAAAATATTGAAGGCATAGAGCGCGGTGTCGCGATTACGCTGACATGTTCATTATTGTTCGGTGATTGACCCGAACATGCTCCCGAGGGAGAAAAGATGAGGTTAGTAAGGAGGTATAGTTAAATGGGTCATGGAATTAATAGTAACAAGGTGAAAACAATGTTCAACTTATATTAAAATAGAAATGTAGGGTTAGTAATGTTAAAGGATGAGATGAGAGTAACATTACAAATTAAACAGAATCGCTACAGTGCAAATCAGGAAGAGAAAACACGCGAAAGATCGGTGAAGAACCTCTATCTTCCTTTTTTTGTAAGCACTCACTAGATAGCGCTAGTCGCTTAGGATCACTTTTCACTGATTTACTACTAGATTGCCCATTTTCCCTAATTTCACTACACTCAATCACAACACTTTCTGTAACGGTGTGTCGAGGTGGCAACGCAGTCGCCGCCGCTGCTGTCGTCGACCGCTCTGCTGTAGAAGTGGTGCGCTTTCCTCTACGTTGCCTTTGCCACCAACGTTTAAAACAGTAAGCTGCCACGAAAAGCAGGATTCCCGATAAGATGGAATATATAGCAGTATACTGGTGGATGTCGTGGTAGGAGATATTGGTGCTCAAAGGTTCACTCTGCTTCATGATCTCAAGACTTCTCTTAATAGCTTCAAATTGCCTGAGATTTTCTGAGTTATTGGGATTAAGCTCATATGAGATTTCTGGCATCGTGATATTTATTAAGTGATTTATTGGTGATATTTCTGGCGAGATAATCTTTGTCGTCGTGCTAATCTTACTAGACAATCTTTTGTTTGAATACACCATAAAATCTTCTGTTTTTATTAAACAGCCTTCCCCAACACGCAACAGACCAGCACCTGATAACCTAACTGCCTTAACTTGATTTTCACACAGAAGTTTGACGTTGCATTCATTACAGCATAAATAATAATATTTGTTTTCAGATGTTAGCTCTCTCCAGTCATTCTTGCACGAGGTAGTTTTAGTTTTACAAGTTCTTGTGCCTGGGATCGTCTCACAAAGGTTATGATCATCTTTCATGTGGTGAATAGGCCTTCTGATATGACACAGAATAGTGTCAGGGTTTTGTAATACGCATGACTGTAGATCCGTGTCTGTGATAGTTAAAAACGAATCTTTTGTCATGTTGATGGCTGCTAATTCAGAGATAGTTTCGATCTTCATCATCATGTTATCTTTCACAATGCGCGGAACCGGGATAAGATTAAATACCTCGTAAAGATCCCTTTCAACCAGGGGTATTTTTATTTCAATAATTAGGTATTTGCCCGAGTATTTGGCTCTTACTTTGAGCAAGCCGTAAAGATCTTTAAGATTAAAGTTGTCGACAGGAACTACCAAGTCTCCAGATATTTGTGCTGATATTATGCTTAGCTCTGATCTGAGTTGCTTCGGGGATATCAAATGAAAATCTAATTTTCCACGATAAATATCAGTTACTGTATCCAAAATAGAGTCCTGGATTCGTCGAAGGGTATACATCAAGTTGTTGGCAGTGAAAGCCGAGGTTATGAAGTCTGTGATGAGAGTTATATTTTGCAATTGCTGAGAGAGATTCTTATAAGAATCTTGGAGATAATTAAGCTTTTGATTTATTATTTTGTGGTGTTTGTTTATAGTATTCTCCATCCTTTTCATGAGAATAAATTCAGCTTCTACGACCGACGTTTGGTTTTTCCAGAGGTTGTATAAATGGTTTTCATTATGCTTTAAAAGGTCAATATCCTTCTCATATTTTTCGGCAAATCGTTCGTCCAACACTCCGAATAAACTATTTGCAATGTAGCCTACTCCGTCTATCAAGCTGCGTCGCCGACGTTTCTTATTAGTCATATACGAGTCATTTATCATAACAATGTTATCGTAATGTTTAATTTCTTCGAACTCGTGCTCGAGTTGTAACATGACGCCGTCGCAAGGTGTTTGGGATCTAATCGTAGAGCATAAGGTTTCAAGATACTTGATATACTTTAATAATGCCGCCGTTCCTTCTTGATATGGTTTTGTGTCATAATAGACTATTAACTGCCAATCATCTCTAACTAAATGCATATTCGATATTTTGTCGAAGTAGACACTATTATTTGTCAGCAGGGTGGAGTTGTAGGATGCTTGAGCGGTGTTTATTAGTGCCAGCAAGAATAATGTCAAAGATAAAACCATAGCTGAGAATGAGATGGGACGTTTTTTCTTCGCCCCTGGCAATTTATTGTCAATTTTTGGGGCACTTGGATATTGATCATTCTTATTTGTTGGCATGTAGGGACAGTTTTACAACTGAGCGTTTTAAGAGCCCGTTTTTGGTTTTTAGTGTGACGACCCTTACGTGTCCGTCACTTCCAGGATGCAGCCCTACTACGCGACCTAGACTCCATTTTCCTGGTGGAAGGTTATCGTCCTTTATAATAACGATATCGTTAAGATTAAGATCCTTTTGACGCTGTCGCCATTTGGACCTCGTAGAAAGCTGTGAGAGGTAGTCAGTCTTCCACTTATTCCAAATATCTTGATAGATTTTTTGCGTCAAGTGCCACCGTGTTCTGAGATCATGCTCTGTTTCGAAAATCGTTAAGTTCGGGCCGCTTGCTAAGAAGTGAGCCGGGGTCAAGAAGTCCAGATCCTCTGGATCTTCTGTCAGGGGGCACAGTGGTCTGGAGTTCAAACAAGCCTCGAGTTGGGATAGTAGGGTATTATATTCCTCGTAGGTTAATTTTTGCTCTCCCACAACACGCTTCAAATGATGTTTTAGGCTCTTCACTGCAGCTTCCCAGAGTCCACCAGCAGATGGCCACGATGGGGCGTTAAAATGCCACTCAATATTCATTTCAGAGATTGTCGATGTTACTTCTTGGTCAGACAAAATGTGGGAGATTTCGGCAAACTCTTGTTTTAAAATTTTGTTGGCTCCTATGAAGTTGGTTCCCTGATCACTGTAGATGTGCCCAGGAACTCCTCTTCTAGCGGACATTCGTCGAAGCGCGGCAATAAATGCTGACGCTGTGAGATCTGAGACGATTTCTAAATGTATGGCTTTAGTTACCATACAAACAAAAACTGCGACATATCCTTTACAGGTTTTAATGCCACGACCTTTGTTTGCCTTAATAAGGACGTGTCCGGTATAATCTATTCCAGTGTGGTAAAAAGGTCGGTTAGGAATCAATCGTGCTGGAGGTAGGTCACCCATGATTTGATGTTGTGGTATGGGACTATTTCTTTTGCATTTGACACACATTCTTAATCGTTTCTTTGTGACTCGGTTTCCTCCAAGAATTCCACCGTGAAATACAAGTTTGTGGGATTAGGTCTGCCAATTTCGATTGATTCGGGATTATGATGGGATGCTTCATTTCGGGATCAAGATTCGAATGTTTAATTCTGCCACCGACACGGAGGATTTGATTAGTGTCTAGTATGGGATTGAGATTAAGAATTTGGCTTTTCTTATTTAGTGGTTCATTATTTTTCAGCCGCGATATTTCATCGTCGAGATATTCGTTTTGAACGTGCTTAATTAACATTTCTCTTGCTGCCTTTATATTTTGCAGAGTAAGAAAACATGTGCGTTTTTTCTTGTAAACAACAATGTCGATGAACTTGTTGATGTAGGCTAGTATTCGAGTAACTTTCCTTAACGTGCTATGTTTTGTAATGTGTAATAGTTGATTAATTATTAAATTTTCGGGATTAACAATGACCGTATTTACTTCCTAGTTTTTTCTGAGTTCTTCGGTAGTAATACTCGTATAAATCGGCATCTTGTAAGATTCTTTAGGCTTATATTGTGGTAACCAGTCGGGCCCTTGCCACCACAGCGAGAAATTGGCTAATTGAGCAGCAGGTAAACTGCGGCTTGCGCAATCTGCGGGGTTTTCTTTGGATTTTACGTAACTCCATTTATATTTCGGGATTATTTCAGTAATAATCCTTACTCGATTTGCCACAAAGGGTTTCCATTTCTCCGGTTCGCCACTTAACCAACCTAGAACGGCCATTGAATCAATCCAACCATAAACATGCACCTTGTAACTCGATAGGGATAAGATGATTTTTCGCATAAGATTGGATAACAAAAGCGCGCCGCAGAGTTCCAACCGCGGGATCGATTGTGGTTTTTTCAGCGGTGTTACCTTTGATTTCCCTGCAATAAGGGTCACGTGGGTTTCATTTTCTCTCTGCACTTTACAATAGACGACGCAAGCGTATGCTTTTGTGCTAGCGTCGCAAAAGCCATGGAGTTCGATGATATCTTTTTCTTGAGTTTTAATCCAACGTGGTATTTTGAATTGAGATATATGAGATAAATCGGCTTTAGTGGTATTCCACTCTAACGCGATTTCTTGAGGGACAGGGTGATCCCAACCCAGGTCTGATTTCCATATTTCTTGGAACAAGATCTTGAGTTTTATTGTGATTGGTGCTAGCCAGCCCAAAGGGTCAAAAATTTTGGATATTTGAGATAAAAATTGTCTTTTTGTAAGGATGTCTTGAGAGGTAAATTCAATAGGATGGAAGATAAATTGATCATTTTTTGGTTCCCACCGAAGACCTAAAGTTTTGGTTGACTCCGGTTGCTTAAAGTCAAAGTCTTCCTGTTGAGGTTGTGCATCAGAACTATCTATTATTTCTGAGATTAAACCCGCCAGATTTGAGGAGGTTGATCAGCTGCTTAGCTGCTCTCTCTGAATGTTCACCATGCATGAGATCGTCCATGTAAAACGAGTGTTCTAAGATGTCAGGAGCGCAACTTTGGGGATAATTTGTCCTTTCATCGATGGCCAGTTGCTTCAGTGTCATCATGGCCAAAAAAGGTGCGGCTTTTGTGCCATAAGTAACAGTCGCTAACTGGTACTCTTTTAAGGGTTGAGATTGATGGTTCCGCCAGATAATTTGCTGAAATTTTTGGTCATCGGGATGTAGCTAGATGTTGCGAAACATCTTTTCGATATCTGCTGTAAAAGCGTATCTAAATTGTCTCCATTTTAAGATAAGGCTCTGAAGGTCTTGTTGTAAATTGGGTCCTCGGCACATAAGATCATTGAGGCTGTATCCACTCGAGGTTTTGCCGAGGCATTAAAGACAACTCGCAATTTGGTTGTTGATGACTCAGATCGTTGGACGCAATGGTGCGATAAGTAGCAGGCCGGCTGTACGTGTGACGCAACGGGTGTCATATGTCCGAGCTCTAGGTATTCAGAAATAAACGTTTTATAGTCACGCGCCAGTACGGGTTGCTTACTTAATTTCTGCTCTATTTGGAAAAATTGAGCAATCGATTTTGTTTTCGACTCGCCTATGTTTTTCTCAAAATTTTCTTTGAAGGGTATTTTAACGACGTAGCTTCCGTCTTCTCGTCTGGAGGTTGAAGATTGGTAAAACTCGATGCATTTTTGATCTTCTTCTGATATCGCTGGAGATTCGTGTATGTCCTCCACTTCCCAAAATTGTTGTACCTCTTCGATATTATTTAGGATCACATTGCAATGGTATGTTTTGTAGTTGCCGCTTAAGACCCATCCCAACTGGGTTTGTTGGGCAATGGGCAACATACCTTCTGACCGACAGATACCGTCCATAAGGATAGTGGAATAGATATCTGCCCCAAATAAGATATCAATAGGCCTACTTTTGTAAAATTCGGGATCTGCTAGAGTTATTTGGTTAAGAGTAGGCCAGTCTGGCTTAGGTAAGGTACAGCTGGGTAAGTTATTTATGAGTCTATTCATTATATACACGTCCGTTTCAAAGGTAAAATCGCTAAGCAACGACGAACATTTGATGGTAATCATGCCCTTACAGTTGTTTTCCTTGTTTCCTATTCCAGAGATATAACCGTTACATTTTCGTCGCGGTAATCTTAACAACTGAGCTGCGCTTTCCCTAATAATGGATGTCTGTGACCCTTGATCTAAAAGAACTCTCATTTTTTTATGAAATCCATCCGCTGCTTGTACGTTAATTATTGCTGTGGGTAGCAATATTTCTGAGGGTTCTTTAAGAAGCGATGCAACTGTATTACTTTCATGCTGCTGAGATGGCGATTTCATAATCGTGGCTGCATTTGTGTCAGATCGACGTGACGTAAAACATTCATGCAAAATGGTATTGTGTTCTTTATTGCATTCTTTGCATCTTATTTCGGAAAGGCATTTTTTACCTTCGTGATAATGTAAACAGTTAATACAAAGGTTCAAGTTAGCAACAGCATTTTTACGTTCATTAGGTTGCAATTCCAATAATTTTTGACATGCATGAATTCGATGATCGTCGGAGTTGCAAATAGGGCATTGCTTACGATGGTTAATTTTGCGTTTGGACTTTGACGATTGCGACACTTAATTTGTTGAATAATTCGTTTTAGGATTGTTATAATTTCGTTTATAATTGGAACCTTTAGAAAATGATGGTTTGTTATTGATGTTGGATTGAGATGGGGATGATTTCTGCGTAGAATTTTCAAGCTTCTTACGTGAAGTTTCCAGCATCATAAACTTAGTTTCCAAAAAATTAAGGAAATCTTCCAAGACGGGTAACTCTCGCGGAGATTTTAAGGCTTGTAGATAATCCTCGTATGTATCCGAGTCCAATTTTTGAGACAATATACATACCAGGAAAGGGTCCCAGGAAGACACATCGACTCCCAGATTCTTGATAGCATTCACGCTCTCGTACGTAGTGTCGTGAATGCGTTTTATATGATTTGATGATTGTTGCTGGTTTGCAGGGATATTCATGAGATTGTTAAGATAAGAAGTGAAGATCAGTCGTTTATTATTATAACGATGGTTCAGGATGTTCCAGCATACAGGATAATTGTCGGAGCTTATTTGGAGATGTTGGATAAATTTTTCGGGTTCACCTATGATTTTACTCTTTAAGAACTGCATCTTTTGTGCATTCGACAAAGAGGGGTTATTGTGCACTGCTTCGGTAAAAAGATCTTTGAACGAAATCCACTTATTGTAGTTTCCCTCAAAGGTGTTTATCTCCATTTTAGGGGTTGATTTTCAATATGAGCAACGGACCACATTTTCTTATTGACGTCTTTCTTGATTTTGTTATAATAATTCTCATAATGAGTAAATTGCTCTTCATACTCGGGGTTTGATCCGCCATACTCGTTGTCCAGCTCCCAATGAAGCGAGTCGATAGCTGCCCAACGAGATTGTATAGTCTTCAGGATGTCTTCAAACTCCCATTTGTCCGTGATGAGATCAAGGTTGATATTGGAAGATGTTCTCAAGAAAGCTTTAAAATTGGTAGCTTGCTTTTTAAAGAGACCTTCAGCTTTACTTTCTTCTGTACTTAGTAGAGGTTTTAGCAGTAGCGTGAGATGCGAGGTTGGAGGTTTGTGCTTCCGCAGTAGGTTGGAAAGTAGGAGGTTTCAATACAGGGGTTTGCGGTCTGTTTGCGAGAGGGTTATAGCTTTGAATAGTAGTTTTAATGTTGTTATATTTTTCCTTCATTTGATCGTATTGATTAGTACTGAAATATGTATGAGATTGATCACCAAAAGATATCAACGTCATATGATTATTATGGAACTCTGTAAAGTATTGTTCCAAGGTAGCTAATCGACGACGTAGGTAGTCTGAGGTCTTGCGCTCTGCACCATCCTTCTTGAAATTGGTGAAGAGCTTGTCTACGGCTTCGATTAGTTGTTGTTGGGTTGATAGAATGTCATCCATGTTCGACATTTTAAAGGTAAAAAAGAGACCTTACTTGTATTGTAGGCTTCTTTGAGATCAAATGTCCTTGCGATGGCTGCAAGAACAAACCTGGAGTAACAGTGCGAAGAGATGACGCGATGCTTTCGTAAAACCAGGTTCAAACAGGATCAGCAGGATGGCTGTTTACCAGGGTCTGGTAATAAGTTCCAAGCGAGACACTCACACAGTTCAGGTAGTAGACACACGCGTGATGGTCCCGCTCCGATGGCTCGAAGGACCAATGTTTGGGATTGGGGTGAGATAAAGATAAACTAAGATTGAAGATAATCAAGATAACTATATTTTAGTACTTAATACAAATGGGATAACTATTAAAACTAATGAGGTGAAGGAGATGAGATTGAGTCGCGCCCGATACGCTGTCCGAGACGTACTGACTGTTTTTACATAAAATATTGAAGGCATAGAGCGCGGTGTCGCGATTACGCTGACATGTTCATTATTGTTCGGTGATTGACCCGAACAGTTCCACTGAAGTTAACTTAATTACCAAACGCCGTTGTGTTGCAAATTAAATTCGAATAACATATCGACTCAAATAAAATTTTCCACAAACGTTCCACTGAAGTTAACTTAATTACCGAATGCCGTTGTGTTGCAAATTAAATTCGAATAACATATCGACTCAAATAAAATTTTCCACAAACGTTCCACTGAAGTTAACTTAATTACCGAATGCCGTTGTGTTGTAAATTAAATTCGAATAACATATCGACTCAAATAAAATTTTCCACAAACGTTCCTGTTTGGGATTGGGGTGAGATAACGATAAACTAAGATTGAAGATAATCAAGATAACTATATTTTAGTACTTAATACAAATGGGATAACTATTAAAACTAATGAGGTGAAGGAGATGAGATTGAGTCGCGCCCGATACGCTGTCCGAGACGTACTGACTGTTTTTACATAAAATATTGAAGGCATAGAGCGCGGTGTCGCGATTACGCTGACATGTTCATTATTGTTCGGTGATTGACCCGAACAGTTCCACTGAAGTTAACTTAATTACCAAACGCCGTTGTGTTGCAAATTAAATTCGAATAACATATCGACTCAAATAAAATTTTCCACAAACGTTCCACTGAAGTTAACTTAATTACCGAATGCCGTTGTGTTGCAAATTAAATTCGAATAACATATCGACTCAAATAAAATTTTCCACAAACGTTCCACTGAAGTTAACTTAATTACCGAATGCCGTTGTGTTGTAAATTAAATTGGAATAACATATCGACTCAAATAAAATTTTCCACAAACGTTCCACTGAAGTTAACTTAATTATCGAATGCCGTTGCAACAGAAAATTTAATTCAAATAATATTTTTGTCTTAAAATCTGTTAAGGTCCTTCTAGCCCTAAAATTAGCAACTCTATTTGTGGTAGTTCAAACTTCGTTTGAAATACTGTTAGAATAAAGTTCTAATCAGCTTGCACTACAAAGCGGTTGTTACGTCAGTCACTGCAGCCGAATGGTGCGAAATGAGTGGTTTTTGGCGATTTACACAAAATCTATTGATTGGACTAAAAAAATAAAACACATAAGACCTGCTTTATAGCTAGTTCAGTTAGTATGCAAAGTTTCATGATCTAATTTGAAGTACTTTTTGAATACCAGCGGTTTATTGTTCAATTTGGAGGTAACTTTCGAGGATTTTTTTTTATCGAGAAAAGTTTATGGAATCGTGTTTTCGTTACACATAGTACCTAGCATTAATCCTCAACTTTACCATATATTTATTTCAAAATGAATGCTGCAGTATTTTAGGTGTAACGAAGGATCATGCTAAGCCATTTTAGGGATATATAGCCCTTAAGTACTAGGAGCGAAACGCAAAGTTATGTTTAATTCGAACAGTTGGCTCCGGTTTTGCATTCAGTCGGTGGGACGTTATTAGAACGAAGTTAATCGTTGAGTTATGACCGGACGCGGCTGATTTAATGTACTCGCGTAACAAGTTACCAACGCGCGCCTCTACGTCATCCCACCCTCGGCTACGCGCGTCTCTTCCATTGTTATTGACTTCATTTCAACAATTTATTGAGCTTTGGCACTTGATATAATTTCAGTTTACCTAATTTTGTATGGTTTTATTGTCATTTTTTATAATGCACATTTGATCTAATATTCAGTTATACCTTTGTTATAATAGGTATTTATTTAGTATAATATTAAAAATCTATAGTAACTTTTAATATATTTTGAAACTGCTACTTTGTTTTGTATGTTTTTGCAAAAACGGATTGGATTATAAACGCCTGCCATTTTCGTGCTCCCCCGACCCCCTATATTGTTAGTAAATCATCTGAGTTAGGTTAGGTTAGAAGAGTAATCATTAGAGCGCGACGACGAGCGACCGTAGCGAGCGTGCCGCAGTAGCGTCCGCCGAGCGCCAGATCCCCTCTTATTGTTGGTGGATCATTTGGATTAGGTCAGGTTAGAACAGTGACCATTAGCCCTAACACTTTGTAGTGTTAGCGCTAGCCGATACTATCACACCAACCCAGAACCCTCCACATTAATTATGTCATTATATATGTTACATTTATAACAGAACTATAAACATATTTACCGACAGGCAGACATTTGTAGTATGAGATGCTTTCGAGAATTCGTTGCCAATGAAACTTAACTCATTGATTACCTTTTGCGTGGCCTGTGCCTTACCCCAGTGGGGTGACCCGGCCAGATGGTCTGCCAATCATCCTACTTGGGCTTACACATCCGCTTTGCTTAAATGAATAAATGGGGTAGATATATTTTTAATAATTCAATCAAATCACAATATCAACAGATTAGGAACGATATTTTATGCAACCAACACCTGTCCCGAATTAGCATCACATTAATTAAATAAAACGATATTAAAGTATTTATACTACACCTGCTTGGAAAGTACCTTGATACTTTATCAAATTTACGGTAGAAAGTACGTCATTGCATATCGTGGTTTTTCTTTTCTAATTTTGGGTAAGACTATGCGCCGGTAACCTAAATATCAAAAGCCAAAAAGTTTTTACAGTGAGTTTTTATCTCCAAGTTCGCAAAATGAACTGGCCACTAGCTGTGTGTTGGATGGTGTCGGGCTGGCAGTGCGTCCCTGCGGCGGCAGGATAAACAATTTGAAAAAAGAACATGTGAAAATTGCAGACGCCATTGGCGCCATTTCCAATTTGTGTGTTGTTTGAGGATTCAGTTTTCGTAGAAAGTAAAATAAAACTATCAAAATGATAAGTAGTGATAGTGATGATGAAGATTTTTTAACTCCGCCGCAGTTGAAGGAAACAGCAAAAATACTGATTGATAACCTTTTACCACAGAAATCAATTAAAAAATATAACAAAACTTATGACGATTTTTTGCAATGGAAAAGTGAAAAAAATGCGGCATCCTTTTCTGAAACTGTTTTGCTAGCTTATTTCAGTGAAAAAGCGCAAACATCCAAACCAAGTACGTTATGGTCTATATACTCAATGTTGAAATATAAATTTCAATTAGTAAAGATTTCGTTTTTTATTTTCCTCGTAGGTGTAGTATCACTCGAGAGAAAGTGCGATTCCCGATCTCGGGTGTTTTAAAGCCCGAGCCGTACCTCGACGGTAATAGGTCACTTTCTCCTCTCGGTGAACAATGTACACTGGAGTTTGCAATATTCGCATAATTCAGTTAATTAATATGTGTAATATTACACACCATCCACACCGAATTTTGGCAGATACTTCAGTACATTATTTGTCATAATCTGGTGTCTAGAGTTTTTTCGGCTGTCGGTTGTTGCACATGGCGCGCAGCGGAGGCGAGCGGCGCGGCGCAACGTCCTCGCACAAGAGCGGGGGGGCAAAGCGCGCCGGGCGGGGAGGGGTGGTAATAATATTTATTTATTAAAAAACTCTAAGCACATAATGTACAAAGGCGGACTTAATGCCTTGGGCATTTTCTACCAGTCTACCTTAGGGTGATGCAGAGACAAAACAGTAGGTGCAATAGTACTAACACAATTTTTCAGAATATAATATATAAATACATAATTATATACATACATACAACAAAATATACAAAGTGAAGAAAGATAAAAATACAAAAAACAGATAGAGAAAAACAACAAATCAATTGTGGGACGAGTATGCCAACTTCTTGAGTAGATGTTCGCGGTGTTAATAACCCTATTGATAAGATATTTGCGAATTAGACATTCTACGCCTAAACGATATTATGATAGGCTTTTACAATAATTTTGGGTGTGTCGAAACGTGTCTGTTGGTTCTTAATGGAGGCAGGCAGGTCATCATCATTATCTGCCTGCCTTTTACAATAATTTGGGTGCCCACACGTGTCGAGACGTGTCTGTTGGTTCTTAATGGAGGCAGGCAGGTCATCATCATTATCTGCCTGCCTTTTACAATAATTTTGGGTGCCCACACGTGTCGAGACGTGTCTGTTGGTTCTTAATGGAGGCAGGCAGGTCATCATCATTATCTGCCTGCCTTTTACAATAATTTTGGGTGCCCACACGTGTCGAGACGTGTCTGTTGGTTCTTAATGGAGGCAGGCAGGTCATCATCATTATCTGCCTGCCATTTCCCAACTATGTTAGGGTTGGCTTCCAGTCTAGCCGGATGCAGCTGAATACCACTATTTTATATGGAGCGACTGCCTATCAGACCTCCACAACCCAGTTAGTGCGTAATACGATACCCCTTTTTTTTTCCGGATGGGAAATCATCAAATAACTCCTCCCGCTCTGGGCGGAGCAGGAGGGAGTGTCAGACTTTTACTGACTAAAACCCATCCGGGTTCCTTCTATCTGGCAGAATCTTGATACTCCGAAATTTATTTGGCATAACACACTTGGCATAATCTTCTTTAAACGAATATTTTTAAGGCATAAAAATTATTTAATATAGTTATTGTTTGGCAGAATGTTTGTATTTCCGAATTTACAATGGCATACTTTTAAAATGGCACAGTTTTATTTGGCATAATTACCTTTGGCAATGTTCAAATTTCGCACAATTTCACTTGGCATATTACGAAAATGGCAGAATTTCATTTGGAATAATTGTATTTGGCATTATTGCCATTTCTATAAAATAGCATTTTTAACCAAACATTTAAATATTGTCTTAAAAAGTAATATGATGGGCTACAAAGCTAGTGACAGAAACGAATCGCTCCAAAACCGACTTTACGTAGTCTTATCTGCCCTACCCCTAGAGTGTAATTTAAAATCGCGTAGGCGCGGAGGGGCGAGGCGGCCCGTGAGTTGAGGAGCAGGTTGTTGTAACACTCGCCGCCGCTGCAGAGGCTGGCCGGCGAAGCCGGCCAGCAAGCCGAAGCTGCGGTGGTGAGCGTTAAACACATCTGCGACGATAAGCTCGCGTGGGACCGCCGGAGCCCCGCAGCGCCGGAGCCGTGACAGAAACCATGCCTGCTGCATGTTGCATGCTTGCTTGCTTGCATGCTGCATGCTTGCTTGCATGCTGCATGCTTGCTTGCATGCTACATGCTTGCTGCATGAATGGTGTATGCTGGTGTGCATGTTTGCATATTTTATGCTGGTTTGCATACTGCATGCTTGTTTGCATACTGCATGCTTGTTTGCATACTGCATGCAAGATGTGTGCTTGTTTGCATGTTTGCCTCCTGCTTGCAGGAAAATAAAAACCACATGTTCACAATCAACTGTTTTAATGAATTTTCCGTGATGTGGATGTGATAGATGAGTCTTTCCATTGTTATGCATAAGAAATGTATGCTAAAAGATGATTCTAACTGTAAACTTTCTAAGATGATAGTTCTGCTTTTAGTGACTATCGATATAAAATTTATGCCAAAAGATGATTCTGGCTGTGAACTTTCTGCGCTAAGATGATTCTACTTTTAATTCTTATGCATATGAAATTTATGCCTAAAGATGATTCTGCCTTACAAAATTATGAGTTTTGAATGTATGAGAAATGAGTGTCTGCCGATTTCCTGCGAAATGAAGTTTATGCTATCCGCTGTTATGCAAAGTAATATTATGACATAAAAAGTTCTGCTATAAAGGGTGGACCCAACCCATCCATGTTCCTTCATCGCCCTTTGTGTTCCGGGGCCACGGTATCTCTTTCGAACAGTCCCGCAACAAAACGATACCCCTTGGTAGGACTGGTTGTCAGACTTTCAGGCCACTAACTAATTGTAACGACTGTCAAAGATCTAAAAATGAAAGCCGGGACCAAAGGCTTATCGTGCTTTCCGAGGCATGTAATGGATGGTCACCCATCCACGGATCAACCAAGGCAAGCGCGGCTTAACCTTGAAGATCGAGCCGTGCGGCTGTTATATGAAGGCAGGTCATACCAACTTATAATATAGAATTCACCACGTACTGCAGTGGTACGTAAAGTGTATGAGCGCTCGGCTGCGGTGCCCCCAAACTTAACTGTGAATGTTATCAAGCTGATATTTTATTTATTTGCGCCCGGGAAGGCTCTCAGAAGAAACCTACAAACTTTTGTTTCTTTCTCATTAAAGAGGCGAGTAGAGTGGTGAGGGACTGAGGCGGTGAGGTGGTCCCGCGAGAGGCGGCTGCTGCGGCGCGGCACGGTGCGGGCGCAACGTGCGGACTCAACTTTTAATTTATCGTTATTGCGCGCTGTGAATACATATAATGGTCAAATCAGATAGAAAAATTAATACGGTACTCAGTACCTAATTAGGTCGCGCTTTTTTCCCTTCTATTTGAAAAAACCCTAAGCAGTACCAAAGTACCATACATAGAGACGGCAAGAGAACACTACATTTATCATTTTGTAGTTTTCGTAGTCGGAAAAAAACGAATACCAAGATTAGGTTTAAGGCTGATGCTCCAGGGTAGCCCGCGAAATTCAAATTTTCTGACGTTTTTTGCAATTTGCAGGCCAGTGCTAGGTTGTATGTTGATTAAAATATTGTTTGCGACTGTAAGACGTATGTAGTTACAGAATTATAATCATCAAAATCATCAATACAACCCTCCAAGTTCATAAAGGTGCAGAAATAATTTTGACCTTGATAAAGTAATTTTTCCACCTTTATGAACTTTCGCACCACACGCTCGCTACCACAGAAGCTATTCGCGACAAACAACACTTTAGCAACGATAACGGCACAAGTTCGGCTATTAGCATGCTTTATACGTAACCCCAGCAGTTTGATGAGACGCGAGATGGATGCTGAGTTGCCACACACAAGCGGTGCGCCACTGACAACTTGACGTTCGACAGTATTCACAACTTTCTTAGTTTATTTGTATACAATGGCACTTTCATTTCTTTGATGTCTTTAGAAATGATGCTAGTAGGTCAGTAAACCGTTTTTTATCGCTGCCGATACATACAAATACAAATTACCCCTTAACGTCATGTAAACAAACGAGGATCTGAGCACATATAAAATGAACATCGATGATGTCAAGGTTATACACAAAACATCGCATTAATGTATCGCATCACCGTCGACAGAGCTGAGACAAAGTGACACTGTGACACCGTGACACGAGTGCACGCGTTAATATTGACGAGAAGCCCCTCGGACCCTCGCGCACAAGAAAACAAGATTACTTTTTAAAGTTTGAAGCGAAATGGCGCTTAAACAAGGCTAACTCAATTTGCGCAAAATTCCTCTCGAGGGCTGCGAGTTGCGAGGGCCATATTTTTTGCCCCTCGCTGTGGATTAACTCGATTATTAAAATTGTGAGAGGGCGGTAATGGCTCAATAATGTGCTGGTGATTTGTAGCGAGACATCGCAGTCAATCCGCGCTCGAGCCACCTCCAGCCACCTCAAACCACCTGCCACCGCGAACATTACGTAGGAAGTTTAATAACCGCGGCTGTCTTCAATTGTTGCTTAAGTGTTATCGGTTAAATCGAAAAAAACAAGCACTTCTATAAAACAGAATAGTAAGTGTGGGGCTGGTTCGCCAGCATTCTGCACAGGGGCTCCGGGGCCCGGAGGTCCGGCCTCTGACGCCCGCAGTGAAGACTGCGCCACTATATGCATCTGAAATGTTCGAGTACCACCATAGCGATCTCTGCGTTTGTTACAGATCGTCCTTCCCCTCCCCGCGCCCGCTCGATCCTCTCATCCTTCCCCTCCTTCACTGCTGCATGACCCGCGCTCAATTACATTTTATTAGACCCAATGGAAAGTAGAGCCATGTTGGGTCCCGAAGTAAAGTGATCTGTTCGATAAAGTGTGCCGGTCAAGTTCACCGAGTTGTACAACATTTTGTTATTAATTTATAGTGTATTAGTAACTTCGTGGAACCTCAGACATTTAGAAGCCCTAAGATATTATAATGTCAGATATAAGTCCTACTTTATAGAGCCTTTGATTTCTAAGACATTGGTTGGTACCTAGCTCATGTTTAGGGTTCCGTACCTCGATAAGAAAAAACGGAACCCAAAGAGGATCACTTTGTTGTCCGTCCGTCTGTCTGTCAAGATCCTTTATCTCGGGAACGCGTGGAGCTATCGAGTTGAAATTAAACATACAGGGTGCGGTAAATTGAGTTCTACATACCACAAAACATGATTTTTCACCTCAAAAAGAAAAGTCGTTTCCCAGCAATAATTATTGCTTAAAGTTACTTAGTTTGATGTACAGAATGCTTGGTTGACGGTTTCGTGATGAGGTCTTTTACACCCTGTAATTAGTAGTGATGTAGTGATAATAAAAAACGCCGCGAGGGCGCTGATCAAAGTTGCCGAGAGTGACTAGTGCGGACGCTCTCTATGATGTTTTAATTAATTTTAAAAGTCGCCCTATCTGCTCAACCCGCACTCACGCAAATAATTTATTTCCTTCGTGTGATACGACAACTTCGTTAACGATTATGACGTCATTGTTAACCAATCGTTAAAATAAACTTTAACGTAATTATTGGAAACAGAACTTAAAATTATTAATAGGTTACTCTGAAAATACTAATAATATAAAAATAAAATCCTAAAGCAAATTATGTAAACAGAGTAATATACGAGGGACACTCAGAAAGTTTTGCGAAAATAGAAATAAATGTTCTTGTGGGGGTTTTTGATCAAGCCTACACTTGGATGATAAATGATATATGACTGCTGATATGGATATTGGCAGGAAGAAATGATAACGACACAACTTCCCGTGCTAAGTATTTTAATTGATACTTATTGATAGAAATGATAAAGTGCAGTGATACATAATGCTACAGTTACAATATAAATACTATGAAAAAGTGCTGACGCTCGCGGCGGCGCAAATTATGTATGTAAAACTAAATTAAACCTGTACAGTTGTATGTACAGTTCTCAAGGTAAATATTGTTTTATTAAATCTTTACAAAGTATACTTTGTAAATTTTCATGCGTCTGAACCAGTTTTCAAAACACTTTTTCCAGTCCACCGTAGACACCTCGTTTACAGCCTGCTCGAACGCTGACAGCACGTCTTCCGGCGACGAAAATTGTATACCTTTAAGCTGATTTTTTACTTTCGGGAATAAAAAGAAGTCACACGGTGCTAGGTCAGGGCTATAAGGAGGGTGACCCAGGAGTTTGACCGGCGTGCTGTCCGGGAAGTCGATCGTTTTGAACGCGGTGTGCGAAGGCGCGTTGTCATGGTGGAGCAGTAGCCCGCGGAGTCCTGTGTTTGGTCGCTTGTTGCACACAACAGAGAAAACTTCTGCCAAGTATTTGGTAGTATACCATTCAGGGTTGATGCTTCTTTGGTTCCGTAAAGGAATTGACACCAAATAGCCAGTCAAATTGAAAAAGCTCGCGATCAAAATCTTCCCCCGCTTCTAGATCGCTTCACTTTGGTAAGCGTTGATTCGTTTTGAAACACCCAAATCGTCGACTGGCGCTTCGTTTCTGGATCGTATTGATAAATTGACAAATTAGATTAAAAATGTATGAATAAAGTAATTAAAATGAACCTTGGCAGCTAAGAGATGACCAGTCACAACTGACAGCGCCCGTTCACGGACATGACGCATGGATCAGCACCATTCAACTCAACCATTTTGAAGGGAACTAAATGACATTTGAGTGAGCATGACATACTCTCAACCGCCAGGGCACATTCAAGGCAAGAAAAGACGTAGTTTTCCAGTGAATGATAGCTTTCTAGTACATTGTACTCACACAATATGGGCTATGCAATTATATAATACTAAAGAGATTGAATCTATACAATGCAAAGATAGTTGTAGTCATTCTTGACAGTTACATGAACTTAGAGGGACCGTGGAACATCTACCTTAAGGCCGACCGACTGGAATCCGACGTAAACATCCCACTACATCTCTTATCTTAGGAATGATGAATGATCTCTTAGTAGTTTGTTTGTTAAACTAGTGTGTTGTTGGTTGCAGGTCCGCCCGGGCCGCCCGGCAAGCGCGGCAAGAAGGGCAAGAAGGGCGACCCCGGCGAGCCCGGCCCTCCGGTACGTACCGCGTGGCGTCACCGCCGGTGTCGGAGCGCTTCTCAACCAGCTGGCAGGGTAGCAATAGCACTCCAGTTGAGAATACCTCAGATACCGGGCGGAATACATTTTTATTACTTTGTCTACGCTCAAGCGGAAGCTACTTTTGACCTCCAGTCAACAAAATATTTCGCTCCAGTTTGCTTTTATTTTATTTCTTTTATTTGTTTCGTTTGCAGGGGTTAACGGGAGCTCCAGGGAAAAATGGATTCCCGGTAGATATTTTTTAATTTTTTTCCTTTGAGTTTTGTGTTTTTTATGTAAATATATACTCCGTAATTGGCAAGTGCATACTTAATTTGTGTTCGTTCTCACCCGGTGTCACTCACGAGTGTTAGTCAGCACGCTCGTGAGGGGCGCCTGCGTGCGTCACGCCCGCACTACACGCGTGTCACGTTTCAGGGTAGCAAGGGCGAGAAGGGCGAGCGAGGCTTCATGGTAAGAACTGTAGCGCACGCCTAGCGTGGTAGACGTAACCCCCCCCCCTCGCTGCCACTAACTCGCAACTCGCTCCCCGCCTGTCGGGCTCTCTGCTGGTCGCAGCGAACTGTGGCGCGCAGTAGAGATCCTGTTGAATGGTGTGAACCTAACCTAACGCAGAGCCCTAACAGTAGTCGTAGTGGACATAGTTGAACGTCGCCTCGCGCCTCACTACCGGGCACGCAACCCCCAACCTTGGTGATCGAGCGGTGGGCCTCACGTCAGTGGTAGCAACACCAGCATATAAACGGTCCTCGTACTCCAGCCCGTGCTGCGCTCTCCGCTCAGCGCTAGGCCAGCTCATGGGCAGTTTGTACCACAGACGTGCGGCAGACTGAACTACTAACATCGTATTGCGTAGTCTCGTCGGTAGATGGTGTTTCTCACTAGACTGGCTTATTTACTGTCTGTTTACATTACTGCTCCTCTGCTGCGGTCGGCATTGCGCTCTGGCCTGAACTGTGCGTACGATCCACGGATATAACGTAACTCTACTATCAAGTAAAAGTACACACGAAATAAATTCAAATAGTTACGTACAATTCTGTGCGTAGAGGCCATGTACAGACGAATGATTGCTTGATATTTTTTTTATAAAATTGTGGTGAGGGTTATTATTAATAACAGCTGTGCAGTATGGTAGTGATGTGGCTTCTTATCAATTCCAGGGACCCATCGGGTTGGACGGACCTAAAGGAGACCCGGTAAGTACGGATCTGAAGTGTTTCATATAATTTGTCACGGGGCTACATTTTAGTTAATTCAGGTGACGTCGCGTGGTGGTAGTGAGACGTGCGTGTGTTGCAGGGCCGGCCCGGCGACAAGGGGCACAAGGGCGAGCACGGCAGCCCCGGCTTCGACGTCTTCTCCGCCGTCAAGGTGAGCCCTCTCACTTACAAGTACTTCAGTTACACCCTAACTCTAGTCGTAGTTATGGACCTAAAGAGTCAAAGGAGTGGTTTATTCATACAAGAGTCTAAATGGTCGAAAACTCTTCTCGCCTCAGCTAAGTTACTGGGAGGCACCGCACGTGCACCTGCGATATGTCTCGTGTTGCCAGTATCAATAGCATCTTTGTTAGGCACCCAACAGCTAACATTAAGTTGATGTGTATGTATAGTGAGGATTTCGTTTGAAACATTCCACCGCCCTTGCCATCGTATAATATAAGGTCTACCTATTCAAATAGGAAACATTTTCAGGGAATCATCTAACGGCTATAACGAAGCCATTTCAAGGAAAAAAAAAATCTGAGCATATTAAAAAAAAAGTATATAGTATGTACGAGTTTGTAATGAGTAAAATGTTATGGTGGCATTGCAGGGCATGAAAAGATCCGTGGACAGTTTTAAGATAAGTCCATACACGAGCGCCGAGATCATAGCCGTCAAGGTACAGCCATGAGCCACTGTCGGCCACTAGCGGCCAGTAGCGGCCAGTAGTTAGAGCTTCGCGGCGCGCCCGCACCGCCTGTCGTACGCGACGCTTCTCTTATGTTGTGCTTTAACTGTCGTTGTAGGTAGTCCTTGGGTTATCTAAGTGCATCCGATGTTTTTAAATTATTATTTTTATTTATTTTAATACTTACTGCTTATCAAATGCTCGCTGTAAATTGTGATTCCGTTTGTGGAAAATTGAGCGTACTTGACAGCCGGCAATTGTTAGGCAGTAGAGCGCGGCGCACGCGTGGTCCGTGCACGCAGTGCGCGCAGACCTCGCGTGCGCCCGCTGACGCGCGTGTGTGCGCAGGGGCTGCAGGCCGCCGGACACAATATCTCCGCGCACACCGTCATACAACTCAAGGTGAGTACACACCAAGACACCCCCACTAACGCGCACGCAGGCTGCTCACAGCCAGTGAGACAGCCAGCGTCCACAACTCCGAACAGTGGAGAGCCGCAGCAGCAGCAGATTGTACCAACTTGTTGTTCATAAGGACAACCGTTAACGTGATGCATGCTTTAAGTACCTACATTGCATGAGTAGTCATGAGCTTTTGCTTCGCGTCGTAATAGTGATATTGCAGTAGTTATGCAGTTTAAGAAAGTAAATTACTTCTTTCATGTTAAAAAACTGTTAAATGCAGATTTCACCCTGCAGTCATTTGTTCTACTTTTTTATTCTTTTATTGTGGGATAGTAAACAGGTGCAAAAAAGTAATGTAAGTAATGTTGTAGCCCACTACTTTATCCGTAGATTAAACAATAATAATCAGTGGTTGCCATGCCACTAGATAAACAATAGCAATACATAATATTAGAATACTAAAGTGTGATCTGTCGAATCATTCCCCCTGCGCCGAGTCCCTTTACGTCGACTCGTGATTTTTTTGGTTTTGATGCACTGTCTTTCTACCCTGTCATTTTGTCTACACATGCCACAGAGTACATTATACTAATACACATGCGATCATGAGAGCAACAGCTATTCTAACCCGTACTCTTAAATTGATTTGTTTATAATTAAACTCCTCTAAGGCGATATTTATGCTTGTCTAATGCCGAAGCAAAAAGGAGGGCATAACCCTCCTTTTTGGTTCGGCATTCTTTTGACCAGTATGTATGTATGTTCATCTGTTCCTTCGTAACTTCTGAACTCCTTATCATAATTTAACAATGTGATGTATTGTTGGAAGCGTCATGATCGTCTGCTGGTTATAACCGTACGCCACGTACTGTATCAATACATTCTAACAGTAGTAACGATCATAAACTTTAGGGCAAAGTGGCCACTGAGACCACGGTTATCCTCTGACCACAATTAAGAATATTTATTAAATCCATTAAAATCTATAACGTGTAAGTTGTTTATTTAATAGATGATTTAAGTAATGTTGAACGGTTTGTAAGTACTTACATTACAATTTCAGACGAGAATATTTTCTTGTTTCATGCTCTTTAGAGCGTGATTTTTCAGAAGTCGGGTTTTAGTTGAACTCATTATTTTTACATAGCCTCGTTACCGGCTGCATTGATAAATACAAAACTTTTATGCTAGTTTACGTGCTAAAGTTCAGTAATTATGAAACCCCGCTAAACCTCATCCAACTATTTTAGATAACGGAGCTGTTTTGTAAAACAACCGGTGGTTTTGTAGAACAGCTTATAAGCAATTCATCTGCGACATATACCCGGAGTAAGAGACATCAACGCGCAACCTGCTACTATGCACTCAGCTCATGATTCCAGACGACACTGCTGTTCTGTGTACAATTGTTTAGTGAGCTATTTTAAAAACGGGCTTTTCCAGATCGTTCATAGGTATGAAATAGCTGGCTATTTAAAATCGACAAATAATTTCATAAGAGTAGCCTAACCATAGTTGTGCATTGGAGTAGCTTCGTCCGCGTGGATGTCAAATACGTTAGGCCTGGCGCCCGATGAGTCAATAATTCTTGAGCGTTTATCTAATCGTGAAATGTGTTGCAGGGTGAGCCCGGCGAGCCTGGGCCGCCCGGCTCCCCGGGGTCGCAGGGTGCGGAGGGGCTGCCGGGCCACGAGGGCCGCGTGGGCCCCCCCGGGCCCTCGGGACCGCTGGGACCCGTGGGGCCAGTCGGGCCCCCCGGCCTCGTTGGACCGCCAGGATCACTCGGACCCGCTGGGCTTAAGGTACACATGTCATACTGAATCTTTCTAATTTGATAGATATTTCAGGATCTACATTGTAAGTTCTCTAAAATAAAGCGGCCACAAGTTGTCCACACTGAGCCTTACTTCAAATTAAAATCAATTTTTAAAAGATCATATTGGCAAGGCCCACATGTCACACCAAGTAGTATCTGTTTACACATTTAAATGTTATTATAATATGTGATTTCAGGGCGATAAGGGCGACAAAGGCGAGCGCGGCTACACGACGACGCTGAAGGGCGACGCCTTCCCCACCGGCATCATCGAAGGCCCGCCCGGCCCGCCCGGTCCTCCCGGTACCTCGCATTCCTTACTCGTAGCGCAGCGTCGTAGCGACGTAACCGCGTAGCCGAGTAGCAACGTAGTCACGTAGCAGCGTAGCCACGCATGCGCGATTTAGTGGGGGAGCGCTGGCGCCGACGCAGCACGGCAGACGGGCTGTCCGCGACGGACTGCTACTCGTAGTCCTCTAGCCAGATTATAATTTCAACTAATTTCACTGTGCAGCTGCTAATGCACACAACGCTCAAAGGCATAATATTATTAACATTCAATAACAGCTGTTTATTTTAAAGCTTTTAAAATAATCTACGCAAGTGCTATCTGTCAAAGATCTTTCTGAAATATTTGGGATGGCTTGTATACGCCGAAAAGAGCAAGTTTATGAAATCTACAGAGTAAATCAATTGTTTAAATAAAAATTACTCAACGATTTTAAAAGAAGAGCCACAGTACATGGCGTTGATTCGTCAAGGATAAGAACGTTGACGGACGGCTCTGCGAATAGTTAGTTACAATGCTAGATGTAGAAGTTGGTAGTGGTGTTGTGGTGTGTGGCGAGTGGTGACGGTGACATTGTCGAAGGGGCGGCGGGCGCGCGCGGGGAGCGCGGAGACGGCGGCGCGGCCGGCCCGCCCGGCCTGCCCGGCGACAAGGGCGCGCGCGGCAAGCGCGGCAAGCGGGTAAACACGCGCACGGCACAGCGCATGCTCCGCACGAAGGCACGGCCGCATGAATCGCATGCTTCTACTTCTAGTAACACCTGCCTTTAATACACGCGTAGATGTTGTTGTTGTGGTACAAGTGATAACTAACGGGCACTAGCGGACGCTCGGCGCGCCGGACCAGCTCGCCCGCCGGCACCAGGCGGACACGGCTCGAAGTAAGTCGAACAACATTTTGTAATTTGTAGTGGCATTATATTTTCGACACAATTATAACTTTAACATACAATTAACAAGGTTGTAGTTAAAATTGAATTGATACCCAATTTGCTGAGCAATCGTTTTACGTCAGTGACTTTGACATTTGGCAGATCAATTTACTGCAAGGATTTGTCTCGATCTTTATAACAGTAACATCGAAAGACTTGCTTTTGTAAATAAAGCGTGGAGACTAACAAGACGCGTGTGCGCAGGTCGCAGCGGGGATACGGGGCCGCGCGGCCCGCCCGGCACCGACGGCGCGCCCGGCCTGCCCGGCGTGCAGGGTCCGCCCGGCAAGCCGGTGAGTACCAGTACAGCACTGCTAAGTTCGCGACTTGCTCCAGTCGACGTGTGCTATGGTATGTTATTTATGTACATAACATACTGTGCGTTATGTTCCAGGGCGAGATGGGCCCGAAAGGCTCGAAAGGCGAGTACGGCGACATGGGCTCGCCCGGCATGCTGGGCGCGCCTGGCTTGCCCGGCCCGCCCGGCTACCCCGGCCTCAAGGGGGACAAGGGCGACAAGGGAGACTCGGTGAGCGACTACGTTTTACTCTAACATCTTCCGGCTACGAAGCTCAAGTACAGTGCACAATGGTGTGAACTGCGAAGCTTGTGGAGTTAACTATATTATTATTCGCGGCTATACCGATCGATGCGTGACATTCGCAAATATTTTTTAACTGCAATGATAATATTACAGCATTTTACCGCACTGAACGCAGTGATAGCCTGGTGTTGTGACCGGTGGATTGTGAAGTCATAGGTCTCAAGTTCGAACCCAAGACATGCACCTCTGATTTTTCAGATTCATGTGCTAATTACATAATTATTACTTGATTTGGTGAAGGAAAACAACGTGAGGAAACCAGCATGCCTGAGAAATATTTCTGGACCATGTAAAGCCAAGTCAGAGGCCCATGGGTGGCATAAAAAAACTCTGACACAAGATTATGTGGCATTAACCACACGATAAAGAAAGAAAGACCGCACTGTAGCTTCATCCGCCTCCCCCATACCGTTTGTGCTGAGTGTGCTCAACGCGCTAATTATGTGGCATTAACCACACGATAAAGAAAGAAAGACCGCACTGTAGCTTCATCCGCCTCCCCCATACCGTTTGTGCTGAGTGCGCTCAACGCGCTAATTATGTGGCATTAACCACACGGTAAAGAAAGAAAGACCGCACTGTAGCTTCATCCACCTCCCCCATACCGTTTGTGCTGAGTGCGCTCAACGCGCTAATTATGTGGCATTAACCACACGATAAAGAAAGAAAGACCGCACTGTAGCTTCATCCACCTCCCCCATACCGTTTGTGCTGAGTGCGCTCAACGCGCTAATTATGTGGCATTAACCACACGATAAAGAAAGAAAGACCGCACTGTAGCTTCATCCACCTCCCCCATACCGTTTGTGCTGAGTGCGCTCAACGCGCTAATTATGTGGCATTAACCACACGATAAAGAAAGAAAGACCGCACTGTAGCTTCATCCACCTCCCCCATACCGTTTGTGCTGAGTGTGCTCAACGCGCTAATTATGTGGCATTAACCACACGATAAAGAAAGAAAGACCGCACTGTAGCTTCATCCACCTCCCCAATACCGTTTGTGCTGAGTGTGCTCAACGCGCTAATTATGTGGCATTAACCACACGATAAAGAAAGAAAGACCGCACTGTAGCTTCATCCACCTCCCCCATACCGTTTGTGTTGAGTGCGCTCAACGCGCTAATTATGTGGCATTAACCACACGATAAAGAAAGAAAGACCGCACTGTAGCTTCATCCACCTCCCCCATACCGTTTGTGCTGAGTGCGCTCAACGCGCTAATTATGTGGCATTAACCACACGATAAAGAAAGAAAGACCGCACTGTAGCTTCATCCACCTCCCCCATACCGTTTGTGCTGAGTGCGCTCAACGCGCTAATTATGTGGCATTAACCACACGATAAAGAAAGAAAGACCGCACTGTAGCTTCATCCACCTCCCCCGTACCGTTTGTGCTGAGTGCGCTCAACGCGCTAATTATGTGGCATTAACCACACGATAAAGAAAGAAAGACCGCACTGTAGCTTCATCCACCTCCCCCATACCGTTTGTGCTGAGTGTGCTCAACGCGCTAATTATGTGGAATTAACCACACGATAAAGAAAGAAAGACCGCACTGTAGCTTCATCCACCTCCCCCATACCGTTTGTGCTGAGTGTGCTCAACGCGCTAATTATGTGGCATTAACCACACGATAAAGAAAGAAAGACCGCACTGTAGCTTCATCCACCTCCCCCATACCGTTTGTGCTGAGTGTGCTCAACGCGCTAATTATGTGGCATTAACCACACGATAAAGAAAGAAAGACCGCACTGTAGCTTCATCCACCTCCCCCATACCGTTTGTGCTGAGTGCGCTCAACGCGCTAATTATGGGGCATTAACCACACGATAAAGAAAGAAAGACCGCACTGTAGCTTCATCCACCTCCCCCATACCGTTTGTGCTGAGTGTGCTCAACGCGCTAATTAAGTGATCGACACATGATTATTTAGAAAAAAAACTTTATTTAGACAAGCAGCGTTTCAGTGTGACGGAAAGGGTGACCGTGGGAATAAATAAAGAAAACCACGGACCTGGGTCAACATAAAAAATATAATTAATATACTAATATGGGTGTGGGTAGGTCACAAGTTTCTCCAAGTCCGCCCGGGGGTTTGCACGGTACTCTCCTGGCTCAGCCCGGCATGACGATGAACGTAGCGGTGTGCCACGCTGCAGACGCCAGGTAGAGTGACGGACGGCAGGTGATCGCGCCGACCCGTAGAATCTAGTCGCAGCCACGCAGGTAAAAGGTACCCGGTGCGGAGCCCGCGGTTAACCGGATGCCGGAAATACCATATTTCCGGCATCCGGTTAACCGTCAGTCGGAACCTGGGATGACAGCCGGAACTTGGATGTCAGCCGCTGCTTCGAATGTCAGCCGGTATCTTGGGTGTAAGCCGGTATCTTGGACCCTGGAAAATAACGTCCAGAGTGTCACGGAATGGCTAGCAGTCATCCCCGCTGATTGTAACACCAAGGCATAACCAAAGCGAGAAATACCCGTGCGCCAATGAAGGTGATGTGTGGTAGTCACGACATGATTTGCACATTTTGAGTGTCATGAAGGTTATTGCAACAATGTCAAATACACTCGGCTGAAGGTTACAAGATATAAGCATTTTAATGTGCATAGCAAAAAGGGTAATAGAGAGTGGCACATCTGGAGACCACGTAGCTAAATATGAAAACGCGAATTGGTGTTCTGTTCAACACTTACCCAGTATGGGGTTACGACGACATAGAATTTACGAAAAGAGTTTGGTTACTATTCAAATTTAAAGCTGCCTGCTTCAAGCCCGAATATTCTAGCACACGAATACGTTCTCGAGAATGAATTTCTGACAAAAAAACGCGTCTATTCTTTGGGAGCAGAATATTTCCAAAAAGGATTCGTCATCGCGAAACCGTGACATTTATACTGGCGTGTTTACGCATAGACAAGTCTTCACTCACTCGATCGGACACACGTAACGCGCGCACAACACTGGTAAAACAGCTAATTTTAGCCGCTTAGTAACTGAACGGCCTAATAAGTATGTATACTCTATGGCGTTTGTTTTGACATTTAACTTAATTAAAGTGTTGAATAGGTTAGTTTACAAAGTAACGGTAGAAACTATTCTGAGTTTCTACAACGTTACAACAGTAATTAAGATAGTAATGAATATTCTAATAATGAGACATGTATTTATATTTAATTATTGCTAAGTTAACAATATTCTTATAGACTACTTATTTGCTACTTGAGGTGGAGGGGGATTTGCTGATAAAGTGAATAGAGTTGGGGTCGTCACACTTAACTCCTCCCTCCCTAAGATAGAAATTCTCTAAAGACTACAGAGTTGCCTTTAGAGAATTTCGTCTGAGTGTCTTAGTTAATAAGTCTCTTCTTTGAAACAAAAACCCAATGACGAATACGAATAATAATAAATTTGCGGAGTCTCCTAATACAGGCTTTTTCTTTGCTTAAAACGAGGCTCCAATCATCAACTTGTTGTTCTGATTTGGTTAAGAAATAAACATTTTTTTTTTTAAATACAAGTCTAATGGCGTAAATACTTATGGTCCATACACTGATTTTGTCGCTGAATATAATAGTTTCACCATCACTCACACTATCACTGCATTTGGCTTGATTCAGCAGTTCCTTGACGTTGCCTAGATCTACTCCTCTGAGATCCAGCTGCTTGGCTGATGGGGTAACATATCTGCGTAGCTCGGGCATCTGTACTGGTGGCAATCTGAAGGAAACTGAACTGAACTAAACTGGTGTTCGTGGGTGTTGTGATTGAGTTAACAGCAATCTGTAAGGTACAGTGTTGACTTGGCACTAATATTATGTGCCTCGTAGACTATTTATATCTGCGGATCTCCTCTTCGCAGTGCTCCGTTGCAACAGTTTCCTTTTCCGTGTATATCAACCAGTGGATGCTGGATATAGGCTGCACCTTGGTTTCATCTATCTGCACCTGGTGTTGCTTGCAATTACTGAAGTTATGTTGTAATACCATGAGCTGTTGGATACATGTTTCCTCCGCGTACTGTACCTTGTTTTCATCAGAACAGAGGTACGTCTGATCTTCTAATTCCTTACAGCCATCGACTACGCCGAATCTGTATTTCGACTTGTTCACTATTAGGTAAGGATATTGGGGTATAATGATATTAAGTTTTTGGGTTATTTGGTTATAGATTGGGATAGGAATAACTTTATAATAATTGTATGTGTTTTTGTCTATTAATGGAACTTCTAGTACAAATATTATTTTACTATTGTCTATGTATCCCTTAATTTCTATACTCCCTTCTAATTTTACTAAATTATCTAAACTTAATGGATAAATTAAGTTATGATGTTTTCCTATTACATCAAGTATATTAAATATTTCTGTGGTATTTACTATGGATGGATGCAATATGTGCATTTTACTAAAAGCAATAGCAGTTTCCAATTCATAAATAATGGATTAAAAAATAGTACGGCAATTATTTAAAACTTGATTCATACTATGGTTAAAAGGTTAGAGTACTTGGTTTGGATTTGAATAAGTGTTTGAAAGTGTTTTATTTTGAGGTCAAAATGTCTAGTATTAAAGTTAATATCATCAGAAACATTGAGTAATTTATCGAAAGCCTTCTGCATTAATGATACCTACTTTTCGTTCTATTGAATGTTCTCTATTTCCTAAATTACTAATTTCTACATTATATTTCCTAGCATCTTTGTTATCTAAATTTCCTGTTATTACCTTAATAAGGGATCCTAGTGGGTTTATAATTCCTCTCCTTGTTCTGCTAGAGGGTAGAATCTGTTGTAACCTATCTTTTGTCAATTCAATAAATGATTCAATTTGTACTGTCAACCCTAAAAGTTCCCTATGTATCTCGCTATTACTATGACTTATATTTTTTAATTTATTATACTCTTCTATATTATTTTCTAACTGGACAGTTAGCGAATTTAAATCTATAGTCTTAATAATATCCCAATGGTTAGTCCTCATCAGAGCTGTTCCAATCCAAATCGGAACTATTTCCGGATTGTGGTCGATCTTCTGGATGTTCAGGGTTGTCCCTTGATCCACTAGGACGAGCAGTATCAACCACCATCTGTGAAGGGCGTTTGACATTTCTTAATGCTACTTTAGTATTTCTATTTTTAAGCTTAACTGGGAGTATGTTTCGTTTAAGTTTTCCGGTAACCAGTGCTTTATCGTATCGCGGCAGTTCTTTTGCTTTCCTAGTCCTAGTATTTTTCATAAAAACAGTGTTACCACTATCCACTATTTTTGGTGGGTCCTCCCCTCCTTTCTCATCCCTAACTAAATTTTTATGCCCAATCATTTGACTGCTTAAATGTTCATAAAGAATTTTTGAATTTCAATCCTGTAATATCTTTTGCATTAAGGTTTTGTCCCTGTCAATATCAAAAGCACTTCCAGACTCTGTGAGCCCGAAAACTACTTCGTAAGGTGTGAAATTCGTAGCGCTCTGAATAGAATAGCACTAGTTATAACCCATGATCGCATATGTCATAACATAAGCTGCATCTAAACTAGATTGTTCATGTTTTGCTAACCTATATTTTTCGATAATTGTGGAATGAAATCTTTCTACTATTGCCATTGAATAAGGGTTGTTAGGTGTCCCTATATGTTGCTCGATTTTATATAAACTTAACATTTCCTGAAGCAATTCATTGTTAAACTCAGTGCCTGCATTGCTACTTATTTTTTTTGGTATTCCATACATACAAAAATATTTTTAGAAAAAACCAAGTTTGATATTATCTGTATAACTGAACATTGGATGAAAGATTATGAAATGCAAATAAATTTTGAGAATTATAGTATGGGCAGTTGCTTTAATCGGAAATCTAAGATGCGTGGGGGTTCACTAATCTTAGTTCAAAAAATCAAAAAAAATCAAAATCAGTTTATTAATCAATATAAAAATACAGGTGTGTCATAGTAGTCGGTGAGCCACAAACTAAGCGTTGCTTGTATCTTGTGGCTCGGGAGTGCGAATTTTACAAAAAAATGTTACATTGAAGAACAAACATGTGGACATTAAAAATATTATTAACAGGGTAAAGGTTAAAGCAAGGTAGAAAATAGAAATAAAGCAAAGTCTGCATTTGTTGGGCTTGTGTTCTGGTGTGTTTGAGTTTTTGTGAGTGTACGTGTGTGTGTGTATGTGTGTATGGGTGTGTGTGTGACTGTTGTGCAGGTGCTATAGCAAGGCTTCGGTAGCGTCGTATGTCAATTTTAAAAGGGCTACTCTTAATATATTTTTACAGGTGGAGGTTGAGCAGTCTCTTAAGTCGCAAATTTTACTGATTTTATTGAAGGTGTTAGGATGTGAAAAATTAGTACAACGTCTAGCTAGTTCCGATTTGGTAATTGGTATAGGTACTCTAAATACCCGCTTGTTTATTAATTTGTTGTAATCAGGCAGTTTTTTTACGGTTGCGTGGTACTTAAGCGTTGCTTGTAATATGAAAAGTTGTCGTACCCTTAGAACTTGAAACTCCTGATAAACAAGGTCTGTGGGGAATCTAAAAGGTTTTCTAAGTGCAACCTTGATCAGTGCCCGTTGTGCCCTCTCTAATGTAATGAATGTGGTTTTACAAGCCCGACCCCATATACCGATGCAGTACTGCATGATTGACTGGCAGAGTGCGTAGTAGACCGTTCGCAGCACATCGATTGGGGTACAGTCACGGAGTTTTTTCATGACATGGATCAGTTTTCGCACTCTGGAGGATACGGCATATATGTGGGCTTTGTAAGTTAATTGGTTATCTAAGATTATTCCGAGGTATTTTATTGTGTCAGTTCGTTCAAGGACTTCACATGGGCATGTGTGGTGGGAAGCGTTGTTGTGTTCTTGTGAGCAAGTGTGTATTTTTATGGACATAGTTTGGGATGGGCTGGAGGCACTGGTTTTTGAGAAAGCAATATATTTACTTTTACTGACATTTAATGTAAGTAGATTAGTGTCAAGGGCGTGCACTATCTGAGAGAGGCCTTGTTCCGCCAAACGATACACCCGTTCCCAAGTCGAGTCGTGAAAGATGATGGCAGTGTCGTCGGCGTAGCAGATCACTTCCGCGCTGTTTATAGGGAGGCTTACTAGATCGTTTATATAAAGCGTAAAAAGCGTTGGGCCGAGGGTACTGCCTTGCGGAACACCAAACGTGACGGGTAGCAAGGAACTTTGGAGACTGCCTATTTTGGAGTATTGGCACCGTGATGACAAGTAGCTAGCGAACCATTCCAAAGGTACACCCCTTATCCCCGAAGCTTCTAATTTTTTTAGAAGAATACCGGGAGACACGGTGTCGAATGCTTTTGCCAAATCAAGAAAAACACCGACGCAGCATTTTCCATTTTCTATGTGGTGTGAAACTTGATTAGTCAAGAGAGACACCGCGTCTTCAGTAGACTTTCCTCGTCGAAATCCGAATTGTCTGTCCGAGATTATTTTGTTTTTGTCCAGAAAATTTACCAGTCTTTTATTGACAATTTTTTCCAGAATTTTTGAGACTATACTTAGCAGAGCAATAGGTCTGTAGTTTTCTGGTAAGTCTTTGGGACCGCTTTTATAGATAGGAGAAACTGCAGCAACTTTCCAGGCGTCGGGGAAGACACCTGTTTCTATACTGAGATTGAATATATGTGTGAGTGGTTTAATTAAGCTTTCTCTGCAGTTTATGATTAGTGGAACTGTTACTTGGTCTGGCCCCGATGCACTATCTATTTTCAGATTGTGTATTATGTTAGAGACCTCGTCTTCGTCTGTCGGGTGCAAATAAAATGATTGAGAGTTAAAGCTCGGAGTTATATGTGAGTCTATTAGTGATTGGTGAGTGGTTGCTAGTTTGTCGAGGATCTTGGCCGAGTGTTTTTCCCCTACTGAGACGAAATGCTGATTGCAGTTGTCTAGAGATGTTGTTGGAGACATACTGGATGCGATTAAATTAATTGATGTGTTTTGAGTGTTGCATTTTTTGGTCTTACATATATCTTTTATTGCTGTCCATAGTTTTTTGGGATTGTTCTGGTTACTTTCAATTTCTTTTCTGTTGTGTGTTGTTCTGAGATTGCGAAGAATTGTGTTTGCATGGTTCCTATATCTAGTGTAAATTATTTTTTTTGTGTGATCATCGGGGTTGGCTTTGCAGTCAAGATGGAGTTTGTCACGGTGTCGCATGCACCTTATTAATCCAGGGGTAACCCAGGGTTGAGTGATAGCCATTTTGCGACTAATTTTAACATTTTGAGTGTGGGTCTTAGAGGCTCGTGATACCGTGTTGTTAAAATAGTTTAGTGCAGTATTCACACAGGTTGCATCAGTGACACAATCCCAGTTTGTTTTAATAATCTCATTAGCTACGGCAGTCCAGTCAGTTTTGACCCGCCATCGCTTAGTGTTTTTGGACTTTTCCGGTTTAATAGGCACACTGCATAGGGCAAGATCATGATCAGTAATAGATAAGCTACATACAAGACCAAGAGGTATTCCAGGTGATTTTATGAATATGTGGTCGATACAGGATCCTTGTCTTGTTGGGAGTGTAATGGCGGGAGATAACCCATGTGAAGCCATGAGACACGCGTAGTTAGCTACTTGACTATTGCTTGAGTCGTTAATGTTAAGATTGACGTCACCGGCAACAATTAGTGTTTGTTGGCTTTTGAGTTCAAAAAGGGTGGAGTCAAGGGACCTGAGGAAATTCTCTGCGTTAGTGAAGGAAGGTGACCTATAGATGGCTAAGATACTGAAATTGTTGTTAATTTTTAATAATATACTATCGGCGTCGGAAAGCTTGGATTCTATAGTAGTAATACTGCTACTCTGGCTTGTTCTTGTGTAGACAATAATGCCTCCATTTTTGTTTACTTGATTTGTAGTTCTGTGAGCGCTATAACCACGTAGATCTTCTATAATAGTACCGTCAGACAGCCAGCATTCAGTGAGTATTATATAGTCGATATCTGAGTCCAGACGATTCAGAGCAATAGCAAAATCGTCGAAGTTTTTTTGATAGCTTCTGATGTTATATGTCAGCACCTTGATATTGTCTGTGGAAGCTTTAAGGATACTCCTGCAAGATTCAAGTGATTCTACAGAACGACATTCTATGTCAAAGGAATCGTCTAGGTCGTCGGAAACACTAAGTAAAGCCATAATTAAAAATTATATTATGAAAATTGAAGCCAAGACTCAAGAGGGAGATTTTAAATAGAATATCGGTTGTTGCAGGAAATATATTTGTGTTTATGTGTGGGATGCTTCCGTAAGACAGTTTGTGTAGTGTGTAATTGTGTGTGTGCTTTAGACGGGATATGTGCGTTGATGTGAGTAGTGTGACATGAGTGGTGAGGTGTGTGTATTTAGGTACGAGCCTTTGTGTGTGTGTAAACAAACACAGCATAATACACAGATAACGAAAGAATTTAAAAAGTATAAAAAAGAAAGAATCATAAAGTTTGGGTGCTATCCCAAATAGATATTTGAGCAAACGTTGCATATCAGTCCAACAGCAAAACTGTTTAAAATTAATTAAAGTTAATAATATTTGTTTGTGCCATAGTGCCTGCCGTTTTATGTATTCGGACCTTTTAGGCATGATAAACAAACAATGAGAATATTTATAAAATATTAAAATATTAAAACAAAATAGGTGCTTTTTAACTAGCCCTTTTAGGTATTGGAGTGAATATTGCATAATTAACAAACAATAGACATTTAAGAAAAATATGAAATTAAAAGAAGAACGTAACAGGTGCTTACATAAAGAGTTGCCGCCTGAGTTTGTGAAAAGTGACTCACTAAAGTTCTGCTTGTTTAGGTGAGATGGAGCAATGACGCGATAAGTCATGCTGGTTCCTGATGGCAATGGCAGGGTTTCCTTCTTGTTTGCGTATATTGATTGTTCCGTTTTTGACCCAGCAGTACTTGTAACCACATTCCTTGGCACGTGGCTTCGCAGCTCGAAATAACTGCCGGTTTTCTTTTGTCAGCCGCTCGTTAAAGTATATAGGCCTGCGAGCTCCAGGATTAGTTAAAAATTGTATTAAATTTAAGCCTCGAAATGATATTGTCGAGCTATCGGTTGAACATAACATCGAATTGTCTTGTGTTGAGCTAGATAGGCATGTGATAGTGTGCGTTTACAGAACCCCTAATTACCTGAACTACTCTATCTTTGAGCCAATAGTGGAAGATGCTTTAGCAAAACTTGTTACTGGTAATAAACTAATAATTATCTGTGGTGACTTTAACGTTAATATCTTAGAAAATAATGTAAACAGCAGTAGATTTTTAAGTCTCTTTAAATCATTTAATTTGTCAAATGTTTTTTCAGAACCTACCCGAATTACTACCAATACTGCTACATGTATTGATAATGTTTTTTGTTGCTGCGACTACTTAGACAAATCCATTATAAATTACCTTCCTTCAGAACACAGCGGACAGACTGTGACTTTCGCATCCAAGATACATTTACAAAGAACTCAGATCCAAACTAGACAAATAACACCTAGCAGTTTAGAAAAATTTAATAATAATTTAATTAGCAAGTTAAATATACCAGGCCATATTAGAAACAATGTAAATTAATTGTATGAAGAATTCTTTTCGGTAGTGCACGCCGAGTTCAATAATACTTTAAAAAAGAAAACTAAAACTATTGGCACAAAGTTTATTTTCAGTGACTGGGCAACACAGGGTATTAGGAAAAGTAGGGAACGATTGTTTGAGCTGTACGGCCTTAAGCCTTACATTAACACAGAAACTTTTAGTAAATATGTTCGTGTTCGTTTATTATACTCGAATTTTTTTTTAAACTCTTGCAGGGTAGCCAAATCTCTTTTTATTAGCAACAAGATTAAATCAGCTGATAACAAAATTAAGACAGTTTGGAAAATTATCAACAGTGAAACAAATAGAAATAAAAAACAAAGTAATGACATAACACTAGAGACCTCACGTGGCCTCGTGAGCTGTAATAATGAAGTTGCTCAAGAATTTGTAAATTTCATTACCAGTATCCCACTTAAAACTACATAAACCTTAAATTCCTCTCCCTTGCTCTCTGTTGATTTAGTGAAAGCGAACGTTCCACCCTTTTCAAATGAATTTAAATTTCAGCACATAAACCCCATAACAATCGTAAAAGCTTTTAAACAAATCAAGATTAAATTAACCGAAGATCTATGGGGTATGTCTATCAAAGCTTGTACCTCAATTATTGAGACTGTAGCACCGTATTTAGCCTCGATATTTAATTTGTGCGTGGATCAAGAGGTCTTCCCGGATTTAATGAAATTCAGTAAGGTAATACCTTTTTTTTAATCCGGAGACAGTAAAGACACCAATAACTATAGGCCCGTATCCGTGTTGCCGGTTTTCAGCAAGGTGTTTGAAAAGATTATGCTCAATCAAATGCTTAACCACTTTAACACCAATAAAATATTACACGAGCAACAGTACGGTTTCACCAAAGGACGTTGTACGACTGACGCCGGTGTCACTTTATTAAAACACATATTTACTGCGTGGGAAGAGGCACAAGATGCCATAGGAATCTTCTGTGACCTTTCGAAGGCATTTGATTGCGTAAATCACGAAACCCTGATCTTGAAACTGGAGCATTACGGTTTAGGTAAACTTGCGCTCAGTTTAGTAAAATCGTATTTGAATGATAGACAGCAGCATGTACAGTCAAAGGTCAAAATTCCACTTCCACCGCAATGCACATTATCGTTTGCGCTATACGAGCTCCGGCGCCTATACACACATACGCATATTTATCCGTGTGAGTGATGTTCCAACGCTAACAAATTAACATGTCGTGTAGCATCGCTACGAGTAATAATATAGATGTGGTCAATGTTAGACAAGGATGACAATATCAGTAACTTCTTTTTATCACCGTCTGATTATTTTTTTCATAGTAATGCAAAATTTTGACAAGTTTGCGTAAGTTAACATTAGCTAGATCGGTAACGAGGCTAGTGTGATCGGGATAGATGTGAGTTCGAATCCAAGATGGACCGGTTTTTTATGTTTTATTTAATTATTAAACATAATTAAATAAAACATAAAAAACCGGTCCAATAATTTATTTTTGTAAGTTATTTTGAACAAATAGATATTATAATAAATATATTATAAAGGTAATTTATTATTACAATAATGATAATAAATGAAACAAACAAGTAATATTATTTTTTTTTTTATAAAAGAAGTCCTTTACACTTACTTATGTTATTATTGTAGTATAGAATGTTAAAAATCATATTTAAGGTTACATAATATAGATATTATGAAAATTCTGACATCATTTAAGAGGTTAAATTTAACTATTCATTTTCTCAATGAAAAGAGGATTGAAACTTAACCTCAATTTTACAATAATATAAATACTAATTTGTTTAAGTTACGGTCACTATGTCCCCTGACATAAAATTACCCTACCTGTTTAGGATTTTTAATATTTCGTATGACCTCCGTTAGCCTCGATACAGCTAATGAGACGTCGACACATAGACGCCACAATATTTGCACAGACATTTGTGCCACGCAAACTATCCCATAATTGCATGCAATGGGATTTGAGTAGCTCAGGGCATCTCTCGTCTCGAGCTTCCCATCTTTGCACCATTAAACCCCATACATTTTCTATAGGGTTTAAGTCAGGGGACCGAGCTGGCCAAGGAATAACTTTAATTTCCGGATGATTGCTAAACCATTCGCGAACAATGCTGGCACGGTGAATAGGACAATTGTCTTGCACAAAACTTATCTCTTCTAAGTCTTCTGCGGGGTAGATATTACGCACCGTAGGCAACATTACATCATTCAGCACTTCCACATAGTTGGCACTGTTGGCTCGCGTCGATATAAAACTTAATTCACCGGGCCCTTGAGCACTTATCCACCCCCACATATTCACACTGATTCTGCCGAACTCATCGGCAAAACGAGTTGTTGGGATGAAACCATTCGTCTCATATTCAGCTACCATATAACGTCGCTGAGGCTGGCTAATAAGAGGTGGTCTTCCGCTCCTCTCACGACTCTTCAGGCTACCTTCTTCCTCAAACCTCTTCACCCAGCGCCTAACAGTCTCTCTCTAAAAAAAAAGTCTATATTACACAATTGCAACAAGCGATTTAGGTCTACCATTATATTTTGTAGGTATCATCACATAAAATTTAAAAAAATAAACTTACGCATAAACCGGTTTCATTCGATATTTGAGATATATTAAGGCCAGTCGAATATAGGGCCACAATATTTGCCTTAGCTTCAATTCTAATATTAGCCTGCATATTGAATTCAGAAGAATACTAAAATAGCAACAGCAAGATAACACAAACGCTCGTAACTATGTTCACCAACCAAGAACAGCGAATAGTGGAATAATTTATGTGAACTAGTAAAGTAGTTAAAATATGCAGGTAGATTTGAAACAAAGTGAACTTATCACTTTGTTTCAAATCTACCCTCATATTTTAATAACGACGCTAAGATTGAAAATTATTGTAAAACGAAAGAATCTTCGTTTAGTTGTGGAATATATTTTAACATTATATTTTGTTAACAACTCGGCATTTATATTTCACATGTAATACTTAAAAAATGTTTTTCATGTTTGATGTGAGACTCGAACCCGAACACTCGCCATGCGAGGCGCAGGCGCAGTGCTAACCAATTTGGCCACTGTATCACTTACACAACTCATTGAAATTTGTAATAACAATCTTAAGCGGGCAACAAGTTGCTAATGTGTAAGTGTTGTCAAACGTTCTTATAGAAGAAGGTCATAAGTACAACTAATATTGCTTTGCCATTGTGTTGCGAGATTGGCAGTCGACTTCTGACTGTTATAGTACAAGTAAATGGTGTAAATTCAATGGGTTTAAAAGTAAAAATGGGTGTACCACAAGGTTCGATATTGGGTCCCTTCCTCTTTTTAGTGTACATAAATGACTTACCCCATTTATTTAACAACCACCCGCAATTGGTGTTGTTTGCTGACGATACTTCTTTAATATTTAGGATAAACAGACGTGCCACAAATCTTGACGACATAAATAACGCCTTGCTGCAGGTTCATAATTGGTTTACCGCTAATAATTTAGTACTAAATGGGAAAAAACCAAGTGCATAAGATTTGCTTTACCAAATGTCAAAAGTAGTGACTGTGATGTAGTATTGAATCAAGAGAAACTAGAATTTGTCAATAAAACGGTTTTCTTGGGAATTACGCTCGACTCAAGGGTAATGGGGTCCTCATTTAACATCTCTTGCAGGACGGCTGAGCTCAGCAGCATATGCTGTTAGAAAAATCCGTCAATTTACAGATGTTGATACGGCGAGGCTAGTCTATTTTAGTTATTTTCATAGTATTATGTCATACGGTATGTAGCCGTGTGGTATCGGGCAAAGTAGAATAGAACCAACCCATTACACTCACGGGTGTCGTATAAGGCGACTAATGTCTGAGGCAGAACACCTTGCGCCTCCGTAGACCTGAGAATGGGCAGCAGCGTTTTCTGTTAGTCTTTCATCACTGCGATCTCCAATCCGCCTGCCAAGCGTGGAGATTACGGCAAATTCCTCCCATCATGGGAGAGGCTTCTGTCCAGCAGTGGACGTTATGGGCTGTTGTTGTTGTTGTTGTATACGGTATTTTACTATGGGGACGGGCTGCAGACATCGAGTCTATGTTTATTCTGCAGAAAAGAGCCATCAGAGCCATATATGAATTACGTAGACGCGATTCTCTAAGAGAACTGTTTAAGTAAATAAGTATCATGACAGTACCTTGTCAATACATCTATGAGAATATCATGTACGTTAGGAAAAATCTGCATTTATTCAGTAAAAGAGGTGATAGACACCACTATAATACTAGAAATAGTGACCAACTAGTTCAGCCAGGTTTCAGGCTTGCTAAGGTAGATTCATCTTTCATGGGGTACTGTTCAAAATGTTACAATAAAATACCTCCCCTTATTCTACAACTGAATGAGACGAAATTTAAATCTTGTATAAAACGCACACTATGTAGTCAAGCATATTATACGTTAGGGCATTACATTAATGATAAAAATGCTTGGCTCAATGCTGGTCCTGCTCCACAACTATAGGGGAAAACTAATTGGGCAAATTATTGTGGTAGTTGCAGAAGATTGTAAAAATATCCTTGCTTTGTATAGACTCCATCTCTTAGTATTGTATAATTGCATAGCTCATGTGTGAGTACCATGTACTGTAAAGCATTTGCATTTAGTTATCTTTCATTGACTTGAATATGCCTTGGTGGCTGAGAGAATGTCATGCTCAATCAAATGTCTCGCTGATGGTGGCGGGTGTGTCGGGTCATTTAGTTCCCTTTAATCTGGTTGAGTTGAATGGCGCCAATACATGCGTCATGTTCGTGTACGGGCGCTGTCAGTTGGGACTGGGCATCTCTTAACTGCCACGGTTCATTTTAATTACCTACTTTATTTATAAATTTTTGATTTAATCTGTTAATCTTTTACTCTGGACGCTCTAAATGTGCACGTCTTTCTACATCGTTCTCACATATATGTATAATCTCAACATGAATGATGTAACCAAGATTTTGTAACAATATTTTGATTTAAAAGAGTGTCCATGGAGTTTATTGCCCGTTCTTCTCCATCAAGATCTACGCTAGGGAATGGGCAACAACAGTACTTTCTCAAGTTATTATGTCTTGTGACTGGGACTGGTAGCTTTGTTTTTTTTTGTATTTTTCAAAAGTGCCGTAATGGTCTAATTGAAATAAATGTCGTCAGCCTTTTTTGGACATTCTTTACTGAGTGACCTTGATCACCACAGTGACCGCAGGTATACGAAGTCTGTCGACATGACTTGGCCGCATGTCCGCACTGCTGACACTTATAGCATCGTGTGACCAAAGTGAAGTCTCTCACAGGGCATGATGACCAATTTACAAAAACTCGGTCTTGTGATATCAGGGCTTTGCGTATTACTGCAGAGACCTCAACAACGTAATTACATGTCTCAGAGTCTTCCTTACCTGACTTCTGACTTAATTTAATTAGGCTTAAAAACGTCGCAAGGCTGCAATCCTGAAGTTTTTCGGCTAGGTTCTGGTTGTACACACAAGTAAAAACCTCATTTTCCTGCATGGATGTTGGCACTCCTATAATTACAACCCAATGCTTTCTTTTATTGGGCTCGTCGACAGTTAGGCCTGATTTGGTGAGCTGCACTGATTGTCTCAGCTTCTCAATGTCGTCCTTCGTCTCGGTGCTGATGATAACACCGCTGTTCTTCGTCTTGCGCAGGCGTCTCACGTGGGGCTTCATTTTTTCGGGGCTGATAATTTTCTGGACAAGGGTTTTTGTCTCATCGCTGGTCTTCAATTTGTCACTGGGATAGATGGCCACAGAACTTGCGTGACTTGGCTGGATAAAATTGTTGGCACCTTTCTTTACCATGTCAGCAAAGGAAGATGCCTGGGCAGGTTTCGTCAAATGTTCCATACTCAGCTTAAGGTTCTGTAGCTGCTGCGAAAGATCGAGTTGGTTTTCTAGAGTTCTGACGGCGTAGTGCGATTGAATGGCTTTAGCTTTGACAGACTGGTACTGGACGGCCATCTGCGAGGTCCCGTAACTAATCTTCCAGGTTAGGTTTATAATGCGCGTTTTCTGATCCACATTCAGCTTTCCCTCATTTGCAATAGCGCACACCTCCTTCAGATTCTGTTCGATAGTCGCCATCCAGGTCTGAATTTCTGCCGTCGAAACAACTTCAGGGGCATCGTTCCTTTGGATAGGTGCTTGAGGGGTAGAGGCGGGTACGGCAATGGGCACAGGGGTGGAGGTGGCTACGGCAACGGGCACAGGTGTAGAAGTGGCTACGGCAACGGGCATAGGTGTAGAGGTCGGTACGGCCCCAGGCAGAGGTGTAGAGATCGGTACGGCCCCAGGCAGAGGTGTAGAGGTGGCTACGGCAACGGGCAGAGGTGTAGAGGTGGGTACGGCAACGGGCACAGGTGTAGAGGTGACTACGGCAACGGGCACAGGTGTAGCGGTGGGTACGGCAACGGGCATAGGTGTAGAGGTGACTACGGCAACGGGCACAGGTGTAGAGGTGGGTACGGCCCCGGGCAGAGGTGCACTGGTGATGGGCACAGGTGTAGAAGGCGGGGAGCGAACACATTTACTACTCCGGTTGAATGGACTGTCCTCCATCATGAATCAGGATAATATTGCTCCTGTTAAACCCCGGTCATTTCTACTAGTAATACACCTTAAAGAAATGTACTGTCCAAGTTTGCGTTACTATACTGGCTATTTGTAACTAGGTCACGATTTCGCAAGTGTGTATTTGTTTATTGCAATAATTGTTCGATACGTCTGTTCACTACGACCGGCAATTATGCAAAAAGGGGTATGCTGAAAGGGGTTAATGACCTTAAGGGTCATTTCTACGTCCTTGCAGTTCTGAATAACCGTATATGCATAACCATTTACACAGTTAACTAATGGACAGGGCATTCGAATTCCTTGAGTCAATTCTTTAAAATCTAAAATAGCCTCGCCATTAGTTAAATTTACGGTCAGCTTTACCCTTAACTCACTAAGTGGCGGTAAAATATAGGTATCTTTTAACGTTGAAGAGTAAACAAAAGGTATGTCAGAATGCCTCGTATAAAGAGTTAGTGTTTGGTAATCAATTTTTGCATCTAATTGCTTTAATAAATTACTGCCTAGTAAACCATCATAGTTATTGTCAACATCGTAAACATAAAACTTATGACCTTCAGAAATTTTAAATATTTTGGGCAAGGGCGTTAAAACAACTTCTGTATGTACACTCACCATGAGTACTGACTATTTCAAAAGGCTCTTTGTAGATAGCATTTTTAAAATGATGGTAAGCGACACGCCGACCTATAAATGATCTAGAACTGCCAGAGTCTAACATAAAAATTGCATTACCTAGCTCCGGAATTACAATATAAGGCAAAGAACGATAATTAGTACAATAAACTATTTTTTCTCTCTGTATGAGGCTCTCAGGTAAAAATTCTCAAATTGTTCAGTCTCATAGGACGTGCTCGCTTGTGGTTCTTAATCGTCAGTGTTTTGTTCATTATTATCGTATGTCATAAGTGAGTCATTATTTGTATACTTTACGCGTCTAGAGTTTGCAGTTCGCATGGTAACATCGGTGTTTGAACCCGAGTTTGCCGGCGTTACATTATGCACCGATGACGTCCGCGGCGCGGCCTGCTGATTCAGCCACGGCGTTGACTTACGACGTTACTTTTGTGGCGACTGATTTTGCGCATTATTTTGGTTTCTAAAAGAATTTCTATGTTGAATTGAATTATTTGGAGAATTCATTTGAGTAGTATTTCCTGTTGAAATATTTTGTACTGGTGTACTAGGTTGTTTTTGTGGATTGGGCGAACGTTGGAAATTGCCATTATTGTTGGTAGCTCTTCCTGGCGGTTTTGAACTATTTTTATTTTTGTTGTTTATAGATTCATAAACCGTCTGAAAGTTTTGTTCTTCTAACACTACTTTCAAGACATCTTCTAGTGTCGTCACGTTCCTTAATCGCACCAATCTAACTATATATAATAAGGAGCTAAATTATATAGGAAAACATTCAATGACGAGTTAGTATAAATATGCTGTTTGGCTTGACGTTTATTCGCATCGTCTACGGTTTCAATTATTTTTGCAATCAAGATACTACGTAAGTTTTGAATCGTATGACAGAAATCTAAATAACTTTCGTTATAATTTAGTTTTATTGACTCTAACTCTAATACTAAACAATATTCGGTTCTAGGGTCACCAAAATGTTGTGCCAATAATGTTTTCAACTCCAACCAAGTACGAATATTATCCCGTTCCCCTACTAGGTTCGCGGCGTCTCCTGTTAATCTACTAGTAAGAACGTGAAATAGGTATTCGTTTTGGGGTTCTCCCCCCTGAAATGTATTTATAATATATTCGCATTTCTTTATAAATGCTGTCTAGAATCGCTCTAGAATATTTTTTGCCATTGTTTACGGAACCTGCACTATTTGATCCATTTTGAAAGAACAGAAACACAGAAAGAGGATGAAAACCAAAGTAAAGTGAATCTTATTACGCCAGTTACGTAATATCGTAGTAAAATAAAATAATGTTATCACGGTATTGCTCAATCCTTAATAACACAACACATACAATTAAAACAAAGAGAAAAACGATAAAGGAAAACAGAGAGGATAGTGAAAAAGTTTTACTCACAGTCCTGTAGTTACTCCCATCTCCTCCTTGTGACTTCTATCAAATACTGCGCCGGTCGTTATGCCTGGTACTTAATAGATTTGTTTGTTCGGTAATCTCCGTTGAACTGTAGAAACAGACGTCCAGCTGTGCTTGTAGAGTTGTATACTTCGCAAACTGACTACAGAGATCCTACCGGCTGCGCCAATTAAGTGATCGACACTTGATTAGTTTAAAAAAACTTTATTTAGACAAGCAGCGTTACAGCAATTAAGATAGTAATGAATATTCTAATAATAAGACATGTATCATTTAATTATTGCTAAGTTAACAATATTTTTATAGACTACTTATTTGATACTTGAGGTGGAGGGGGATTTGCTGATAAAGCGAATAGAGTTGGGGTCGTCACACTTAACTCGCTCGTGGAGACCAACCCTGGATTGCACTTGGTGACTGATGAATGGAAGACGATAATGTTCGCCGTTCTGTGAGCAGGCAGAGTGATAAAATTAAGTTAATTTTTGTATCAATGGCTAATTTGCTGTTCTAAATAAGTAATCTTTATTCAATTAAATAAAAATCAATTAAGACTGTTCAAATTAGCACATGTTTGATGGAGTATCACCCTAGGGTGATATACTCCATCAAACATGTGCTAATTTGAACAGTCTAATAGAATAGTATTGTTCAACCAATTTGGATTGGATTTTTTTTACTGCGTTCGTGATTGTCACCACAAGGTTTATATTAAAGAATACTGATATTTTTGAAATTTTTCATTAATAAATCTCACTGGTGCGAAGTCAGGTGGATGTCTAGTAATAAAGGGCCAGGTGCTTTGTCTTCCCAAGGCGGGTTGGTCGTAATGATGTATGTAGAGTAGGACCCGCCTTCGTGCGCCGCACGCGCGTGTGCTACGATGAGTAACGTGTCGCTCTGTGTCTGTTCTCGGTGCTGCGCGCGCTTCGCCACCCTCTCCAGAAGTACAGGAAGCTGAGGAGGCGGCAGGTAACTATTCACTCTCACACCTCAACACGCACTCGTTCACAATACTCTTTGTCCTTTCATTGTTAAAAAAATAAAATATAGAATATGTTTTGTTCGCTATAACTACATGAATATAATTTTATTTGTTCTAAAACAGCGATCAGTTGTAGCGCGTAATGCGTGAATCGCAGCGATCAGTCTCTGTGCGTGAATTGTTAATCTTTATACCCACTGTTGAACTTGCAGGGAGACGGCACCGGCTACGAGCTGTACGGACATGAAGTTGTAAGTATCGCACACTCGTTACTGACCTGTTACTGACCCACACCGCTCTGTGCGCATGCGGACTCGTCCTACCAGCTGACCCTGGTAGTCAACTAGACCACTACGCTACTACTATTATCTGGAAATAATAATAATCATATTTAAAACTGACGCACTTGGATGATGTACTGGATCAATGAAAAAATTGAGTCCATGGATGAGCACACTTGGTATTGGGGTATGATGCCCAACAGTGAAAATGTTATGTACTTGTTATTTAAACTTGCAAAGTACGTTATGTTATGTAAATGTGTAGACGAGTGATTCCCTTGATGGATTTATTGTTACTGAATTATAATTACACGATTTCATGCTAAATTGGAGAAATGCACACTTAAACAATATTGATATGCATAAATGAGAATGACGTACTATCGAGGACACTCCCGCCTGACCACCACTAAGCTTATTTTTGCTTGCACTCGCAACATAGAAACGCTCTCTAGCCCCGCCCCGTTGACTTTGTATAGAAATAATGAATGCAAAGATACCGAATCGGCCGAGCGCACTGACGACGCACGCCAAACGAGAGTTATTGTTATTTTGCGCGCCAAAGTTGAGGCTTTCCTAATAGGCCCAAACTTTAAGGGGGCGTGGCTCGGCGCCTTCGCATGTTTTAAGCGAAATAAATTTAAAATGGTCAGGCGGAAAAGACCCCGACTGTACAAACTACACAACGGTCAATGTATAGCGTAGCTTGTACATGCACATGTAGGTACACTTGGCTTCCAGCATCTGCAAAAGATACCCGGTGTTCCAGTCCCTATTGGAAAACTATGTTTGACGCACTTTAATTCGTTATACTAACCACTGACTCTTTAACCGTTACAGAGGAATAACGTGCGAACTTGACGCACTGCCATCAAATCAATGATCACGGTGGTGATCACGCCTTAAGTTGGATTGGATGCTTATAGACGCTGTTGTGTTCTATTGTACTGTATGAAATTGTAACGGTGCGGTGTGTGCGCAGATGATGGGGCCGCCGGGCGCGCCGGGTCCAACCGGGCCGCCGGGCGTGGCGGGCCCGCCCGGCATCAAGGGCGACAAGGGCGAGCCGGGCACGCGCGGCAAGGCGGTACGTACGCTACTATACACGCGCTAATCACTACTACCGCTACTATGATGGGGCTGCCGGGCGTGGCTGGCTCGCCCGGCATCAAGGGCGAGCCGGGCACGCGCGGCAAGGCGGTACGTACGCTACTATACACGCGCTACTCACTACTACCGCTACTATGATGGGGCTGCCGGGCGTGGCTGGCTCGCCCGGCATCAAGGGCGAGCCGGGCACGCGCGGCAAGGCGGTACGTACGCTACTATACACGCGCTACTCACTACTACCGCTACTATGATGGGGCTGCCGGGCGTGGCTGGCTCGCCCGGCATCAAGGGCGAGCCGGGCACGCGCGGCAAGGCGGTACGTACGCTACTATACACGCGCTACTCACTACTACCGCTACTATGATGGGGCTGCCGGGCGTGGCTGGCTCGCCCGGCATCAAGGGCGAGCCGGGCACGCGCGGCAAGGCGGTACGTACGCTACTATACACGCGCTACTCACTACTACTACTACTATAATAATCGTTTTATTATCAGGTTACTAAGGGCCATAGATAAAATACACAAAATAAAATCGAATAACAATAAACTAATACATATTTAAAACCCTGAGAAACTAAAACTATACACGTAACGTTGTCGGCATCGTGTTTCGCTGCGTGGTGTCGCGTAACCGTCCTCGGAAACGTCGATATACGTTTCGGCCAAAAGTTCTCCTTCATACAGGTCAGCAGATGGTGGGTTGGAACTCGTACCACGAACGATTTAAAGTTGATGTTATGGCGCGATTCCAACCTTTCGACCCTCAGAGTCCAGTTGGTCTTCACTTTCAAATACTGCACCACTTCTTCAGTTGTAGTGGAGTGATGCAGACGCGAAAGGTACAGCTGCGTCGTAGGCACAGCAGGACGCAGCAGCATGTTGGGTCCACTCGGTGCGGTACCGCACAAGTTACGAGAACAGGGCTTCTTCTTCTTCCTTTCTACTTTAGTGAAGCCCTCCTCATCAACTTGGCTCGTTCTTGGGACGGAGCTAAGGACCGCAGTCAGGGCAGGTTGACCACCCTCTTTCCGTATTACCCCTTTTCTGGTTTGTCGCTTAGGCTGCGACGCATCAGATTTACCGCTGGTGACGATAGCAGCATAGGCACGTTTTGGGGTCGACGTACCTACGCGTGACGTATCCGCAGCCGGTGTTGTGGCGCGGGCGACGACGGCGGCGAGCGGCGCTTGCTCAGCGTTATCGGCAGCTGGTGACGCACTTGTGTTCGCCGATTCAAAACTGCCGATGGTTGCATTTTGCGCCCCTCGACGTGTGTTCACCTTTAAGGCCTCAGGTGACCCAAATACCGAACCAACGTTGCGCAATAACGCTACTTCTGCTAGTTTGGTATTGGTTTTTTCTGATACCTCCATTCTGGACTGCATCTTGGTCATCTCCGCTTTCAAGGTAGTGATGTCCTTTAGCAGCCGTGTAACGTCGACGTGATCGAAAGTGACGGGAGGCAGTTTACTTAGCTCCTTCGCCACGAAATCTGGCACGTCGTCGGGGTCAGTCTTCTTCAACATATCAAGGATATCCTGAAGACTCTTCTCGGTTCCATCTCTGCGCCGAGGGGGCATCTGGTCCAGTTTTCCAAGAGACTGGAACAGTAACAGCTTTCCGCTGCTGATGTCGTCCTCCTTGAAGTTGGACCGGCATATCTGCAGGATGCTCACCTCGTCCATGTAGTCGATTGCATGGACTAGGAATGCCAGCAATTCATTCACTATAAGTTTTTTGGAACTCATTGTGATTTCGGGCAGCGGCTACGGCCGCGCAACACGCGAATAAAATTCGTGCCGTGCACAGTGGAAACACGTCCGTGTTCGGGCGCGCATCACACTGCACTGACTACTATGATGGGGCTGCCGGGCGTGGCTGGCTCGCCCGGCATCAAGGGCGACAAGGGCGAGCCGGGCACGCGCGCCAAGGCGATACGTACGCTACTATACACGCGCTACTCACTACTGCCACTGCTAAAAAAACTATTCGCCAAATTCGCAATGTATTTGAACTTATGGAATAGCCGAGGTTTGTTGGGTGTGCTTATTTATCGCTGTTCCATACAAATTACTTGAAATTACAATTTAATACAATAACGGGGCACAATTAATGAATCCAGTACAGTTACCGGAAGGTCATTGGTACGGACATAAAAAAATCGCAAGCGCGCGAGGCAGTGGTGAACTGGTGACATCACGCCGCTTCTACAGAGTCGTTATGTTTTAAAGTCGCAGTGAGCGGGACATTCAGTGTCTGATCGTAGTGGAGTTGAGACGTCCCGGAACTGTACCCGATTCATTGTGCTCCGTGTTATTGTGTTAAATTGTAATTTCAAGTAATTTGTTAGTTTCAATAAAAACAGTGTATCGCACCCAGTGTGTTTTTATTGCACGAAAGCCATCTTCTGCCCACATGATGTATCTGCAAAGACATTAAATTATACTAGGTACATATATTTAATCTCTTTGTGTATCTGACATAGAAAAATGGCCACTTGTAAATTGCAGCCTGTAGGGGAGAAGGGGGGGAATTAGAGCCTACTAAGGACAACGTTCAATAAAAGGCAAATTTATGGATACTTTAGAAACTTTTTATGAGAAACTTAATCCTTACTCATTTGACTATCATTTAATCACATAAGTGTAATGGGAGCTACTTTATTATTAAATCACCCTCAAAAATTGTTGTCAGTCTGAAATGTCACTTACTTATTCATATAAATTTGAATACAAACGCAACCGTAGGTACAGTGTCGACCAAAAGTCGATAGGCAATCTCACAAAGCAATAGCTTGACGTTTAGTTTGACTTACGACCTTCTACTTTCAAGAAAATAGACATTGTCATCTACAAGTAAATGTAGTCCAAAATTTCAACATGGAAACATAAGTCAAGATGGCCTAGTGGTTAGGCGCGTCCACATCTAAGAGTGAATCAGTAAGTCGTGAGATCAAATCTCACGTTGTTACTTTTAGACTTTTTGTAAGTGTTTACTCGATTGGAAGTAATGGGACAGAAAAATATTCTCGCTTTGTTCACACATTTCATAAAGTTAGAAGAAGGTAGATCATAGAAAAATAAGTCAAGAATTTATATTTCTGTGAGGTAAACCTGAGTTTTATGAATATTTTACTTGATCGAAATGAACGTTGTCGTTTGGTTATGTTAAATTTGGTTAGTGACGTGTGGTTTAATAGATAGCGGTATTTTTTTTTGGTGGTATATGTGGATGGTATTGTTGTTGGTATTTCTCAAAATGTAGGCAAATATTGATATTGAGGCGAGGGCGACTAATATTATCGTGCTGCATAAAAGTGGTCTTAATAGAACACAAATATCTGAAGAAACCGGACTAATGTGAGTATTATATTTATGAATTATTGTAACAAAGTTTTATTAAAAATTAAAGCCTACTTTGTTATTGTTTATTTATTTGGTGACTTAGGGATTAATAAATTGATTTTAAATCCATCATGAGGCATAAAAGATAAATAATTAGTGTTAATTATTGGATTTATAAACGCAGAGTGAATGATAACTTCAGTATTTTATTATAGCTGCCTAACATATTTTTTTTGTTTTTTGTTTTAGAGGAATACTGTGAAGTGGAAAGCCGTCGCTTATTATCGATGCGCAGCGACGACATAATATATGGTTGGCGAATAAGAAACAAATGGTTTCACACCTACGAGACACTTTGTGGAATTATTTGACACCTCATCGCAAACTGTTCGCCGTGCCCTCCACGCTGAAGGCTTGTATCACGAAGACCAGCTAAGAAGCCTTTCTTGACAGAAAGAGTTATAGAGGAACGATTACGTTTCGCACGGGATTATTTAGATTTTTACTGGAATACTACCATGAGAAGACTCAAAAAACTGACTTTTTAAATAAAGTCAAAAGGTTAGGCTTCATTTATGGCGCAATCCTCCACGCGCCAACAGTTCTACTTAATTATGTAGAAGTACTCGTATTAGAAGGTGTCATGCTACAAAATTAATCCCTAGATGCTTTAGTTTTAATTAGATGTGTAACAAAATATTTAGTGAATATTAACTTATCCGTAATTATATTAATGATCTTAAATTGAGGTTTAGTTTCAATCTTCTTTTCTTCGGGAAAATGAACAGTTAAACTATAACCTCAATACTAGTTACATTTATTGTGACGTCACAAAAAAATATATTCATAAAGTCTAAATTATTTATATTAGTTTTCAATAAACTCTGCTGATTACCGATACCTATAATAAGTAGGTATGAACTCTATGTTATATTTGTGTGATTAGAATATCCTTTCCTTGTTACTTAGGTATGTTATTATGAATTGAAAGTAAGTGGGTATACCGTATACAATAAAAAAATCTTATGATCGGTTACAAGAGAACTTTTTTACATCTAGGTAGGAATGTGACGTTACAATTATCATGAAAGTTTGTTAATTTTATAAATAAATAAAACGAATAAACATTTTTGTTATCATTCACCACGACTTTTTTATTTCCACCTTCCAACACCGAACAGCTAAAATAATAAATAAATAGTTCAATAATAATACTATGTTTTTTTTTACTAATATTGAACTTATTCTTATAAAAAATAAATAATGAACCAATAACTAATGTTACCAAGAAACAAAAACCCCACACGTTGTTAACAGGATTTGAACTCGGATCTCTTTGATCGTGAGTCCTACTGATTACCCCAACAGCTATCAACACATGGTCAATAGATGTGAATTTTAACTATCTAATGGTAAGAACAGGTCGCTACACAAATAAGGTTTGCTGCGTGTATAATAAAAGAAACGGAAATATATTCTTATGTTTCGTGGAGTGTGACGCGCGACATGCGATTGGGCGAACTCTGTGGCTGTGGTGTGCGTACTGTATTGAGACCACTTACACATATAGACGCACGGACGCTCGACCGTGCGTTCACAGCAATACAATCCTTAGCGTGCCTCAGCACCTATAAACGCTTACTGTACCAAGCAAAATACGCAAATATAATCAACCGGGCTGTCAGAACCAGAACATTCTCTATGTGCCCCTTTACCGCAACCTCTGCAACGGTACCGCATTTCGTTATTTTTTCCTGTCACAGCAAATAGCACACAACACAATGTCTCTTCTCTGAATATTCTGTATCATCGTCTCAAAGATTCTCAACGTCTTCTTTTGTAGACGATTTGGGACGGAGGAGTTATATATGTGGCCTCTTTGCTTCAACTTCATTCTCTCATAATTATTATATTTCTTTTTTTACATTGTCATTGCCATCTGGTTGTCACTGTGACTAATTACAATATTGAGTCTTCTATGAATAGAATTTCTTATTTAGTAATACATAATATCTAAAAATAATGAGGGATTTTCTTTTTAGCTCTTCCCTAGTCGCTGGATAGATGGCGCTACGAGTTATATAATGCAAGAAACGGAACCTAAAAAAACTGATTTTTAACAAAGCGCGAGAAAACTAGGTTATATTCGGAAGGTTAAGCAAATGAAAGTGTCAGTAAACGAGAGTATGTGACGTGACACAATGGTTTTTTTTCCAAGCGTTTTGGCTTTGGCACCAACTATCATAGTAAGTTCAACGCCATCTATAGAGTTCTTGGAAACTATTTTTTTTTTAATACCTCAAAAAGAAAACCTCTCATTGTGCTACGATATTAGCGCCCTCTAGCGAAGCTAAGGTCACGACCTAAAAAAATAAATCAAATTCATGATCGTGTGTGATAGGTATCAAATGAAAGAAGCATATTTCTAAAATGTTATATAGGTACCTATGTAAATGAAGTTAATGACACCTTATTTAAATTTTGGTAGTAAGTAGTTATCTATTTCCATAGATAACTACTTACTACCAAAATTTAAATAAGGTGTCATGCTTCCGCATGACACACAGGTCATCTTTGGCATCTGTGGTCAGACTGGGTCAGACGAATGTACTGAAAACGTCAAAATACTGTAAAGGAATTTATGAAAGAAGAAGTAATACCTTTAGATGTTGTTCCTCTGGCATACAAAAGCTAATATCTAATACTTTTCTGTTTTAGGGTGAAAAGGGTGAGAAAGGTGACGCTGGACCCATGGGATTACCTGTGAGTACACAAGCCATAATTGTCACACCAAAGATTTTCTCTGTTTACAGCCAAATATTATATGAACGACTAATTTGTAAACCGCAGGGTCCGGTGGGGCTGCCGGGGGAGCCGGGCCGAACTGGCGACTCGGGACCTAGAGTGAGTCATCAGTCACACACCTACGATTTATTGTGCTGCATACGAGAATGTTACTTACTAACGCATTGTAACAAGCTCACATTGGTTCACTTACTGTGCACACTAACACTCCACTGAAGGTCATGATCGGGAACCTCGTAGTTGTACACAAGCTTCCCAAAACAGTTGATAGAAGCAATAAAAAAGAGCATGTCAAGTAGTCTCTAGTACATTATAACTGATCGATTTCGTGAACTAATAAGCGCATGCACTGAGGTGTCCCTGATCCGAGTTTGAGCGTGCGTACTAACCCGGGGCGTGGTGTGGGTGCAGGAGAACCGCTGGCCGCCGGACTTCGCCTTCACGTAGTGGCAGGCGCCCCCCGTCCGCGCCGGCGCCGCGCCACCCGCACGCGCACTCCGAGCGGACGCGCGGCTTCGTCGCGTTGGTTTGTAAATTGTATCATAATTAATTCTCCGCGTCGGAGCTAGTGACCACGTGACCGCGATGGACCAGTGAACTGTTATTTGCGTCAACACGATTATTATATGCGGTGACGTCTGTCCGTGAAGAGGAGTTTGTATTATATTGACATGGTCCGATGGCATCGATCATTTTACTGACGAGTACTCTCGGAAGATCTTCCGCTTGTCTTTCTTGCTCGATCGCCCCAAGCTGTATATTTCCTTAGTGTTATGTTCGATTTGTAAATGCCTCTCTACCGCTATTGTACTATTGTTAAGCTCTTACCTTTGTTTCCGGTCGAGCTTAAACTTCCTGTATATAATGTAAAACTTGTTGGCAAGATGGGTATATAATATAATAGATACAAAGAAACATAAATTAGACATACGTTCCTTACTAAAACTTGTCTTAATCTTGTCATAATGTTTCGTAAAATATGATTTTTTGTTAATGTGAATAGTATCTACTACGCTCAGAGTAACTATTTTTTAAAACGTATAAATATACAAATTAATAATATAGATGAGATAGTGTGAGTTTGGTGACACGTGAGACCGGGTGCCAAGTACACTGTAAGTGTTGCCTGCGAGTGCCGCGCGCCCGCGCGTGTACATACGAGTAGTAGCGGAGGGCGCGCGCACTCTTGTGATATGATCGTCGGCGACGTGTTTGTAATTAACTATGTTATGTACAAAGATTCGTATCGACCATTATCATATCTTCCTATATTTTAATGTAATTGTTTACAAAACTATCGCCCAAATTCTTAGAATAGGCCTAACTGTATTATTAACTACTATGTGAATATACATATATATCGTCACGTCTTGTCGTATGTTTAACATAATGTTATGATATAATATAACTAGTGAGCGCGGCGCAGACGAGCGACGCGACCAGACGCAGCGTCGGGCGCTCGTGTGCGCGCGCTCGCGCGGCGCCGCGCCTGACGCCGCGCGCCCGCGCCGGTGTTACCGTCCCACTTAACGCGTAATCTTACCTATGTTAATGTTGACTCGTGCGTATTTTACTATTCCATTCTTCTTACTTCTTCATTCGCTTAACTTATCATAGGTGTAGTCCGTACATTCTCATCGATCTATAACATTTTCCACGTAGGTAGTAAATATGTTAAGCTCGGGACGCGGTGTAACGTCCGCTGCCTTGTGTCTTGTCCCTGTGAGATCTCAGTTAAGCATTAAGTATTGGAAACACGCTGCTTCCCGTGCTGGGAGACTTTGCCACCAACCAATGTACAAAATATATGATTCATATTTAATTTGTAGTTATTTGTGTTTGAGTTTACTTGCAACGTTTATTCTATCAGAATCAGTTGTCACTCCTGCCACCGTGTGGCGCAGGCCACAACGCTAGCTAGCTAGCGAGCGAGCGAGCGAGCTGGGCGAGGCATCGTTTTGCCTGTTTTCATTTCATACTTTGGTACACTACGCGAACGACGAAAGAGCCGAAACCAAGTAGGAAAAAGAGCCTCGCCTGCCTCGCTCGCTCGCTAGCTCGCGATGCCGGCGTGGCCTACGCTTGAAGGGGTGCTTGTACATATAGCAGTAAGTATGTTGCGCGCCCTGTCACTAGTTGTAAGACATCAGCTCTACTCGCTATTACTTACTATAAATACAATAACGTTTCTTGTCTTTGTATCGTCGTGTATCTCTTAAGCGTAAAGTTAAGAATTTAGTTTTTTTATGAGAATTGAAAGTTGTCATTTGTACCATAATATACATCACGAGAGCATAAACTATTGTTGTTTAAAAATTATTTTGAAAGAAAATAAATAATTGCATGCCGTGCATCCTCGTGTTTCTTTTCTTCTTCGCTAGTTTCCTGTTTGTTTTGCTGACAATATTCACTGTCAATATGTTGTTCAGCCCGCTGCGCCCTTGCCCGCCCCAGCCTGGCCCCGCCCGGCCCGCCCGGATCGCTGCATGTTCGGCGTGCTGCCTGGCGTGGTGGTTGTTAACAACAAACTATATCTAAACACCTGTTCTAAATCCAACGTCAATAGTTATTTTACTCCATTCTATAAATTTCTTCCCCTGTGCTCTCATGAATTTACCTTCGTGCATCCCATTTCTTAAGCATTTTTGTGCGTGTATGTACTACTCCAAAAATTAAAACCAAGAGAGTTGTATTAAGTGCAGAGTTAATTATAATATTTATAAGCATGAGAACCACATTGCGCGTTGAGCCCGCCGGCACACAACCTTCACTTGAGGCTAAACCGCCGGCTGTACACTCTCGCCCGAGAGCACTCGCTGTGCCTCGCCCGAGAGCCTCGGTCGAAACGAGTGACCATGTACACTCTCGCCGAGCGAGGTCACTCGCCATTTTCAATTCTGGACGCCGAGGGAAGGGACAAAACAGAAGTTGCTGCTGCTGTTGCACTATGTGCCATCAGTTATTACCGTTACTTAAGAGCCTATACTACCTCAGATTAGCAACTCTATTTGTGGTGGTTCAAACTTGGTTTGTAATAATGTTAGAATAACGTTCTAATCAGCTTGCACTACAAAGCGGTTGTTCGTCAGTCACTGCGGCCGAAAAGTGCGAAATGAGTGGTTTTTATTTTTTAATTATAAAATCAAATTTTCGTCTTTTGGAAAAAATAAAAAACATAAGACCTGCTTTATATATACGTTGTTAGTTCAGTTAGTATGCAAAGTTTCATGATCTAATTTGAAGTACTTCTTGAATACCAGCGGTTTATTGTTCGATTTGGAGGTAACTTTGGGATTTTTTTCTATCGAGAAAATTTTATGAAATCGTGTTTTCGCCAAACATAAGACCTAACATTAATCCTCAACTTTACCATAAATTTATTTCAAAATTAATTCTGCAGTATTTTAGGCGTAACGGAGGATCATGCTAAGCCATTTGAGGTAGTATAGGCCCTTAAGTTTAAATTATGAAAAAATATATACAAAAAACCGGCCAAGTGCGTGTCGGGCCACGCTCAGTGTAGGGTTCCGTAGTTTCCCGTCCGTCACAATAAGTGTTACCACTTATGAGTTTAAAGGTGGGTATCCATTATGTAAAAATGCTTGCATATACGAATATACTACAAACTTAGTCCAGAAATTATTTTGTACAGCTTTTTGTCTTTTTTGTACAAAAACTGTTGTTTCCATCAAGTTCAAAATGATTTTCCTAGAAAGTCCTTATAAAGTTCTACTTTTCAGATTTTTTTCATATTTTCTAAACTTATGGTTCAAAAGTTAGAGGACCCGAGGGGGGACACATTATTTTTTACTTTAGGAGCGATTATTTCCGAAATAATTGACATTATCAAAAAATGATTTTAGGAAACCCCTATTCATTTTTAAATACCTTTCCAACAATATATCACACGTTAGGATTGAAATTAAAAAAAAAACACTTCCCACTTTACATATAGGGGGCTACCCTAATAAAACATTTTTTTCCAATTTTTATTTTACCACTTTGTCGACGTGATTGATATACACATTGGTACCAAATTTCAGCTTTCTAGTGCTAACGGTCACAGAGATTAAGCGAGGACGGACGGACGGACAGACATGGCGAAACTATAAGGTTCCTAGTTGACTACGGAACCCTAAAAAGTGGCGTAAACGAAGGTGAAGGTGAAACGAGGTGGATAGTCACAAATCATCTTAATAGAACATGGTACAAAAATTTAAATTTAATTTTACTTCTTTAATTGATATATCGGTATCTCAACTGGGAGAAACGAGAGTTTACAGCGACGCGTCCGAAGTTCGCGCGAGGCGGCGTGAGACGCCGAGGCGGGCGAGCGCTACCATCTACACTCTCGCGCTCGCCCTGCCTCGGTCTGTCTCGGCGAGAGTGTACAGCCGGCATAAGAGACTATAAACTAATATTACTATGCAGTTGCAGTAAAGCAATGATCAACTGTCAGATACGCTCGCGTCACGCGAGTGCTATAAGAGTGCATTCGTTTACTGTGCACAGCGTAAGCAAGTTGATTGGTCCTCCAATTAAGTTAATTAGCCTTCTATTCGCAACTCACAAAGTGCAACAAAACGTAATGAGAGTGTGCAGTGGTGAGGCAAGGTGCGGGCCGGCGGTGCCGTGAACGCGCAGCGAGCGCGCGCCTGCGCGTTTTGTACAAGTGCTGACGTGTTGTTGTTCCGCAGGGCCCGCCCGGACTCGACGGCATGAAGGTAAGTTCACTATTTCAACTTCACTCACTTAAGCCAATCAAAAAAATTCGTGGTGAAAAAGTAATACCATCATTTATCCTAAGTAGACGTCTACATTTTATTGCTCCAGGTACAAGATTAGCTGCGCGTTCAGTAGGTATTTCTTCGACCCTTTCGTTGAAAATTATATTTGATTGCGTTTAGAGCAATTCTATTTTGGTTAATATATCTACATTCTGTTACGGGCATCAGTTACACGCTTTAACAGCATTGGCAGTTAAAGCGTGTAACTGACACATTGGTGTGAAGAACCTAGAAACGGAGTCGCGAACGTAACGTATAGCGACTGTCACACGTGACACGAGTAGTGTGCTGGCGTGCTGCACTAACTGTTGTGTGATGTGCAGGGCGCGCAGGGCGAGCCTGGCTCCAAGGGCGAGCGCGGGGACCCGGGACTGCCAGTACGTACACACCTTATAACATTACCTGCATTCTGTCTACGACAAGTTGCCCGATCTAAGCTACATCGTAATCACTGATACTCGCTCACTACTATTTCAGGGAACCGACGGCATCCCTGGACAAGAGGTTAGTTATCTTTGACTTTGAGGCGACATTGAACTGTTATCTAAAATGTGATGATAATCATTTGTTTCCGCTCGCTAGGGCCCCAAGGGTGACAAGGGCTACAAGGGAGAACCCGTAAGTGGCGCACGTCCTCGCTCGAAGCGCCGGCCCGCCGCATGCGGCCGGCGCGCTAACCGCGCATCCCGCATGCTCTACTAACTCGGTAGTACGTTACATCGCAGTGCAGGTGCTACTACTTAACTCTGTCCCATCTCTGTGCTCGGCACGTATGTGAGGCACGGCCTTCACGAGCGGCGCGGTGAGACGCTTGCACGGCGGCTCGTGGCCGAGAGATGTTAATATTACAGTGTGCACCAACTCTGCAGGGTCCGTTGGGCAAGCGCGGGCGCAAGGGGGACAAGGGCGACAAGGGCGAGCAGGGCGTGCCCGGGCTGGACGCGCCGTGCCCGCTCGGGCCCGACGGCCTGCCGCTGCCCGGCTGCGGCTGGAGACCCACCAAGGTGCGTGCGCCCCCCCAGGCGTCCCGCGCGCGCCGACGGCACTCGCGCGGCCGCGCTAGCGACCCACGTTGACAGTATGGTTGTTGTTACCTTGCCGTTCGTCCTAACAGCCGGCGGCGCCTAACGATCCTACTAATATGGTTAACGAGTCAGAGCTGCGCCTAACGCTTGTGTGGTGGTGGTACTGTACGGAGTGCGCATGCGTGTGTGTGTGCGCAGGAGGTGCCGGCGCCGGCGCAGCAGGAGACAGGCGGCGCGGTGCCGGACGAGTCGGAGGAGGAGGAGGGCGCAGACGGGCCCGACGACTACGAGGGCCGCGACGACGAGCTCGATGCGCCGCGCGACTACGACGACTACACCGACAACGCGCACCACTCGCACCACCACGACTGACCCGCCCCCGCCCCCGCACCTGCACCCCCACTCGCCCCTCTCTCCCTACACCCCATCCCTCACCCCATTCGCTGAGAGAGCGATAGTAGAGTAGAGCGATAGCGATAGCCCAGATAAGCCAAATCATTACGTCAATATGATCGATGCACGGTGCAAAAATAATCTCGCTTTACATCACGCAAACAATGCTTAACTCCTGCTCCGCAACTACAAAGTGCTACTAAACCAACATGCATTTAAACTGAGCGGAGTTTTCGTGTAAGCATTTCTTTTATTTTAAGCTCTTACTAGCTACCAGCTATTTTAGTAGTCTTTGTTTGAAAGTGATTTCAATTCAACTGGTCGAAATAGTCGCTCGTCGAGATGAGAACTACCTTCCCCCCTCCCCCGCCCCTCCCCCGCCCCTCCCCCACCACAGCTGCACTAACTACTTACTAACTGACCGGTGACGGATTAATTGGTATTCTCGTGTGAGTTACGTTTTAATATTTTACTAACCTTTTGAACGTTACGTTTCCGAGATCTAAATGAACTATCAAAGTTAAAGTTCATTCACTGATGGCATCTTCAGCACACCTTTGATTTAATCAGACACGCATAAAACCTATATCAATCGATAGCTCGCATTAATACAAATAAGTTTTGTATTAGACAAAATGTTGTAAAGTTTACGTTTCAGAATTTTATTGTTGGACTTTAACTTTAATAGCTAGATCTCGGAAACGTGACACTTTAGACTTTAACTTTGATAGCTAGATCTCGGAAACGTGACACTTTAGACTTTAACTTTGATAGCTAGATCTCGGAAACGTGACACTTTAGACTTTAACTTTGATAGCTAGATCTCGGAAACGTGACACTTTAGACTTTAACTTTGATAGCTAGATCTCGGAAACGTGACACTTTAGACTTTAACTTTGATAGCTAGATCTCGGAAACGTGACACTTTACAACATTTTGTCTTACGCAAAACTGGTTTGTATTGGTACCAGCTATCGATTAATTTAGGTTTTATAAAGGACTGCAACTTTGAAAAAATAAAAATAAAATTGCGGAAGTTAGGCCCCGGCCAGACTTCATACAAAAATCTTCCAAGCCCTTTGACCAATTACGCTGTCCTTATTTTTTTTCTTCTAATTAATGATCTTTACACGAATCAATGTCGAACGGCATGAAAAAAGCCGCCACTTTGTTAGGATAGAATGTGCAACAGGTTTGACCTGTTGCACATTCTATCCTAACAAAGTGGCGGCTTTTTGTTTTTTTGTTGGCGGCAGTTGACTGAATGAGTTCGTTAAACAAACGGATGCTATGATTGAGCCAAGAATTATTTAAAACATGCTTATAATAGTACATTGACTTGATTGATTGTATCAAACAAGTGGAGAAAGTTTGTCATTGCAATCGAGGCGGAATTATAACTCCCGAGCCGTAGGCGAGGGTGTTTTTGAGCCGAGAATTGCAATAACAAATGTCCACGTGTATCAAACGACGTTTTTCAATACACTTTTGAAGAAATAAAATAAAATAACGAATAATTTTTTTGTCACGAACTATGAAACTATGATTTAAATTTTCTTTTTTTTTCGCGCTTTGGTTTCGCCAGGTTGAAAGAGAGGCAATGGTATGAAGCCGTTAGACAGCCTAATATAAAAAATAGATTTATTTTATATTTTCGAATTCAGAACACAAATAAATGTTAATTTGTGTATAAAAGTAACTATTAGTTTTAAATAATCATGTTTATCTATGATATTCTATTTATAAACACAATTTGAATATTAAAAAAAATATTTATGCTGTAAAGACGCGTAGTGCTTTGCAAAAATTAAAAAAAAAACGTTCACCTCAGACTATAGGCATTGAACCAATTTGGACTAAGTATAGGTATAGTTATCTGTGGCAATTTTCATTCCTGCACACGTGCGGGAAAGTGGATAAAATCGCACACGTGTGAAATACATTGCATGTTGTACCTAATCGTAGTGCGTTAAGGACCAGTTTTCGAGGAAGTGTATTGAAATAATTATTTATTTAGGTTTTTTGGCACCCTTCCAAAATCAAAATCTCATTTATTCAAAAATTAAGAACGAACTCGCACACAAGGGGTCCCGGACCAAAGTTCTCAAACAAGCAAAAAAAACGCCGAACAAAACATGATTCTTTTTTTTTAATATGCGAAAAGAAATGAGGCAGCAAAAAGTGGAAATGCTAAACATGAAAGAGGACATCGAAAACACAATTAACAACAACATTAACGAAAAGTTCAAAAGTCTAGAAAATAAAAACTTATTACTAGAACAAAAACTCGAAACAAATAAAGGCAACGGACGGAAGAAAAAATCTATTATTTTTTGGGGTTGAAGAAACCCAAAAGAATTATAATGATTTGGAGAAGAAGTTATTGGACACCACAAATAATAAATTAAACATCAATTGCGACAAAACTGGTATAGAATTCGCAAGAAGGCTTGGGGAAAAAAAGCGAGAAGGTCAGACCCATCGTAGTAACATTAAGTACTCACCATGGCCTTAAAAATACAAATACAAAAAAAAAAACTAAAAAAGCTAAAATGGAACTTCGTATTATATAAAAGAAGACTTCGGCTAAAAGTACTGAACAAGCGAAATGAGCTCCAAGAATGTACTAGAGAAGGATAAAGCACACGGGATAAAAGCTTTCCTAAAATATGATAAGCTTGTGATTATCGACAAGAATACTCAAGCGGTCCAACACCAAACATCCAACACAAAAAGAAACTTATCAACACTGGATAACTACAAAGAAAACGAAAACCAAAACAAAAAACAACCAACAAAAGTCAAACAATATATATATGGTTTTTTTTTTGTTTGCTTTGTATGTTTGAAATGTAATTATTTTGTAAAAAAAATCCAACACAATATAAATTGTTTGATGAATCAATAAAAAAAATATATAAGTATTTATATAAAAATCTACGCTTTAAGTCTCCCCCTCAAAGCTCGTCCCACGGGCAGAACTATAACGTCACAAAAACAAATACAGAATAACAACCAACGGCCCCTATCTATCTTCCAAACCGGCTAGCCACGGCCACAGCATGACCACAACCCTCCAAAAATTACCCCAAAAACAATAAACTAAAATAATAAATTAAAAATTACGGATACGGGAAACGAAATGAAAGAGGAGAAAAGCTGGTACAATACGCCCTAGTTTACAATACGCCGTACAATACGTAAAGTTATTTTCCTTTTTTTTTTGTGTTTTTGATGTCGGTTTTACTTTTTGCAAAAAAGTTTTATATTTTTCCATTTTTAACCGACTTCCAAAAGGAGGAGGTTCTCAATTTTTTTTTTTGATGTATGTACACCGATTACGCTGACATTTATGATCCGATTTACGTGATTCTTTTTTAGTTGGATGCGGAATAGTTGCCATAAAAGTAACATACTCGTATTTTGGCCCAGTAGTTTTCATTTTTAACCGACTTCCAAAAGGAGGAGATTCTCAATTCGATTGGTATTTTTTTTTTTTTTTTTTATGTATGTACACCGATTACTCTGCCGTTTATGATCCGATTTATATGAAGATTTTTACTTCAGTCGTGTGGTATAATTTCTTGTATGTTCACCGATTTCTCCTCCATTTGTAGAGCGATTCTCAAAATTCTTTTTTTTTTTTTGAAAGAGTATACTCCTGAAATGGTCGCATTTAAATTTGGTGAAGATCTAATGCTGATATTCGGAAATATACAATGGAACTCTTCAAAACTAGATGGTAAATCGGTCGTGATTGCTGCAATCGCTTGGATGTTTATTGTTTATACAACATCATGACGTAACATCACGCCTGTATGCTCTGAGGGGTAAAATAAAAAAACTTTTTTGCAAAAAAATAAAACTGACTTCAAAAAACAAAAAGTGAAAAATAACTTTAGCTTCAGAAGTCGGTGACAAAAAAAACCTAAATGAATCACACAAAGGTCACCGACTTCTGAAACTAAAGTTATTTTTCACTTTTTTGTTTTTTGAAGTCGGTTTTTTTTTTTCAGTTGTTCCCAAACAATTATTTGCCATGAATTTATTTTACATTGTTAACAATAACTATCGAAATCTGGGTGCATTGTACACATCTGCGTACCCCCTCAGAGCATACAGGCGTGATGTTACGTCATGATGTTGTATAAACAATAAACATCCAAGCGATTACAGCAATAACGGCAAATTTGCCGTCTATTTTTGAAGAGTTCAGTCTAAAGACGTTATCAGATGTTCACAAAATTTAAATGGGACCACACGGAAAGCACCAGCATTCAAATAAAAAAAGAATTATCAAAATCGGTTCACCCAGTCGAAAGCTCTGAGGTAACAAACACAAAAAAATATATATATATATACAGTCGAATTGAGAACCTCCTCTTTTTGGAAGTCGGTTGAAAAGAAGAATAATCGAAGATATCCCCAGATGAAAAAACAAAAAACGAAGTCGACTTTATTATGTGTAATTATCCCAAAAATATAACAAACATAGAGGTTTTAAACAACGTAGTGTTTCCGTCAGATCATCGAATGGTAAGAGCAACAGCAATCATGAAAAACATCAGAAAGAGCAGGAAAATCTTCCAAAACTCTGCGACATCACTGAAAACGGACAAAGAAATAAAAACACACCTTTCTAACTTACAAAGTAATATTATGGACCTAACTTAGTTTGATGAAGATAACATACAATAAACCTATAACAAACTTGAAGGCTACATAAAAAATAGCTTAAAACTAGAGGCCACGGACAAGAGTAAAGATCATAGTTGCTATTTCTTCAACCAAACTCTTGATCCAAAGACGCACAGAACTTATTAAAACCAAGAACAAATCACAAGACATGAAAAAAGAGTTTCTTATTCAAACAAACTAGCAAGTCAATAAGAAATGATTACAAGCTGCAAAGGCAAATAACCCTCCTTTTGGGCTTCGCCGCAGTCGGGCAAAAATATTAGAAACTAGTTTAACGCACTATAGAAGCGCCAAAAGAGCTTACAAAAACAACTAATCACTCATACTGAATGGATCAAGGGCTTAAAAGATGGGCAAAATGAAACAAAGTCAAGAACAGATATAATATCCTGCGCTACGGAATTCTATAAGGATCTATATGCTAATAAGCTACATGACGCTACACCGGTCATAGAAACAAACAACTTAGAGATAAACACTAACAAAACAACTATTATAAAAGTAACAGACGTCTAGGAAAATATTAAAAAGTTGAAGCGAGAGAAGAGCCCTGGGCCCGATTGTATGAAGAATGAGGCATTAATAGTAGGAGTAAAACTACTGACCCGGCTTTTGACACGCATGTTTAATATTGTTCTAAGTACAGGAATAATACCAGAGAAATGGCAAAAATCAGACATAATACTGCTATATAAAAGGGAGATCCACTCGACATCGCTAACTACCGCCCGATCAGCCTGCTCTCAAGCGTGTACAAGATATTCACTTTATTTATACACAAAAATAGACAGTATGCAACTAGTGGAAGCTCCACATTTCTGACTATGGACCATATTCATACGATAGAACAAAATATACTGAGTCTAACAAAAACCTGTATATAGGTTTCATCGAGTACGCAAAAGCATTTGATAGTCCCCATCATAACTCTATTTGACAAGCTTTACATAACTGTAACACAGATCAAATTATCACTAGAACCCTTAAAAAAATGTATCAGAATGGTACGAGCAGAGTCAATCTAGAAACTCGAGGTGATGAGATCAGAATAGCCAGAAGCGTCAGGACAGGGAGACCCGATATCCCCCAAACTATTCATAGCGGTCCTACAGTGCATATTCACCAACTGGGCCTCTGAAGGCGTCCCAATCAACAACACACGCTTCACCCATCTAAGATTTGGTGACGATATCGCAGTCTTCGCCGAAACCAGTTTTCCCAACTAAACGACGAAAGCAAACGGGTTTGCTTACTCATTTAAACAAAACAAAAATAATGTCCAAAGTATAAAATAAAAAATCATGTTAGACGGTGTAGAACTAGAGTTTCTATGTTGAGAAAACATGTTTCTTTTATTATTTTTTGGTATAGCAGCTGTATTAATAAAAACTCTGGCTTTAAAAGATACGACCCTGTGACAAACGGACAGACAGCGAAGCCTTAGTAATAGGGCTCCGTTGGCACCCTTTGGATACGAAACCCTAAAAAGCAGACATCATGTTGAGGTTTAACCGTACAATAGATATGACGTATGTGTGACGCGAGTGTTGTGTCGCAGGAGGCCATGCTGCAGTGGGTACGCCGCCGCCTCGACGTCGACAACGACCTGCCGCGGTTGTGACGCCGCTGCCACGCAGCCGCCACGCCGCCGCTACGCAGCCGCCAAGCAGCGGCCACGCCGCCGTCACGCCGTGCGGCACTTGAACTGACAGTGCCTAGTGATAGACCATATGCCACTGTGCGCCGCGTGACATCGGCGCCGGCGTCGCTGTGCTGAGTTATCACTAACATCTACTACAGTTGTGTTTGTTTCCCTTGCCAGCTATTTGTATATTGTTCAGTTTATCGTCGTAATATTATCACATCCCTTATTAAGCTATCGCCATCTTTGGCATTATTGCCTTGTGTTCATGATTTTCCATAAATATTGGCGGATCGTTATTTTGGCGCGAGGCTCTAAGCGGAACTAGCGCCGAACAAACTGTTTTGTCATTACAATTCCCGCAGACAATTTCACAAATATTTACCAACATTGACATACATGACATGGGCGCCAAAGAACTGTACTGCACCATAGTTTAATGAACATATACCGTATATGCTGAGATCCCGCCTAGATCGACCTTCACCCATCTGTTTACCAAATGAAAAGTATTTTTTTTTAATCGGGATATAAGAATAACTATATTGTGAATAGCTTGCCTGATGAAATTAAGTCATGTCAATCTTTTATGAAAAAAAAACTTTCTCTTTTTCTTAAAAACTTTCTCTTTACGAAGTCAATGTTGATTGGAAGTACCAAGAATAATACATTTAATAAGGAACAAGAATGTTTGTGTTGTCTATACTTTTGGGGATCCCTTATTTTTGCATATTGTTCTTCTTCCTAATATACTTTGGCATAACTGTGTTGGCATAATTTGTTTTGCCATAATAATACTTTGTCAATTTTTTTTTTTGGCAAACTGTTTATGTTGGCATAATCATGTTGAAGGCTAATTTGTTATGGCATAAATTGAATTTTACATAATGTTACTAGGCATAATGACTATTAGCATAATAGTATTTAGGCATACAATTAATATTAATACCGGAATCAAATTTGGGTTATTTTTACGTGTTTATTTTGAATTAAAAAATCATTAAGCGTAGTTCCCGTTCCCGTGGGAGTACGGGAATAAAATATAGCCACTCACGAATAATGTAGTTTTCTACCAGTGAAACAATTTTTAAAATTGGTTCATTACTTCCGGAGATTACCCCCCTAAATACAAACTTACAAACATACAAACTTACAAACAAATGTTACCTCTTTGTAATATTATTATTAGTATAGATTAAAAAATCATTAAGTTGTGCTACAAAAGTTAGTGACAGAAACGAATCGCTGCAAAACCGACTCCACGTAGTCTTGTTGCCCTACCCCTACTAGGGGTATTACACTCTAGGGGTCCCCTAGAGTGTAATCTAAGCCCGCGTAGGCTCAGAGGGGTGAGGCGGCCCGCGTACTGAGGAGCAGTTGGTTTTATTTTTTATGTTCTGTGGTTTTGACGCTCGCCGCCGTAGCTGAGCCTGGCTGGCGAAGCCGGCCAGCAAGCCGAAGCTGGTGGTGAGCGTAAAACACATCTGCGACGATAAGCTCGCGTGGGACCGCCGGAGCCCCGCAGCGCTGGAGCCGTGACAGAAACCATGCCTGCTGCACGCATGCTTGCTGCATGCATGGTGTATGCTTGTTTGCATGCTTCTTAAAGGGAAAAACTCACATATGTTCACAATCAGCTGAGTTCATTATTATGCTTCTTTGTTATACCTTTAAAAAATGTGTTTTAATATCATTCTGCGGAAATAAAATTATGCTTAGATTGTTATCCTTAATCATTATTATGATTAGAGAAATTATGCTTAAAAATTTATGCGTAAGCTGTTATGCGTAAATAATGTATGCGAAAATATAATTAGGAGTAACAAAAGTATGCCAAGTTATATTAGTTCTTAAAATTTTATGCAAATGGCTAGGGAACCATACTTTTGTCCCTACTACGGCGTTCTCAGGCATCAATTGGTCACTTGATATCATGTATGTATGTACACTTATCTGTCATAAGGATATTATTAAAATCCAGGAAATTTTATAGCAAACACGGTGGTGTTGGGTTGTCAAGTAATCGCAGTGTTTTAAAAACCCCGATTTTGTCTCATGCCCTTTTTATTGGAAATATTGTTAGTTTATATCATTCCAAGTACTACAGTGAAAATCCGGCTTCGATATGACCTTTAGTTTTGACAAAAAAAAAACGAAAGTTTCCCTATAACCGGGTCATGAAAATCACAAAAAAATATTATAAAATAAAATTGGCTGTTATTTAAAAATCCGATTATACGTCATATTGACATTCATAGCAACAGACTTTCTGCCCGTTTTTGTAATTTCTAAAGTTATTAAGTTATGAAATAACAACATTTTATTCGTATTTCTTTTATGATTATTATTTCAAGTATAATGCCGTATTAGATCGAGATTTTTATACAGTACATTCTTCATACGCTTTTCTATCAATACTATAAAAATCACGATCTAACTCCGCGTTATTCAAAAGTTATTAGTAATTTTACATTTTGCTTAGGGTTGTCACCTCCGAATATCCGGATACTTAGTGTTTTTATCCGGGGCAAAAATAGTGTGGTTTAGGTAATTAGGTTTAGGTAATTATTAAGCGTATGAAGAATGTACTGTATAAAAATCTCGATCTAATACGGCATTATACTTGAATTAATAATTATAAAAGAAATACGATTAAAATGTTGTTATTTCATAACCTATTAACTTTAGAAATTACAAAAACGGGCAGAATGTCTGTTGTTATGAATGTCAACATGACGTATAATCGGTTTTCTGAATAACAGCCAACTTTATTTTATTTTTTTTTTTTTTGTGATTTTCATGACCCGGTTATAGGGAAACTTTCGATTTTTTTTTTGTCAAAACTAAAGGTCATATCGAAGCCGGATTTTCACTGTAGTACTTGGAATGATATAAACTAACGATATTTGCAATAAAAAGGGCATGAGACAAAATCGGGGTTTTTAAAACACTGTGTGTCGCACTATAAACCTATTCGTTATGTTTGTTAACCGACTTCTTTTATATTAAGATTGCTACAAAATATTTTTCATCCGGTAAGCAAATGGATCTGAAACTAGTAGTGTAAATAATATGTTATGTTTAAGTTATGTTTGTTACGTTACGATCGACGTCGTCTGAAGTAAATCGGGCTACGGCTTCTGCGATGTGAGCCCCATGATACAGTTTGTTTGCTGTGTTTGTGTACATTTGAAGTGTTCGGAATATGTTTGTGTTAATTGATTGATTGGAGACTTAGTCGTATTTCTAAAATAACTAAATGTAGGTAAGACACAACAGGGTCGCCGGTACCGAGTGGTGCGGCCTACCTCGCTCGCTTCGAGCCGCAGGCCACCGCGGGCCGCTCCTGTGCTGTACATAGTTAATGAACGATGTTAGAGCTATTGTAGTATAAGGTGACGTGATCAATTATATAAGTTCTATTTATTCCTTCGTTAAGATTTATGTTAAGTAGTCATAAGTTTCTCGGTTCAGTCCAACTAGTAAATATGTACATGCAGTACAAAATATAATATAGGTTTATAATAAGTTCTACCTACATTGTAGATAACGTTAGATTTTTATACGAAGACTTAAAAACTTGTATAGACTATTTAGTATAATATTATGTAGGTATAAGAGAAAGAATATTTCCACCAGTTGTGGCTAACTGCGGAGCTACATAACAGTCACATGTATAAACTCTTACTTAATTAACTTGAGTCCAGTGAAGTTACTCAGTGGATCCAACAGACGTTTTATTGTTATATTGATTGTGAAGTGCTCGTGCTGACACTCGTGGCCTGTGCCCGACGATGACGTCACTGGCCGACCTGTGATACTGTACAGTGTATAGACGCTACTACAATCTGTCAAATATATTTTCGACTTTATCGCTAAAGCATTAGATTCAAGGTCGATTGGGACAGTTTTGGGTAGCTTGATGTGCCGATACACGTGTTGTAACACTGTACCTACACGTAGATCGGTGTTATCTAAGTTGCCTCCTCATTATTTTTATTTTTTTCCTTATTTGATAAGAACGAGTAAATTTTTTTAGGATGGTCGGATATCCCAAACAAAATAAAATTAATCGATGAAAACTTCTTGGAAGAGCTAGATAAAATTGGAATTCGATCTGTTTGTCAATAAAATGCTTTATTTTACGTAGCAATATTGCTACTTGTGATGTTGACACGAGAAACAAATTTTATTAATAAATAAAATAATGATTGGCAATGATGGACATGAGAGGAAATCACACCATGAGTCCATGAGTCGCACGAGTCGCACGTCCACCGCCCCGCCTGGTGCTAATGGTGCTTACTTCACGTCAAGCTGACTCGTGTACAGTCAGCTGGGCATTTTTATTAAAAGCGTGGCCTGTACTACTCCCAGGATTGGCTCCAGATAAGGGAACTCCTCAACGACTACATACAGGGTGTAAAAGACCTCATCACGAAGCCGTCAACCAAGCATTCCGTTCATCAAACTAACTAACTTTACAACAAAAAATATTACTGGGAAACGACTTTTTTTTTGGGGTGATAAATCATGTTTTATGGTAGAACTCAATGTAACGCACTCATAACATTGTGCTGATGGATGGACTGAATAGTACAGGGGTCGTGGAGGTGTTTAAAGTAAAAATCTTACATTAAAATCTTGTATTAAAAAAAAAAAAACTTGTCAAAAAGTTGGTACTTTGACCTTCCAATATCTCCGTAACTAGAAGGTTCCCAGGTATAGTGTAGAACAAAAAAAATATCGCAATGATGAGGAGAACAAGTGCCTTTTGGCTTCGTTAAGAGGTATTTTACTCCCTTTATTATACCTATAGAGCAACGAAACAAACACGAGGTTTCGTATTCTTATACGCGTTCAATAATGAGAGTTCTAAAGACCACCATAATTTGGCTGCTGCACCTATGCTTGGTTCCAGACAAGAGATCACAATAAAAGATGATTACTAAACGATCTTGTAGGCAATGAGCGCAGAACCTCGCACCGCTATGTGCCGTCCACAGTGCAGACAGGCGACCTGCGCTCGCGCAACCCCACCAATGTGAGCGTTACTTACGCTGTATTACTGTTTTATTTTAAGAGGTAGTTCAGGTCGCCTGTATATTGATTTCGTTCATTCAGTTAACGTAACGGCAGACGGTATGGGAGGCGCTCAACGCGTCGGCGCGTGTCAGTGTGGCACGGCTCCGTTGTGTCACGGTAATATTATGATGGTGTGCCCGTAATGTACTTATGGTACATACATATTATACATGTGCGTTAATGCATTAAATTTGGAAGCATGGACATGAGATCTCCCAGCATCTTAGTTATTAGCATCATCTGGTTCATGAGTGTCTGCAGAAATTCCTTAATATCAGGTGACGGATTTGACTTTCATTGAGGTAGGCGTGTTGTTGGTTGGGTTTCTTTAGTTGATATACCTGTTGTTATTTCTGTGTATGATTTATTACATGCACTTTTATATCGGCTATTTTTGGCTATACCATTATTTACTTCCTGCGTGTCTTTGCTGCGTTGGGTTTTTGGTCTCAGGAGGAGATACTTAACTTTAACTTTTTGCAATTCCTTGTAAACCGAGCACCCCTTTGTAATTTGCGGGGTGGGTACAAAGTATGCACCGCACATTATTGGAACACTCTTTCCTCGCGCAGTTGAGAGTACTGTGTGCTCCAGCGCACTTGACGCATCGCGGCGGACGGTGACAGAATCCACGCGTGTGTCCATATCTCTGGCAGTTAGAGCATTGCGGGATCTCTCTTTTTGGTCTATGTGGTTCAAATACAACGCAGCAACGGAGAAGGCACTTGACGTTATAAATATTTTTATTGTTTTGGTTTGGCTTGAGGTCTGTGTAGTGCAGTGGTAGAGATGTTTTAGTTTTTCTATCCTTTACATTCCAGATATTTGTCAGTTTGTGGTCTAATTCTTCAAGTGCCACTTTTATATCGTTGGTTTCAGTAGTCGGATGTATGTTTTAAGGACTACTCGAAAGCTCGTTTCTTCTTTGGGTTTGTATGTGTAGAATTCAGTTTCTCGTTCCTTGTAGATTTTTGTGTATGCTTCCGTGGTTTTTGGCTGAATTTCCACTTGTTCCACTCAGAGGATCTTGATTTTGTACTAGTCAGTGACTGTGGCATTTAGCATGTCATAGAATGGCTGAATATTAAACACAATTAACACATTAATCAACTGTCTACGAACAATGGAGGTAGTTTGATGGGCTTTTGGGCGGTTTCGAAAGAATTATTTGTGACATCAGGCCGGGAAATCGGTTGGAGGTAGTAATGGGAGCACTCAAGCAGTAGCTATTTAATTTAGTTTGCTTTTGGCTAGTTAGCAGTTCCTCAGGGCTGTGGAGTCTTTTGCGTCCGGGTACTTCGACCCAGTTTTCTTTAGGAGCATTTTCAGAGTTTACTAGGTCTATCGTCGTACTGGCGACGCTAGTAGGTATTGTACCACTACAAGAGCTTGATCTGGATCGACTAATAAATAAACTTTTGTGAAATATTTGCTGACTTAATATCTTAGTCGCATTTGCACATTTTTTTTTTTTTGAATTTTCTGTTTGGCAATCCATGATTCTGGAGTAATTTAACTTTTTAAGTGGCAACACTGCTTTGAAGTTGACATTGGCACTTTGACAGTGACTTTTTCAAAGAGAGAAAATAATCTATACTATCTATACTAATATTATAAAGAGGAAACCTTTGAATTTTTGTATGTTTGTATTGAATAGGCTCAAAAACTTCTGGACCGATTTCAAAATTTCTTTTACCATTACTTAGAGGGATTCTTCCGAAACCGTATAGGCTATATTTTATCACCGTACTCCCACGGGAACGGGAACTACGCGGGTGAAACCGCGGGACGTCATGTTTAATATTTGTGAAAATAAGTGGGTAGATGGTTTTCACTGGGAGAATTTTGGAGCTTTCGATTGAATTTTTTGTTGTTTTTAGTTTAACATTAAACAATTATTTGGTTTTATTCATAAAAATGTCCGTAGTATTTCGAACATAAAACGCAGTTAGTACATAGCAAAGTAGCAAGGCTTCAAGTCAGAATTACTTTGAATGTACAATGAGCGTTCACTGTCATCCATACGTACGTATGTACCACACTCGATGGATATTATGCGCTATTTCAGGGGGTCGTTCGTTATCCACCGTCCAGATCTATCAGTTGATCACTCACGATGTTAGATCATACCATGTTAGGTATTCTGTTTTCATCGGGATTAAAAAGTCTGGTTTAATCGATTTAAGGGCACACCCCGGCCGCCGCCGCATCGCCCTCTGTAATATGAGACTTGCAACCAACCGGCGCCGGCGCGATCTGTGGCATTGGTTCTTCAAGAACAATATTATAAATACAAATGTATATTACGCACATATGATTACAGCCTGTCGAGCTGCCTGTCGTGTAGTGTATGCGCGAGCTCTTTACTGTCAGTTAACTTCTGTCTTTCTTTGTATATTAATTATTAGTGATACAGGGTGCGTTCATAAAGATTGCGATTCTCTATGGCAACGTCGCGTCGTTGTCAGTTAAGCACAGACAGAATACAAAATGTCGTTCCATTTCACCCGGTTTGTCAAACGCTCAATGTTTGACAAATTGGATGTCGATCTACGCAATACAAACACATAATTATGACAAGTTCTGAAAATAGATATTTTGTTGTGAAAATGAAGACAAGGTGGTACCTGCTTCACTATGGCGAACATATCTAATGTTTGTGTTTGTATTACGTGACATATAAAAGTGTAACACCGAATAACACGTCCCCGTAAGTTTACGAATACGAAACACTTAAATTGTTAAAATGAAAAAAAAAGTATTTTTTGTTAAGTGTTTCGTATTAGTAAACTTACAGGAACAAAGAGTTTGTATTCGGTGTTACACTTTTCTAAGTCACGTAACACACTCCAAACTGCTGATATCCTCACAACTGTTACTTATAATAATAAATCTCAAGTTGACCCTCCGTTTGTATCGACAACGAGCTGCCATAGGTCCCAGTTTAAGAAGTCGCGATGATGACGAGTTGATGGTTTAAACCTATTTGTTGCAGATAGATACTTACAAACATCAGTTAGGGATATTAATTAAATCAAGGTTTATGGAAATGTAGGTGCAAGTTTTCTAAATAGTGTGGTACCTACAATTAGTTGTAAATAACTTAAATGTGACATAGTTCGTCGACTGAATCGAAATTGTTGATATTAGTAAGTAAACTGTTACGATAATACGTTATATTTATCAATCAATTAAAATGTATACTCGGAAGCAATTCTGTAAAACACCTGAACTAATACGAGTAAAACATTGAATAAAACAAAATGAGAAACTTCATATCATACGTGTCTTTATTTTCCGAGTTCACCTGATGTGCAACGTATCCACTCATGCTATAGCTGCTTATTCCGAGGACTGTAGCGGAGGAGAGGCAATCCTAGTCAATCCGACTAATGAATCCCACAATACCCCCAATGAACAATTGATTATACCTGCCACAGAGACTGACCCTCGTATTGGAACACACGAGCTCAACAAGAAATGCTCAACTCAGTTACAGTCAGTCGTCATAACAACGGTTCAAAAGGCCACCAAATCGTGTTCTTAGCCGCAATCGACGGATACTCAAATTAAACAGATGATTATGAAAACTTTCCAATCTTGGGCGTTTATGTCAATATTTATAAACAAACTATACTTACCTAGCTACTAATTTGTCATAAGGGCGTGTCGAGCTTGACTTGAACTAGCGATTAAGAACACATCAGGATGCCGAAATATTACATCTAATAAGGGATGTGAGATGATGGAAAAGAATCGATTAAATAAAAATCATTTTTTCTTTATTCAATATTAATCGATTTGTCAAAATCGATTTTAATAAAAAGAAATAATCGATTTCTGCGAATAAAACGATTATTTCTATTATTTAAAAATCTACATGCTTTTCGTGTTCCAATAATAAACCTAAGAGATTAATACTAACAATTTATATTAAAAAATCAAAAAAATATATGAATAAAAAAATAACCAATTCAAAACTAAAAATCATAGCGAATGTTCCTTTACCTAAACTTTCAAGGTAAGGAATAAGGAAACCAAATAATTATCATTATTGATACAAATTTTCAGTACCGTAAGCAAGTTTTTTTAATATAGGTAATAAAAATGAAACGATGAGCATCCCAACAAAATTCAAATTCAAAACATTTATTTCAGACTTTTCGGTCCAAAATGACAACCTTATTGTGTCAAAAACTTTTCAATGTAAATCTTTTTTTTTTATTGCCATAAATGTCCAGTAAAACATAAATCAATGCCGTAAAAGTGCCGTAAATATATTTTACATTTGATTAGTTTTAAAATAAAATTCATAAAATGATAACTTAAAAAAATTAAAAATAATAATTGTCACAAATGTCCAGTCTTATTTTACATTTGACTAGTATTAAAAAGCACTGTTTATGAAAATCGATTTAAACGCGTAATTTATAATTATATTCGATTCATTAGAAATCGAATTATTATATAAATCAATTTTATGAAAATAATAATCGATTTAGTTAAAAATCTATTATTTTTAACATCCCTTACTAATCTATAGTTAAATACAAAAAACAAGTATTTGCGTGGGTGCGCGAGCTGCGCGCAGTTCGCTTCGCGGTATCATGTTTTTCAGAAGTATTTGTTACCCTTATAAAATTTTGAGAATCCCTAAGAAGCCTTAAATTAATTGGAAAATCCGTTAGAATTACCCCTAAATCAGTATGAAAACCCACAAATAGATAATTTCAACTTGTAAGTACGTTTTTAATATTAGAATTTTTCCTGAAATAAAAATTACTTATTATGTACCTAACTTATTTGAAACCTACAAATTGAGATAGGCGGCGCTTGCGTTTTGACTTTTGGGCGCTGTATTGACTCGCCGAACCTAGTTGTCGAAGCATTTTAGTTCGGGTAAACTCCGTTTGGCGCCACCGTAGCTTACGTCGAGCGAATCGCTCTGACGGGTTCCTCAGTAAGTCTCAGTAAGGCAGCCTCAGTAAGGCAGCCTTTACTTAGGTTTCAAATAAGTTAGGAATGTACATAATAAGTAATTTTTATTTCAGGAAAAATTCTAATATTATGTAGCCTGTAACTTATTTGAAACCAACAAATTGAGACCTGTTTATTTTCGCATGGTGGCGTTAAACTAGGTAAACAATATAAAGCCAACTGTGACTTCAAGAAATAATTTATTTCCAACAAAGGTAAGTAACATAAAGTGTAAGTACTAAGTATTATACCCTTATCCAAACTTAAATAATAATGTAATTATGTTACATTTTAATCAAAATCATGTATATTTACAGAAACTCATTACAAAAGTATAAATTTATTAGCCAGACACGGTGTGCTCGGCAAGATACTTTGTTTTACAGGGCGTTTGTAAAACCGAATAAGTGTGTTGGAAGATGTCCAGTTTCCACGAACCAAAATGTCTTCCAATGGCATTTGATTCAACCAATTTAACGATACAACCGCTGACCTTATAGAGCCAGGTGAGTCTTGAACTCCTGCGTCAACCAAAACTGTTTTAACCCAGCCAGCGATGATTGTCCGACTTGCAGGCTTGGCCTTTCCTCTTGTTGAAACAAACAGATTATTTATTTTACCACCTTCCATTCGTCTTGGTTGAGAGATTTCTATCAGTTTTTTAATCCAAAAAACAGGGTCAATCTTCCAATTATCTCTGGGTAAAAGTAGCCATCCAGCCTGTTTGTGATTAATTGTATCTGTTTTTGACCCAAAAAGCGGCCAAAACGTTATAGAACCATCTTCAATAATACATTTATCTTCTTCTACAGACAACAACGTGAGGTCGTGGACTCGTCTTCCTGAAGCTAGAAGGAGCAACGTGGCACACCGTCGAGCAACTTCAAACATACTGTCAAGATTGGGTTCTGACCGCAACAACCACTCCACAACTACCTGCGGATTCCATACCGGTGGCCTGATTTTATCTTTTGCTGCAGCTTTATTTGCTATTCCTTTCAATGCTTGTTGTACCAATATGTTAGAGCTAAGTTTTACTTCGTATTCTGGCTGACAAAATGCTGATATAAAAGAGAATAATAAAAGATTTACGTACCAGTATCGTTTTGTAGCTTAAGCCTTCTACTATATGTAAATAAATAAGATATTTAGCGAGGCCTTGGCCTCCTGGAGTTTCGTTATTTATCCAAGATACCTTACACCATTTTAGCCAGCGGGTCCAGGCAGGTTTATACGTTTTCAATGTGCTAGGTCGCCAGCTAGACTCAATGATATCTATCTCTAAGGCTGAGGCTACATTAGGCCGCGACGCGACCTGCGACACATGAGTGATTAAAACAAGTAAATGAATGCTCTCGGCTACACCGTACATCAAATATTACTACCGATCTTTTGATTTCTTTATGCGATAGGAACAACATTACTGAAATCACGTCATCGGCTACATCAACATATTATGAGCGAAATTGAAGCGAATTTATTAGAAAATTTCTCACTTGCACGACTAGTTCAATAGTGCTGCTAAATATGCGTGTGGCTACATTATGCGTATAGTAAACCGCGATGGATGATTTGATCGCATTCTAAGAAAACGACCGATTCAAATGAGTCATTGTTATGATAGCGGCTACATTACAACTGTACTTCAGAGCGTAAAAAACAAATACTCGTCAGTTATATTAAATGGCTACATTATTTGGGCGAATTTAAATGAATGAGCGATTAATTTTGCGAGAAGTTCAAAGTTACTGTTTTAGTGGGTTCGCTGTCAAGTGGGTAGATCACGCTACGGACATCGGACGAGGTGCGGGAGATGGGGGCAATACTAGTGCACTCGGCGCTCGCTCATGACAGTGCGACACGTTCAAACCAGTTTGTTTTGATCGCTCATCAAAGAGGTTTGTCTATGAATCTACGATGGACGTTGAGTTGTTTGTATCCGAAATTCAAGCACGTCCTGCAATATGGATGGCTAAACATGGAGCACAAACAAATGATGAAATTCTCCATATTTACTGCGCTCTTTATTTATTTCGTGAATCCAACATAATCTCTTTTTCATAAATAGTTCGTACTTGAGGGAAGAGCTTTCAAGCAAAAATACAAGGTTTGGTTTTGACAAAGCCATTGAAAATAATACACGTTACGTTTACACAAAGCTACAGCAACCTTTCGACTGTGTGAATGCCGCGAACTAAACAACCTCCCCTCGCGTCCCGCGCGCGTCGCATGTGTCGCCTGTGTGTGCTCCCTCTATGTAGCCATCTTGACACGGAGTCGCCGCGAATGTTTTAAGATCATTAAAATGCGATGAACTAGCGAATTCTCAGCGAAATCGCTGTTTTTCTCTTTTTATAGTGTAGCCGCATGAATCGGTCTTGCTAATTCGTTGTTGAGCATGTGTACTGTAGCCATGTCATCGCCGAATATACGCCGGAATTTCATGTACAGTAACAGTCAGAAGTCGACTGCCAATCTCGCAACACAATGGCAAAGCAATATTGGTGGTACTTATGACCTTCTTCTATAAGAACGTTTGACAACACTTACACATTAGCAACTTGTTGCCCGCTTAAGATTGTTATTACAAATTTCAATGAGTTGTGTAAGTGATACGGTGGCCAAATTGGTTGTTAGCGTTGGAACATCACTCACACGGATAAATATGCGTATGTGTGTATAGGCGCCGCCGCCCGTATAGCGCAAACGATAATGTGCATTGCGGTGGAAGTGGAATTTTGACCTTTGACTGTACATCAGAACGTTCGGCCAGTCGAGATAGGGAGCTGGAGCCATACCATGTTTTTCTCGTTTCGCTCTTACAGTCGCATCGCAAATCGCTCCCTACTGTAGCCTCAGCCTAAAGGTGTCCAGTCTCCTAGGAGATCATCCCACCCCGACATTTCCATGCCTCTAATACTAGCTTGTTTACTTGCGCAGGGGGTAGATTCGTTCTGCACTGATTCTAGGTTCTTGATTGTGAACGGAGGGGCTATCGCCCTTTTCTTTAGGTCTGTCCTCCAAAACACGTTCTTCCATCTCGGACAAATCACTAAGTATGTTTGTTCCCTTGGCTTCGATCAGGAATAATAGGACTTTGTGCATAAGACAAGGTGGCGGGAAGATCCACGACAATCTGTAATCCCAAACTAGGCTGAAAACATCGTGGGCTACAGCTTGTCGATCTTTCAAGTCTAGAGTCACGTATCTTAATACAACGTGAGCTCTTCTGGACGCCATCAGGTCCACTTGAGGGGTCCCCCACTTTTCGAAGATCAACTGACAAGCCTGGGGCAACAGGTGCCATTCTGCTAGGGCCTTGTACCTGGAAAGACTGTCGGCTATGCCATTGAGAGTGCCTGGGGGGTAGCTGGTTATTAGATTGATGTTGTATCGCTCCAAGAGATGGTAAATCATTCTTGTCAATTGCATCAGCCCGATGGATTTCGTGCCTGTCTGCGTAGAAAAGCTAAGGCGGTTCGGTTGTCGCTTTGAACAAGAACGGTTCTGTTGCTGCAGTCTATAGCTACATTTTTGTGGGAAAATGCCTTGTAAACAGCCAGTAATTCTTTCAGGTTCGAATGATATCGAAGCTCTTCTGGCAACCAAGGGCCTTGAATTTGAGTGCCCTTGATGTGCTCTTCCCATACACTCGCTGACGCGTCTGTAATTATATGGTAGGACACTGGAGCTGACCAAATCTTGCTTGTTGTACGGGTGTTCTGCAGCCACCAATCGATGTCTTCCTTGGTAGCCGAGCTCAGTGGGATTGTCACATCCGTCTTCAAGGCCTGGTTTAGGCACGACTGCAGATTCCGGTACCTCAGCATGCCGGTGGTTTATCACAAAACTGGAAAACTGTAGGGTTCCCATGATCTTTTGTAGATCCAATTAAGTTAGCGCCTTTTGCCCTTGAGCGCGAAGAAGTAGGTTTTTCGGAGAGGTTACCTTTTTTACTGGAAGACTTTTTCGGTTTAGTTGAGTTTTCCAGAGAATTCCGAGAAATTCCATTTCCTGAGCGGGTATGCCGGACGACTTTCTCTTGTTTATTACCCATCCGAGCTTGGTCATAAGGTCGATGGCCTGTTTCATTTGCCGTTGAAGAACTTGAGGACAATGATTCGCCAGGAGGAAGTCGTCCAAGTACACTATTACCCTTATGCCTTTTTCTCTTAGCTTCGGCGCTACCCAATTGGACAAGGTTGCAAACGTCCTTGGTGCGCTTGCAAGACCGAAAGCTAGACAGGTCATCGGGTAAGTTGTACCGTCGAAAATGAATCTTAAAAACCGACGGTGCGATTTCGCGACTGGTGTGTGGAAATAGGCCTGATGTAGATCGATTTTCATCATAAAGTCTTTGGTTTGCAGGAAATGAGTTACCTTCTGCATATTTATGAGCCGAAACTTCTTCGGTTGGAGGTAGAAGTTAGAGAGGCTTTCAGATTTAGAACCAGTCTTTGCGAGCCGTCTGGTTTTTTTACAGGGAACATGGTTGAGAGAAAACCGGGGTTCCGAGGAGCTACTTCGATCACTGAATCTGCCAACATTTGCCGTATCTCTTCGCTTAGCTCTGGTGACGACAGCATTCGGGCTTGATTTTTGTAAACAAGTCGTAAAGGTGGCTTTTCTAAAAAGGGTATTCGGTAACCTTGTATAATTTTTAAGATATGGACTGGAGCTCCCATGGATTGCCAGGTATGATGGTAATGGGGCAGTTGACCGGCTTTGAAAATCACGGCATAGTCAATATCTTCGTTGATTGTCTCTGTGGTCGTCTCTTTGTGTTTGGTTAGACTTATTTTTCGCATTGGGATACGGTCGTTTTCCTGCGAGTGTCTTTTCTTTTCCAGAAGCGGTAGCTTGCTGATTTCGGTTAGGCTGGTTATACCCTCGAAATGGCACTGCGGGGTCGGTTGACCGCCTTGGTGTGGTCTGGTTACGTTCGGTAGGTACGTAAAACCGGTTGTGTGTGACCTGGCTACCCTCGGCAGGTAGAAACGGTCTACGAAACACTTTAGAGCCACCTCCCAGCTTGACCACAGCATCACTGAACTCCTTCGCTTGAAAAAGATTCTCACAGCTAGGAGGCATTTTGCGCAAAATAGCCTTCTTTTACTTGTCCTTGACGGTGGACAGGTCGTTTTCCCTTCGCTGCTCAATTATATTTGCACGTCTTCCGCACACCAATTGCAAAATATCTTTAGACACGGACATGTAAGGACACGTTTTAGAGAACAGCTCATGAACCCTGGTAGTCAGCGAAGCCTTTGTTAAGCTCGTGTCGCCCGCGGCGCTCCATGCTAGCAAATCTTTTAGTGCCGTCTGCAAAGCTTCCTTTTGTGCAATCAGCATATTAGTCAGGGCTCCGAAATTTTGATCAAGTGACCTCGACTGGCAGAATTTGGTTTCAAAAGCACGTTCAATAGGCCAGTTCATCATTCAGTGCCAAATTGGTGAACGCAGGCGAAGAAATGTATTTCTTCTGAGCCTCCGCATAACAAACGCTATTCCACTCTGCACTACCAAGAAGTTAAATTTTACGCAGGTAACTGAGCTTAGATTCAGCAGTGCGCTTGACAGCCTCTGACGTTGTGCAATCGTCCCATTCAAAGTCAGGTTCAGCAGGTTTAATCAGACACGAGGCTACTGAATCATCATCATTCACGCTATCAAACAGATCGTCATTATCGGTCGTAGGTCTGGGCACGTCACGGTAATTTCTAGTTAACAAATATTTTAACTCGCTAACCTGCTTTTGTAGATAATCCATCCTCTGCTCGGACACGTCATCTCTCGTACAAGAACGTTTTGGCGTTGGTGGCCCGGTGGTATCCTCATTATCACCATCGTCATCACTACTACTGTACACTCGCCGTGGTCGCTTGTAGTTAATTTATCTTCCCACGCCACTCGTTCCTGGAACTGGGAAGCCAATTTCCTGTGCTTCGTCGTCACTCATATGTATTTTGACTTGAGTTGCACTTCTTATATTTTAAAAATATTATTTAAAAAACCGGCCAAGAGCGTGTCGGGCCACGCTCAGGTTAGGGTTGCGTAGTTTCCCGTCCGTCACAATAAGTGTTCCCACTTATGAGTTTAAAGGTGGGTATCCATTATGTAAAAATGCTTGCATATACGAATATACTACAAACTTAGTCCAGAAATTATTTTGTACAACTTTTTGTCTTTTTTGTACAAAAACTGTTGTTTCCATCAAGTTTAAAATGATTTTCCTAGAAATTCCTTATAAAGTTCTACTTTTCAGATTTTTTTCATATTTTTTAAACTTATGGTTCAAAAGTTAGAGGGGGGGACACATTGTTTTTTACTTTTGGAGCGATTATTTCCGAAATTATTGACATTATCAAAAAATGATTTTAGGAAACCCCTATTCATTTTTAAATACCTTTCCAACAATATATCACACGTTAGGGTTGAAATTAAAAAAAAAAACACTTCCCACTTTACATATAGGGGGGCTACCCTAATAATTTTTTTTTTTCCAATTTTTATTTTACCACTTTGTCGGCGTGATTGATATACATTGGTACCAAATTTCAGCTTTCTAGTGCTAACGGTCACAGAGATTAAGCGAGGACGGACAGACGGACGGACGGACGGACGGACAGACATGGCGAAACTATAAGGGTTCCTAGTTGACTACGGAACCCTAAATAGAACAAATTCAAAAAAGAATAAATTGGCGCATCCGATTATTCAACGTTAGTTCCAAACGGATCATATAGATGTCGCTGACAACCTGATTTATACACAATGCCTGCAATTTCTCAAATTCTTTTTATATAAGAGTCTGGATTGATTTTAAGCTTTGGGATACTTTTTAGAATGCTCAGATCCCAGCATCTCCGCCATGTCGCGACGGTGGTGTGCGTTTCTCTTATATTCATGTTATATTCAAGTTGTCCCCAAATTTACATTGTAATTTGTTTTATAGTAATAATATAGAATTTTACTGCTTCGCTATTAATATAAAGAGAAACCTCCGCCTTACGAAATGCCAGAAACACTCACCGATACGGATCACACACCGATACGAAGTGTCTCTCAATCCAGTCTCTTACGCTTCGGTCCTCAAAGGCACCGAAGTGGCTATCATCAGGTCAACCATCAGTTTATTCATTCTCTCAGGCGCGAATAGGACATCTGTAAGTTTAAACACCCATGAATCTCTGGGTTAAGCATTACCTATCTGTTTAAATAATAAAATGATTAATAAATCTATTTTGCTTTCTTACTAGTTTGTAACATCTTTGTGCTAATCAATCAGATTCTGGATTTAACCTCCTCTGCAGTAACACATTGATTTTATTATTAACCTTTGCAATTCTGGATTTGACTTTCCACTGCAAAAGCACATTGATTTTATCATTAACCTTTGCAAAACCTGTGTGCTAATCAATCAGATTCTGGTTTGCACCTCCTCTGCAGTAACACACACGCGTTCCAGTTGACTTCGGCCTTTTGCCTCTTCACCTGGAACGCTCCCCTTAATATGATACACATTTATGTATATACTTTTATAGCGCTCGTCGACGCAACATGGCCATGGAGAACAAACAAGGTCTGTGAGGTTTGTTGGCCCCTCCCACAAACCCCAGCGCTTTTTAATTTGTCCGGACATTTAATCCGGCTTAAGGTGCAAATGACGACCATTCACGCGCAGTTGCGCGATAATGGAACCTTCTCATCGAACCAGAACCGCGACTGAAGACAAGACAAGCCTTCACTTCCAATTAGGTGTTGCAAATTATTCAAGCAGGCAACCATGCCTTTGAAAAACATTAATTATCAAACATACCAAATCTTTAATTCTTACATAAACAGAAAGTACAAGCAAGCCAGCATGCACAAGCAAGCACAGCAAGCACAAGCAAGCAACAGCACAGCGTACAGCAAAACACGCGCGCGCGCGCACCCGCGTGCGCGCAGCGTACTTGCGGCAGCAAGTACTTAGCTTTCAAGGTGGCGCGTCTCACGGCCACCGGTGACAAGAATTTCTATAATCTTCTTGCACTGAATTTACTTTACTCAAATTAATTATTATCCAAACAAACTGTCATGGCGGGTTGGCGATATTTAAAAGAACGTTTTAGGTTTGGCGACGTCAAGTTGTTCATGCTGATTTAGTGTTGGCATCTCATTAATGCTATGGAATTAGATATTTACATTTATAGGTTTGAAACATCGCGATTCATCTTTCGCGACAACTCTTGAGGGCTTGGTTTATGTTAAGTTCTTGTATGCGGTCAGGTTTCGTTTACGATGGGTTATTTCCTTCTCACAGAGATACCAGTTGCTGAACTTCGAACATTCTGCTTTTATGTATCAAAATCAAAAAATCAAAGCATTTATATCAAGTAAGCCAGTTACAGGCACTTTTGAATTGTCGAAACAAAGATGAAAATTAAATGTAGCTACAGTCCCAGTCACAAGACATAAAAACTGTGAAAGTACTGTAGTTGCCCATTCCCTAGCGTAGATCTCTATGGAGAAGAACGGGCAAGAAACTCCATGGACACTCTTTTAAATCAGAATATTGTTACAAAATCTTGGTTACATCATTCACGTTGAGATGGTATATTATGTGAGAACAATGTAGCAAGATGTGCACGGTAAAAGTGTCCACAGCAAAAACACACAAACAAAAAAAGAAAATACAATTCAAAATAATTCATTCAAATAAGCCATGGCAACCAAGAGATGACCAGTCACAACTGACAGCGCCCGTTCACGGACATGACGCATGGATCAGCACCATTCAACTCAACCATTTTGAAGGGAACTAAATGATCCGACACATGCGCCACCATCAGCGAGACAATTGAGTGTGCATGACATACTCCAAACTGCCAGGGCACATTCAAGTCAAGAAAAGACGTAGGTTTCCAGTGAATGATAGCTTTCTAGTACATAGTACTCACACAATATGGGCTATGCATTTATATAATACTAAAGAGATTGATTCTATACAATGCAAAGATAGTTGTACAATCTTCAGCAGCTCCAACAATACAATTTAATGCTATCAATTTATGCGCCCCTGTCCATGTGGAGCAGGACCAGCATTGAGCCAAGCATTTTTATCAGCGATATAATCGCTCAACTTGTAATATGTTTGCTTACATAGTGTGCGTTTAATGCATGTTTTAAATTTCGTCTCATTCAGTTCAAGAATACTTTGTGGAATTTTATTATAGCATCTCAAACAGTACCCCATGAAAGATGAGTCTACTTTAGCGAGTCTGAAACCTGGCTGAACTAGTTGGTCCCTATTTCTAGTACTGTAATTATGTCTGTCACCCCTTTTACCAAAAAGGTGCAGATTTTTTCTGACGTACATTATGTTTTCGTAGATGTATTGACAATGTACCGTCATGATGCCAATATCCTTAAACAGTTCCCTTAGAGAATCGCGCCTACGAAGATTATATACGACTCTGATGGCTCTTTTCTGCAGAATAAATATAGACTCAATATCTGCAGCCCGTCCCCACAGCAAAATGCCATAAGACATTATACTATGAAAGTAACTAAAATAAACCAGTCTAGCGGTATCTACATCAGTATACTGACGGATTTTTCTAATGGCATAGGCTGCTGAACTTAGCCGCCCCGCAAGAGATGTCAAATGAGAACCCCATTGTAGCCTTGAATCAAGCGTAATCCCCAGGAAAACCGTTTTATCTACGAATTCAAGTTTCTCTTTATTCAATATTATATCACAATCACTACTTTTAACATTCGGTAAAGCAAATCTTATGCATTTGGTTTTTTTTTCATTTAATACCAAATTGTTTGCTGTGAACCAATTTTGGACCTGAAGTAGGGCATTATTCACGTCATCTAGATTTTGGGCCCGCCTATTTATCTTAAAAATTAGGGAAGTGTAATCAGCAAATAACACCATATTTTGAGGTTGGTTTTTCAGTAAATAAGGTAGATCATTAATATATACTATAAAAAGAAAAGGACCCAATATTGAGCCTTGTGGAACCCCCATTTTTACTTTTAACCCCTGTGAATTAACACCATTTATTTGAACATGTTGTTGTCTATCATTCAAATAAGATTTTACCAAACTAAGTGCAAGTTTACCCAGTCCGTAATGCTCAAGTTTCAAAAGTAATGTGTCGTGATTTACGCAATCAAACGCTTTGGAGAGGTCACAAAAAATTCCTATGGCGTCTTGTGACTCTTCCCACGCAGTAAATATATGCTTTAATAAGGTTACACCGGCGTCAGTTGTACAACGTCCCTTGGTGAAGCCATACTGTTGATCATGTAAGATTCTGTTGGTGTTAAAATGATAGAGCATTTGATTACTTTTTCAAAACCTTGCTAAAAACTGGCAACACGGATACAGGTCTATAATTATTAGTATCTTTACTGTCCCCGGATTTGAAAAGAGGTATGACTTTACTGTATTTCATTAAATCAGGGAAAACTCCTTGGTCTACACATAAATTAAAAATTAAAGCTAAGTAAGGGGCTATAGTCTCAAGTATGGATGTACAAACTTTGACAGACATTCCCCATAGATCTTCGGTTAGTTTGATCTTTATTTGCCGGAAAGTTTTAATAACAATCATAGGGTTAATGTGTTTAAATTTAAATTCAACCAGGCAGCCAGACACATTCGCCTTTAATAACCCAATTGAGAGTTCAGGTGAGGAAATAAGAGCCTTCGTTGTTTTTTGTGGTATATCGGTAAAGAACTTTACAAATTCTTGAGCTACTTCCTGATTAGAGCTCTTAGGACCACATGCTGTATCTAATGTGTAGCTAGTGTTACGTATTTTCTTCCTGTTAGTCTCGTTATTTATAACTTTCCAAACTGTCTTTATTTTATTTTCTGCTGTTTTGATCTTGTTGCTAATGTGCAGTGCTTTAGCAACCTGGCATGTATTTCTAAAAATGTTTGAATACTTAGCAACATACTTGTTAAAAGTTTCAGTGTTTATAAAAGGCTTAAGGCCATAAAGCTCAAATAGTCTTTCCCTACTTTTTCTGATACCTCTAGTTGCCCAATCACTAAATATGAATTTAGGGCAAATACTTTTTGTCTTCTTTTCAAAAGTTTTATTGAATTCCGTGTGAACTATTGAAAAGAAACGATCATACAATTGATCTATATTAATATCATCAAGGCCCATAACGCTTAACTTGTTCTGTAGCAAAATATTATACCTATTTATGTTATGTATTATGTTTATGTACACGGAAGAGTCCCCAGTAGTTGCTATATATGAAGGGATAGGTAGGGATAAGGGCTTGGCGGCTTTTGTTGGGTCCTTTAGATAACTTACATAAAGAACAATTTTGGAAATTGTAGGAGATCTGGAAGCTTTAACTATCTATTTTTCGTTGAAATATGATCTCTGAGTTTACTATCTATCTAATAGTTAACATATTTCGTATTCTTACTATTCTAATGTTAAGTGTTTTAAATTTTTATTTATAATAGGTACGAGTTGACCAACTTTGCGTAGTTTGATAAACTGAATTGCTAAATTTATTATACTGTATTGGCATGTGTGGAATCCTGCAACAGGTTAGGTTCCTTAGAGCTTCTTTTTAACCTATTTTTGGCTACCGGTCCCCTTTTTCTGGACGTGTAAATGTGAATGGGTAAATCGGCTAGAACGGTATCTTGAGTATATCGCGGTGCCGTTTTCTGGCGGCTTGCAGAGGGGGTGCTGTTGAGGTACGTATTCTATTTCGGGTTCGCGGTTCTTATTTCTATTTTCTATTAACGCGGTACGGTTTGATAAAGAAGTTTCGTTGATGATAATGTAGAGTTCTTTCATTCGCGTCCTATGGTTCTGAACATACTGTTGCATAGACTGTCGGGTGAAGTCCGTGTCTATGATATCGCGTGGATCGAAATGTCCGGTTAGTAGGTCGAATGGTCTGCATTTAGTGAAACTGTGTATTGAGGAGTTGTAACCGATTATAGCATAGGGCATAAGATTTGCGGTGGCCTCCTCTTTATGTTTTAGCTTTAGTATTCTTGTTCCAGGAGTGTTGAATAGAATCGCTCGATATTACCGTTATCGTTAGGTGAATGCGGCAGAACCCTATGGTGGTTTATCTTGTGTAGGCGTGTGAATTCCAGGAACAGTTGGTTAGTGAATTCTGTTCCGTCGTCAGTCACTATGGTTAGTGGGACTCCATAGTGGGTGCAATATCGCAGCAATGACTGACGTATACTAATACCCGTGCCATCTCGGAGATGGTATGCCTGCCCATATTTGGTAAAAACATCCATAAATGTGACGTATTGTTCGTTGTGGACGGTGAATAAATCCATAATTATGTACTATCTCGAAGGGTTTCGTCGCCGGGGGCACGATATTAAACTGGGGTCTAATAGGTCTCCGGTCGTATTTGGCTTGTCCGCAAATGGTGCATTCATTAATGAATTTGGTTATTTGGTCCTTCATTTTAGTCATATTCACTAAGTTTCAGCCTCCATCTGTCAATCGCGAGTTGGGTTCCTTGAGGTTTATGGACTGTCAGCATTTTAAATTTACGACCGAACAAGTACGGTCTGAAGTACTTGGTGGCCCAGACTATAGCGAGCAGTTCCTTTTCGATGGTACTGTAGTTGAACTCACTTTCATTCAGGGTTCGGGACGCAAAACACACGGGTTTGTCGGAGCCTACGGGTCCTTGGGAGAGTACGGCACCAATGGCAACGTTTGAAGTGTCTGTCGTCAGTGTGAATTCCTTATCAAAATCAGGATACTGCAGTATGGGATCATTCGTTAGGAGTATCTTGCATTTTTCAAAGCTGCTTATGTACTCGGAGGCTAGAACAACTTTCCTACCTTTTTTCAGGCACGCTGTGAGTGGTTTCGTAATCTTTGCAAAGTCAGGAATGAATTTACGGTAATAACCTACAAGTCCTAAAAATTGCTTGATTTCCTTTGGAGTTCTTGGGATAGGGTATTTCTCTATTGCATGAATTTTATCCGGATTAGGTTTTATCACCTCGCTACTTGTTATATGTCCGAGGTAACCAGTCTCACGCTTTAAGAATTCGGATTTGTCCATTTGGACTAATGTCTGAAATAAAAAGATTTTTTTTTTTTTTTTTTTTTTTTTATTTGGATCTTGAAATTCGACTCCCGGAGTCTATGGAAAACCTTCCCGAGATTGATGATTTGCTCCTGCAGTGATGTGGAGAAGACAATGATGTTGTGTGAGACTGCACAAACAGACTCACGATGTCCGCGATTACGCGGAGCCCTAATCAAAATAATATTTGTCCAATCGACAAGTGAAAACAACTATTCAACTATTAGATACACTTACCATCACGTTGGTACCGGTGATGTGACGTAGTCCCTGATCACGTCGTATCTGAGTGGGGTGTAAGTATAACTGTGGTTTGTGTGGTGTATGTGTAGTTATGTAAGATTCGACGGTTCCAAAGGACGCGCGCGGCTCGTACCGTCGACTCCCGGATCAAACCTTCAGATCCCACACGTGGCACTTTTCACCAATGTTCAACTGAATTTTATCCCGGTTTGCTAACCCAATCGGGGATTCACAATAGTCCAGCACTAAATTTAGGAATTTACCGGCGTTCAAATGACACAAAAAAGGCCGGACATAACCAACAAATCACTCGCGGTCAAGACCCAAAATGGCGAGATTTCTCAATTTTCACTCAATTATCAACAAAATATCAAACACCGATCAGGATTGTATCGGATTACCATTAACTCAAAGTTTCAATCAATAATTACACGACAGCTGCGTGCACCAAATTACAAGACCACGGAAGCGAGTTTTTTCCAAACCAATATGGCACTGACAAGCAAAAACGTCATCGCACAGACAACGAAACGTAATCTGTCAAACGTCAAAAAGGTGCGTTCAGAGACTTGGTGGATGAAACAGATGTCGTCAAGATATACGAGGCATATGTCATTCTGGAGACCTCTGAGGACATTGTCCATAACCCTCTGGAATGTGGATGGTGAATTTTTAAGTCCCATGCGCATTCGAAGAAACTCGAAATGCCCGTGCTCTACATTGAAGGCTGTCTTTTGTACGTCTTGGGGGCCCATTTCGACTTGGTAAAAGCCGCTGGCCAGATCTAGGGTGGTAAAGTACTGGCACCTCCCTAGTTTATCAAGGACATCATTAATATTCGAGATGGGGTACTTGTCGTTGATGGTTTTCTCATTGAGCTTCCTGAAGTCAACTTAAGCGTCATTTCTTTTTGCCTGAGGCGTCCATTTTCTTGGGGACCACCCAGATGGGCGAGCTCCACGCTGAATCCGAGGGCCTTATTATTCCTTGGTCTAACATCTTCGTAACCTGCTCCCTAACCTCCTGACGTTGAACGAACGGGTATCTGTAGCTCTTTGTGTATACCGGGACCTCAGCCGTGGTTTTCATATGGTGTTTTATTCGATTGGTAAAAGTTAACGCTTCGCCTTCAACGTAGAATACATTGGAATATTTTGAGCAAAGGGCTATAAGTTTGGCCTTGGCGGTCACCTCCTGAGCTCGCGCGGTGCGATGTTCGGTGTTCGTGCACTCGTTATTAAATAGGCTCGCGCGCACTGGTCAATCGAGTGATATTATTATATCGTTCGGACTCGTGTTCTCTATTTCTAGGTAGCCGCGGTGATTATCTACAATGGTGAGACACTCGCGTAAAGTACAATTGCATATGGTCTGTTTACTGACTAATGCTGCACCGTCTGGAGCGTCGATCGGTATTCTAACTAATTTCGAGGATTGAGCGGGTGTTATGTCCTCGTACAGATTGACATTGCAGGAAGTGTACATATGGATAGGATTTGATGATGTACGCGTTACCAATCTCCGATCTTTTAAGTCTATTTTGGACTCCCATTTAGTTAGCAAGTCTAGACCGATTAAACCGTCGAAGTACTCATGGAAGCGATATACGAATAAATTGATACCCTCCGGGTCATTAAACTCCGCGAAACAGGGTAGACTTATAGAATGGTTATTCCTGCTGACCGCGTGCACGTTGGTAACTTCAAACGGGTCGTAGTTCAAGGAAAAATTTGAGAAGTATTTCCCTACGGCCTCTGGGCTGATGAAAGATTGGTTCGCGCCGGTGTCGATTAGCAATTTCAAGGGTGGTTCTGATATTAGTATGTAAGGCAACTGATCGTCCGGCCCTGGTGCTAGCCATGGTCCGGAGCGAGACGGAATGGGACGCCGTCACCTCCTTCTGCGAAGCAGTAATGCTAGAGAAGGAGGTGGCGGAACGCGAGAGGGAGAGAACCTCTCAACGTCCCGGCCGCTGCGGGAGACGCCCCGGGCGTCGGGGGCCACCACTACGTGGCCCCCGACGCCGGGGTTGCGGGACTGTTCGAAAGAGATACCGTGGCCCCGGAACACAAAGTGCGATGAAGGAACTGGGCGGAGCAGGAGGGAGTGTCAGACTTTTACTGACTAAAACCCATACATGTTCATCAGTAATGTGGCAGCTCCAGGGTAGGCAGTCTACCCAAAAGTCCAGGGCCTGCAACAACAGAGGTCTCTGTTTTGACCTGGGCAGGGTCCCGACTCTTCAAAATTTCCCTGGCGCGCATACTTATTATGTCACCCAGGTTCAACATCTGGTCATAATCCGCAACAACCTTATCACGGGCTGCTTGACCCAATGCTTCCAGGTCAAAGTCCAAAATCAATTCATTGAAGCGAGCAAACAAAGTGTCAACCCTAGGAGGTGAGGCTCGAGCCTTGGTGCAGCACTTGCCGGTGACCGACTCGGCCTATCCCACCGCTCTGGAACTTCTGTCCCGACGATACCAGAACAAACGTTGCCTGGCTGATGTCCATATTGACGGTTTGGTGGCTGTCTCGACCATCTTTGGCTTTGCGGTGATGGGCCCAGTGTTGAAGGCTGCCCCTCCACCTGAGCCTGATTTTGCGTTGGCGTGTGGCTCCGCTCTCTCTGACGCTGTTCAGAGGTTTTGGGAGGTTGAGGAGCCACCGCAAGTGGCCCGCTTGAACCCGGAACATGAGGAGTGCGAGTTGTTCTATCAGAACAACACAGGTCGACTCCGTTCCGGTCGGCTCGTAACACGGTTGCCTTTTGTTGCAGTTCGACCACCTCTCGGCGAGTCCAGACCTATGGCCGAGAAGAGATAGTTGGCGATGGAGCGCCGTATGGCCTGGGATCCGGTGCTGCGGCAGAAATATTTAGATTTCATGCGTGAGTACGCAGACTTGGGACACATGTCGGTGTCAAATTTGGATTGGCGCTCAGTTGAGCATTACTTTCTGCCGCATCACGCGGTCCTCAAGGCATCCACCGGTAAGCTGCGCACAGTGTTTGATGGGTCTGCGCGGACTTCCTCTGGTGTCTCTTTGAATGATTGCTTGCACTCCGGCCCCAAATTGTTGAGGGACCTTTGTGATGTCATCACGTCTTTTCGTCGTCATCAAGTAGTCTTTGTGGCTGACATCAAAATGATGTTCCGGCAAACGGTTATTCACCGGGATGACAGACGTTATCAGTTGATCCTGTGGCGAGAGAATCCCCGGGACCCCATGGTTGTTTATGAGCTCAACACGAATACGTACGGCCTTCGATCGAGCCCTTTTGTTGCTATTCGTTCGCTTTGGGAGCTCGCGGACCGAGAACGCTTGAGGTTCCCTCGGGCGTCCGCCATCTTGAAAACGGACTTGTATGTTGATGACGTCTGCACTGGGGCTTCCACGGTTGAGGAAGCTATCCTGTTGCGTGACGAGTTGGTTCAAATTTTGGATTCCGCTGGCTATGAGTTGCGTAAGTGGGTGTCCAACTCGCCAGCACTGTTGGAAGATGTGGAAGAGGATCATAAGCAGGATCCTAATTTGTTTGAAAATGCTGACAACCCTGCTATGTTGGCCGTTCTCGGCGTTCAGTACCGACCAGTCCAAGACACCTTTACGTATGATGTCGATTTGGAGTCACCACACACTTGGACTAAACGACTGGTATTGTCTACTGTCGCGAGAACCTTTGACCCGAATGGTTGGATATCCCCGGTATTGTTTTGGGCGAAATGTTTTCTCCAGCGCCTTTGGACCGCGGAACTTGGTTGGGATGAGCCACTTCGGGAAACCCTTTTGGAAGATTGGCTCCAATTTGTATCCGCACTTCCTGCGGTCAACGAGGTCACGTTACCACGCGCTATCCTCCCCCCTGGGAACTATACTGCTACCCTTCATGGGTTTTGTGACGCATCTTCGCACGGTTATGCAGCTGTTGTTTATCTGCGCACCGTCAGCGCGACAGGCCAGGTGAAGTTGTCACTGATCATGGCCAAGAGCAAGGTGGCCCCCCTTCGGACGGCATTGACCATCCCTAAGCTAGAGTTGTCAGGGGCGGCGCTTCTTGTGCGTCTCTTGAATCACGTTGCTCAAACTTTGGGTGGATCTGTGAACATTCGGAATTCTTACGCCTGGACGGACAGTCAAATTGTTTTGTGCTGGTTGAAGACGTCCGTCCACTCCTTGGAGGTCTTTGTTGCGAACCGAGTGTCACAGATACAAAATTCCGAAACGCCTTTGATTTGGAGGCACGTGCCTGGAGACTTGAACCCCGGCGACGTAGCCTCACGTGGGTGCATGGCCCCCCGCCTGATTGTGCACCCCCTTTGGTGGGGACCGGATTGGCTGACTCGCCCCGAGGATGATTGGCCTCGAACGCCAGTTTTGATGTCGGATCCTTTGCCCGGGCTTAAGGTGCTCGCTGTTGGGACGAAGGACCCTCCGTTTCATCCGGATATTTTGTTGAATCGATACAGCTCCCTCGACAAATTGTTGAACGTTACCTCGTGGATCAGGCGTTTTGGTCACAATGCTAGGAATCCAGGGGACAAGCGCCTGTCACCGGTTCTCTCTCCTCAAGAGCGACAGGAGTCACTCCTCCTGTGGGTTCGCTCTGTGCAGGCCGTACACTTTGAGAAGGAGATCGAGACCTTGAAGTCCGGTAGAGTTAAGTTGTCGGGAGCCGTTAGTAAGTTGAACCCCTTTTTGGATGAAACGGGTCTTTTGCGTGTTGGAGGACGGTTGAGGCACTCTAGCCTTCCTTATGGGGTCCGTCACCCCCTTTTGTTGCCCAAGGCGGGCCATTTGATTAAATTGTTGGTGACTGATCGTCACATTAAGAACTCGCACGCCGGTTGCAATGCGCTGTTGGCCATTCTGCAGCGAGAGTTTTGGATTTTGTCGGCTCGTCGTACCATTCGTAGCATCGTCTTCCGTTGCATACCGTGCTATCGGACTAAGGCCCCAACGATGCAGCCCCAGATGGGAGACTTGCCTGTTGATCGTGTCAATGAGGCGAGGCCCTTTGCAGGCGTAGGAACGGACTTTGCTGGTCCCTTTTCGATAAAGACGTCTACCCTTCGCAATAGTAAAATTGTCAAGGCTTATTTGTGCGTATTTGTCTGCCTGTCAACTAAGGCAGTGCACTTGGAGCTGGTATCCTCCCTCTCGACGGAGGCCTTTGTGGCAACTTTGGATAGATTTACGTCTCGCCGTGGGTTACCTTCTCTGATCAGGTCTGATTGCGGTACCAACTACAAGGGTACAAGTAACTATTTGAAAGAAGTGTATGACTTTCTTAATGAGAGCCAGGTTGACATTGGTAACAAATTGGCCCGTCGAGGGGTCACTTGGTTGTTTGACCAGCCAGCCTGCCCCCATTGGGGGGGGTATTTTTGAGGCCGCGGTGAAAGCAGCAAAGGGACTCTGGCGGAGATTGTTGGGAGACACCGTTCTCACCTTTGAGGAATTAGCTACGGTATTTTGTCGCATTGAAGCGGTACTAAATTCGCGTCCATTGTGCCCGCTCTCTTCGGACCCTAACGATTTGGAGGCTCTAACCCCGGGCCATTTCTTGATTGGACAGCCACTTGTCGCTCTGCCTGCCTTTTGTTGATGTGAGCCAAAATCGGCTATCGCGGTTTCAGTTGGTGCAACAGCTCACTCAGAGCTTTTGGAAGCGTTGGAGCTTAGAGTATCTGCACATCCTCCAGCAGCGCGTCAAGTGGACTGATAAAACTCATCCGCCCAAGATAGGAGACCTCGTCCTTATTAAGGATGCCAACCTTAAGCCTCTGTATTTGCGCCGGGGGCGCATTCTCAATTTGGTGGCTGGCACCGACGGGGTACCTCGTTTTGCTGAGGTTTTGGTGGATGGATCGGTTATGAAGAGAGCGGTCGCAACCTTGTCAAGACTGCCAATTGATTAGCGGACGGGACGGCCCGTCCGGGGGGGGTAGATGTTTCATCCCATAAGTTTCTGAACGCAGTTTTTTGACGTTTGACAGATGACGTTTCAGTTGTCAGTGCGATGACATTTGGTTGTCAGTGCGATTTTGGTTGGAAAAATGGTCGCTCCCGTTTTGTTTTTTTTTGGTGCACGCTGCTGTCGTGTAATTATTGATTGAAACTTTGAGTTAATGTTAATCCGATACAATCTTGATCGGTGTTTGATATTTTGTTGATAATTGAGTGAAAATTAAGACATTTCGCCATCTTGCGTCGTGACCGCGAATAATTTGTTGGTTAAGTTGCCGGCTTTGTGTCGTTTGGATGCCGGTAACTTCCTGAATTCAGTGCTGGACTATTGTAAAACCCCGATTGAGTTAGCAAACCGGGATAAAATTCAGTTGGACATTGATGAAAAGTGCCACGTGTGTGATCTGAAGGTTTGACCAGGGAGTCGACGGTACGCGCTGTGGGGCGTCCTTTGGTTACCGTCGAATCTACATAACATCACATACACAACACAAAACACATTTACACTTACACCCCACCCAGATACGACGTGACCAGGGACTACGTCACTTCACCAGTACCAACGTGATGGTAAGTGTATCTAATAGTTGTTCTCCTTGTCGATTGGACAAATATTATTTTAATTAGGGCTCCGCGTAATCGCGGACATCGTGAGTCTGTTGGTGCAGTCTCACACAGGTAACATGAGTGGTCGTATGACGTAAACTCATTCATGTTCATTTCCCGATTTTTAAAGTAATTTGTTGTTGGCAACAGGGACATGTTACTTTGAGCGTTATACGTTTGGGGTACCGCACGGAATATTGGCTGCGTCCGATTATGCATGCGGTTTTGGGGCTGGTGGTTAATAAAGTTAGGGTTGAACCTAAATGGTGGTGGTGGTGGTAGTTGGTTGGGTCTGATTCCTATGGGATTGGGCCAGTTGGGAATTGGCTCTGCTAAATTGCTACTACGTTGAGGAACTAGGTTGGTATTTGATGAAAACTCACTACGTTCGTGTAAATACATAACGCTAAGTTCTTCCTGTAGGTACATATTCGTGGGCCTTCTCAATAGTGTCGGGATGCATACACCGAATGCGGGATCCTAATGGTTCCCTTAATCCTCTCACAAAAGCCTGCATGGTAACTTTTTTTTACAGTGTACGTTTCGCTTCTATTGTAAAAGAAATCTGCTCGTGTAACGTTACATACGTCATCATCGTACTGAACAAGGTTTGGCATTCCTCATAGAATTCCTGGGGTGTCCTATTTCCCTGCATAGCTAAGGAAAAGTCTCTATACAAGGCGGTCTCATCTCGTTGATCTGAGAAATTATTGACTAGGGCCGTTCGGATACCTAGCTAATTTTCAGGTACGCCGTTGGAATTGATGGTACAGGCGGCAGTGCCTTTTACTTTATTTAAGATGCCATTTAATACGCATAAGTTGCTTAACTCACTACTGTAACGCCAGATGCCTCTAGCCAGCCATTAAGCCACCCGACTTGACAGCCGTCAAGCCTGCCACGCCTAGCCGCTACGTCACTTCCCCACCACGAGAGCCTAGCCCTGCCAAACTGCGAGCCGGGGGAGGTGAGGTAGCCGCCAGCCAGCCAGTCTTATAAAAGCCCGGAGCGATGATTTTGTGTGATCACTTAATAATAATCATTGAAAGGGAAAACTCTGCCCGAATAAAAGCTTAAATACATATTGCAGTTTATTTCTTACCAATGTCTTTACATTCAGAAGTGGTATCGAAAAAAAAAACCTACGCGACGCTCTGCTACAAACAAACGTCGACAGTCGCCTAGTCGGGAGGACGAAGATTCTGCGTCGGTAAACCAGATGTCTGAAAATTCAAACGAAGAAGGTCGATGCACACCACCTTTAAGGAAAATATTGAAGAGTCTCCTAGCACAAGAAGTCGATAAATCATTCAACGATCTGGAACACAAAGTGCCTACCCACATTCGTCGAAAAAAAAAACACCGTGCTGCATCGTTAATTCCAGAATTTTACCCAGAAAACGAAGAATGCGGCCAGCAACCACGTAGTAACACCTGCGATTGACACTACAAGTTCCAAGAAGTATCCTTCTCTCTGCCAGCAACGGGTCTACGCGGAAATGAAGGCTACCTCAAGGTCGTCAACAGCGGAGCCAAGGATATCACAAAGAAAAAGAAGGAACCGGCCTACTTCGCGCTGAGAGCTGCCAGGAACCATGCATAAATAGCCAGGTCAGTCAACATGCCAATATTTGCAAAATGCCATTAGCCGAATGTGTTTTACAATTTTATTGAGTGCCTCACGTGTTGACAATTATGCTATTTATTTTTTTTGGCGCAGCCGTGAGGCACTCAGCACATATTATGTTTTCCTCCTTATTTTGTATCTTTTTATATTAAGTATTGTGTATGTGCTTTATTAGCTGACGTCAAATAAACATTTTTCTTTCTTTCTTTTCTTTCTTTCTATTGTAGGGTAGTCGTAGACAAAATTAGGGTAGGCCCAATAAGTAAATCTGATGATAATCAGTTTATTAACTCGGTATTGTAATTATTTTGCTTTATTTCAAATGCGCATTAGATTATCCAATAATGAACCAGTACACCGTAGGCCTATAGGCACATCACGAACAAGAGATTGTCAAAATTATTGAGCTATTAGAAGCAAGCATTATAAAAGAATCCGAATCAGATTACGCTTCTCCCATTGTTTTAGTTAAGAAGAACGGAGGTAGTCGTCTATGTGTCGATTACCGAGCACTAAATGCGTTAACTATCCGCGATAGGTATCCATTACCTAATATCGATGAGCAAATTTCTAAATTATCTGACTAGAACTATTGCAAGAGTGATTTAGCCCAAGGGTACCATCAACTTAGCATTCATCCATAAGATACACACAAAATAGCCTTTGTCACAACGCAAGGACATTACGACTATAGGGTTCCCTTGCTAACGCTCCCTCAGTGTTTATGCATTTAATAAACAAGGTCGTAGGTACATAGTTTACAAAATGCCAAAGTAAATCGTTTAGAAAAATAACTTTAGTAATTTCATCAAACTGTCGTCACGTCTTGCTACCGTCACTCGATAGTCAAACAGGTTTAGATTTATTGGACAAAGTTCTTGAAAAACTGTAAACGGAGAATTTTAAAATTAAATATGAGCAAAAATGTTCATTTTTACAAAATAGGATTTCTTATTTAAGTTAAATATCATGTGACGGTATTTAACCAGCAGATGAATTTAAGTTGGTAGTTGTGTCTTAATTGATCCCGTTTCGAGTAACATACACGAAGTGCGTCAGTTTATAAGTCTATGTAGGTATTTCCGTATTTTAGGAAGTTCATTCATGACTGCAATAATTGCTCGCCCACATACCTACAGAACTAAAAAAAATACGATGTGCGTATGGGGCGAGTCACAAATATCTAGTTTTGAGAATTAAAAAAAAATATATGTGATAAGCCTACCTACCTATCTTAGTTAGCCAACAAAAATTCAAGCGGATGCATGCAAGTTAGGTATTGCAGGCATTCTTTTACAAAAACAGATTGACGGTAGTTTGTGCCCTGTCTTGTATTTTAGTCGCGCTACCAGTCGGGAAGAAAGTGTTTATCATAGTTACGAGCTCGAGACTCTTGCAGTGGCAGAATCGTTGCGAAGGTTTTGTATATGTGTTTGTAAAAATGTCCGTGTAGTTACGGACTATACTGCAGTACTAGATATATTATAATGACTAAACGTGATCTTATTCCGCGCATTGCTCGCTGGCGGCTTTTAATTCAAGACTTATGATATTGATTACAGACCAGGTGAGCGTATGAAGCTTAACCGATAGATGCCGTTAATGTGTAGGTACCGTTTAGAAGACGTAAACGATTGGTTTAGTACAGTGCAATGTCAAGATGAAAAGTCGAAAGGTAATTTTGATTTACTGCAAAGTGGGTGTACAGATAGTGATATAGTGAATAATTATGTAATCGTTGAGTACACGTTAGTATTGATAGATGCTTTCTTAAATTCGTTGTTTCTGAGCCAAGACCTTAGACGTAAACGATTGGTTTAGTACAGTGCAATGTCAAGATGAAAAGTCGAAAGGTAATTTTGATTTACTGCAAAGTGGGTGTACAGATAGTGATATAGTGAATAATTATGTAATCGTTGAGTACACGTTAGTATTGATAGATGCTTTCTTAAATTCGTTGTTTCTGAGCCAAGACCTTGTACTGTCAATTCAGTGGAGATAGTCAAAGTAACGCATAATTAACGCTCCAGTACTTATTGTTTATGATACTCTGTGGTAACGCTACGCCATGCCACACCATGTGTGCAAGGTACAGCCCATGCCAAGCCAAGCCAAGCCAAACCAACCCAAGCCAACACACCCTTTTTTTTTTTTTTTTTGTTTGCGCTGGAAAAAAATGCATTACGCATACCCTCCCATCGGGGGATGGGGGGGTTATGTGGGACTCCCCGGTCTAACCCGGTATACCCAATAAAACGACCCAGCGACATTCCCGCTTCGTCTTAGTGGCGGGGGACTGGGAAACCGGCACAGCCTTTACGTCCAGTCCTCCGCCGACGATTGCCCTTCATGGCGGACCCCTCACACCCTCTCCGTAGGGAGGGGGACGGGCCCGGGAATGACCGACGAAGGTGGTGACGGGTGCAATGCGGGCTAAGGCACCCCCGTGCCTGTCGCCCGCCCGTCGCCACCATGAGGAGGGAGAGGACGGCGCCTTCTCCCCCTTCTTCGTCTGCGGAGCGGCGCAGCAAGAGGATCGTCCACCCGCGCGCGTTCCGCCTCCTCCTTTTGCGAGATTACGTCCTCGCAAAAGGAGGCGACCGCTGCCCAGGCCTCCTCACTCCCCAGCATGGCGTTGACCACGCCGGGAAGCGAGAGGTCCGGTCCGACCACCGCGGTCAGACCGCGGCGCAGCTCGGACCAAGCCGGGCACACCTCGAGGGTGTGCTGCGCCGTGTCCTCCGCCGCGCCGCAGTCGTGGCACGCCGGGGTCTCCTCCCTCCCGATCCGGTGCAGGTGCGATCCGAAACAGCCATGCCCGGACAACACCTGGACCAGACGGAACGAGAGGAAACCGTGGGACCACTCGAGCCAGCTCCGCAGGACCGGACCAAGCGCGTCCAACGTCCGGCGGCCAAAGGCGGCGGTGGCGAGGTCCTCCGTCCAGTGGAGGACGATGGCGTCCTTCGCCTCTCGCTGCACGGCCTCCCGCTCTTCGGCGAGCGCCTTCCGGTGCGCCTTCCACTCGTACACTCTGGCGAGCACCCAAGCCTCCAACTCCCAAGGAGGGGTGCCGGCCAGAGCGCACGCCGCCGAAAAGCCCACCGAGCGGTAGGCCCTCGCCACCCGCTGTGCAATGGCCCGTTGGGGCCTGCGGATGGCGGTCGCATTCTCCCTCCTATAGAGGGAGTCCGCCCAGATGGGTGCCCCGTAAAGGGCCATGCTCCGCAAGATGCCGGCATAGAGGCGCCGGCATTTCGCCTTGGGCCCCCCCAGGTTTGGGAGGAGCCACGGGAGGGCGTCCGCGGCCTTCAACAGGCGCGTCGACAGCCCGCTGAAGTGTGGGCCGAAGCGCCACCTGTCGTCCAGCACCAGCCCCAGATATTTCATCTGGGGCTGGACCCCTATACGGACGCCCTCCACGACGATGTGGGCGTCGGGAGGGCAGCGCTGCCGGGGACCGCGAAAGTACACGGCCTCCGTCTTGTCCACGAAGAGGACCTCTCGGTCTTCCAAGTAGCTGGCCAGGAGGTTCCGCAGGTATTGGGGAACTCCGTGATACCGGAGCGCCTCCAGTATCGTCGAGTGGGGCACGGAGTTGAATGCATTGGCAATGTCGAATGACACCGCCAGCACTCCGTCCCCCGCCTCAACCGCCTCCTTCACCTGGCCCTTGAGTAGGGCGCATCGATTGTTGAACGCTCTCGACGGAAGCCGAATTGGGCGTCCGACAGGTCCGGCCCTACCCCCCGCAAATGGCTATCAAGCCTGGAGGCGACAATCCCCTCGAACAATTTACCGACCTCATCAAGCAAGACGATGGGCCGGTATGCCGAGGGGGAGTCCACCGGGCGTCCCTCCTTTCGGAGGAGGCATAGCTGCCCCTCCTTCCACAGTTTGGGGAACCTCCCAGTCGTAAAGCACGCGCTGAAGAGGTCCCGAAACCTGTCCTCCATTTCGGAGGCGGCGATCGCCACCACCCGTGCGGGGACACCGTCCGGTCCGGGGGCCGTCTTCTTCGCGCGGAGGTTGAGAACCCCCGCATAGAACTCCGCCGCCGTCACCGGGGGGACCTCCTCCTCTGGCGAAACCGCCCCTTGTGGGGGATCCATCGTTGGCGGAGTGAAGTCGGTCCTGTGCGGAAACAGGGACCGGACCACCCCATCCAGCAACGCAGGTTCCAGTGTCTCCGTCAGTGGGGGACCATAGGGGCGTAGCTGGCTCCGCGCCGCTTTGTATGGTCTCCCATAAGGATCCCTGTCGAGACCCTCCAGCATCTCGGCCCTCGCCGAGTCTTCTGCAGCGCCCATTGCAGACTTGAGAACCGTCACGGCCTCTCGGTAAGAGGCGTATAGGCTGTCCTCTTCTGCCCGGACTCGGTTCTGGGCACTGCGCCGTCGGCTACGCGCGTATGCCCTTCTGGCCGCCACGCAGGCGGCCCGGAGCTCCGAAAGCTCCTCTGTCCACCAATAGACGGCACGACGGGGAGGCGGACGGCGAGACCGAGGCATGCTGGAGTTGCACACCTTGGTCAGGGACCCCTTGAGCCGGACCGCTGCGGCATCCACGTCCAGGACCTCGACAGGGGGCGACAGCCAGTCCTGGAGAAAGGCCGCCTCTTTGGCTGCCTCCCGATCCAGGCGGGTGAGTGCCCACCGCGGGAAGGGAGATTGCCCAGCGCGGGCCATCCCACCCGCCTGGGTGGAGATGTCAAACCGCACATATCGGTGGTCCGACAAGGTCTCCACCATCTCTACCCGCCAGCTGGCGACGCGGGCAGCTAGCGCGGGGGTGGCAAACGAGACGTCCACCACCGACCCACCCTGTTGCCGCACACACGTGTGGACCGCCCCCCTGTTGAGGAGGGACACACCGCATGAGGTCGCCCAAAACTCAACGGCGCGCCCCCGGACATTGCAACTGGCGGCCGGGTTGCCCCAGGCCACTGACTTGGCGTTCAAGTCACCCAGCACTATGACTTGGCGCGGCGCCACCCTCCCTACGACTGCGGTGAGGATCTCGAGGAAATCCTCAAAGTCCGAGAGAGGGCGGTTTGGGGAGAAATAGACCCCCACCAGGGCCATGTCTCCCCACGCGGCGGCCACGTATCCCGGTCCCCTCTCTAAGAGCGAGAGGGGAGGGGAGTCTGTGGAAGACCGCGACACCAACGCCACCAAGCCGTCCCTGTCACCCAGCCAACGGCCAGGGACCGAGTAAGGCTCGGCAACCACCGCCAAGTCCACCAACCACTCAGCCATGGTCTGCATCAGCAGATCCTGGGCTGCCCTGCAGTGGTTTGTGTTCGCCTGAAGTATGCGATGTTCGATCCTATCCATTAGTCGGACATGGCACTTCCCTCCGCAGTCGCCGCAGGAACGACGGTGCTAGCGGCAGCAGCAGGCTTGGTTGGCGCCGGCGCTTTGCCCCGCTTTGGGGGAGGATTGCAGTTCCTCCCCTTCATAACGTGGCCTGCCGGGCAGCCACTGGCGGCACACACCGCGCAGTGCGGCGTGGCGACCTCGCAGGAGGCGGCTTTGTGGCCGTCCTTGCCGCAGCGGAAGCACGTATCCGTCCTGTCTACCGTGGACGGACACAGGGCCCGGGTGTGTCCGATGCCGAAGCACCGGAAACAACGCTGAGGCTGGTCCTCGAGTGCCCGGACTGCACCCGAGCTAAATCCGACTGTGAGCCGTCCCTTGGCAAGGACGGCTTTGGCAGCGGAGATTGGGCACTCGAGGCGAATGGTGCCCATGCCGCCGCGACCGGGCCAAGCCAACCCACCCTAGCCGACCCAAGCCAAGTCAACCCAAGCTGACCCAAGCCAAGCCAAGCCATACCACACGCCATGTGTACACGGTACAGCCCATGCCAAGCCAAGTCAAACCATCGCCATCTTATGACAATTTGTAGCCAAAGTTGTGAGCCAAGCCAGCCAATGACAGTTAATGGCAGGAAACCGCGCATTTTGCAAACATTCAGCTGTAGAATATAATATACTAGCGGACGTCACGCGGGTGAAAACGCAGCGGGGGAGTACGGGGATAAAATATAGCCCATACTCGCTGATAATGTAGCTATCCATTGCTGAAAGAATTTTACAAATCGGTCCAGCAGTGTTTTAGTTTATTCGTTACTTACAAAAATATAAAAATACAAATCTTTCCTCTTTATAATATTAGTAAGTATAGAAGACGAAACTCTGCACAAGTGTTTAAAATTGCATTACTTACTTTTATATAATTATTGAGATTATTCGTGAACAAAGCGTATTATTGCCTACCCGTTTCACATATTTAGTTTATTTGGTTTTCCAGATCACGTAGTTTCCGATCATGATGAAGCCTTTTCGAGATATTTTAAGAAGCTTGTAATGGAAAAGCACTTTAAACACATGTTAACAGCTATTGCGCGTCCTAGGTTTATCTGGCAGGTAGAGCGCTCTAATCGCACAATTCTCGATGATTTGAGAACCACGAAACCTAGCGATCGCCTCTCATAATTGACACAATAGTTTACTAAATGTAGTATGGGGTATTAATAATACTGTTAATGATACAACAGGATATAAGCCATACGATAAAATGTTTGCCAGTGTAGGTAGGTCAGTGTATGTGATGTCTCCATCCCGGAAAAGGCTTCTGAGCCAGTGCAATCTAAAAGCGATAGTGCTACTAATCGGATTAGAATAGCTAGCAAGAAAATGAAACTTAACTTATGTAGGCGTAAAAATATGTAGTTCGATTTACAAAAGGTGACTACGTACTTTGACGCCAGGCGCCGACTACCTACTAGCGGCAATAAGGTTAATTCTAAGTTAGATGATCTGTAACTATTCTGGCTCATTATGTTATATACATATATACGTACGTATAAACTAAGAAGTATATAAGATCTTAGAGGATATAAGAAGTTTACAGACCTAATAGTATCCGCTGATTCCTTACGACCATATCGTAGCGTTGCTTCTATATGTCCGATAGCGCCATTGTGTGAACGAACAAATTAGGAAACCGAAGATCTCGTAGATCTTCTTGAGAGCTAGATCAAAGTTTATTTCCCCATAATTTAAGTGTTTCTATAGAGCTGACTTGTAATCATAGTTTTGTTGTTCCCATTGCGGGAGCAATTGTTTCAGGATGGCCGAGTGTAACGCCAGATGCCTCTAGCCAGCCATTAAGCCACCCGACTTGACAGCCGTCAAGCCTGCCACGCCTAGCCGCTACGTCACTTCCCCACCACGAGAGCCTAGCCCTGCCAAACTGCGAGCCGGGGGAGGTGAGGTAGCCGCCAGCCAGCCAGTTTTATAAAAGCCCGGAGCGATGATTTTGTGTGATCACTTAATAATAATCATTGAAAGGGAAAACTCTGCCCGAATAAAAGCTTAAATACATATTGCAGTTTATTTCTTACCACTGTCTTTACACTACCTTGGGCATTACTAACATATTCAATTAGTATTTGATCGCATATTTTAACAAACCTAGTCAAAACGTTTGGGTTCCCATCGAACTCCGGGACCATACGAAGGGCCTTGAAAATCGTATCGGGGTCGTGGGCCATTTTTAAGCTAATTACGCTACTACCTATGCTATTCTTACTATCACTATCCAAATCCCTACCGTTATCTATAGCACCCCAGCGAGCCGTACGAGATGCGGGCTCCTGGGAACTGGAATTTTTCGGGTAGGAAATTTTGGAAGTTGAGTGGTTCAAGAGAGAAGCAACACAGGAACAATTCAAGTGTACTTACAAATTCTTCATCTCTGGCTCTCTCGTGAATCGAAGTTTGGATTCTCCTCCCGAATCTGCAGCTGGACCGTAGATTCAAATATTCGATGCCGGGGCTCGATAGCCACCCAGGTGTTTCGCGTACGCGGATTTCGATATTAGAGATCCCTAAGCTCGCAAACCGGCCCGCGAATATCCTTCCGACTGCGCCAATTACGTTAGCTGCAATCGGGGGATTGAAATGAAACCAAAGATGACTACTTAATCTATATTAGAGTAAAATAATTACATTAACTATAGCCTAGCTCCTATTCGAAGTGTGAATATGGAATGAAAATCTTCTTGGATTCTCATTGTTAGCTAATCTTAGGTACTTGCAATGAAGTGCTTGTCTTGGCTCTTTACTTCCGTACGGTTCCACCTTGGAACCTTGACAGTATCGGGTGCTGAGTAGACGATTTCAGCATTGCGAGGTTGATCGCCCGGCGCCCGCGCGTCACGGAGTGCAGCGTCGGCATTCAGCTGTTTCCCTTACGCAGCGGCGTGTAAGTCGCGATTCGGGGTCTAGGTCGTAGGTAGCGCTGAGGGTAACACATTGCATATTGATATTGTGTTATTTAGGTACAGCTAAAACGAATGTTTTGTCTGTAACGAATCTCATCTCACGTGCTATTAGCCACGCAAGTGTCTGTTGTGCAAGTATCAGTCGCATAAATGACTATTTGCGGATATGTCCATTCCCTTAATTGACCATTCGCGCAAGTGTCAATTCGCGCAAAAGTCCGTGTACGGAGGTGTTCTTTCGTGCAAATGTTCTAGAATCTAGATCTTAAAAAAAGTAATTACTTAGAGCCCTAGCACACGGCGTATTTTGAACGCGCAAACAACGCGCGTTTTCTGCGCCGTATATGCCGATTTTTGCGTTTTTATAGATTTAAACGCGCGTAAAACGCGATACAAACGCGCGTGTGAAGCGTGTTCGAAACCCGTTTGAAGCGCGTACAAAGGGTCAAAGCCAGCTTAAGCAGTGTTGTCTCAACCGACGCCATTGTATAACTGACGAGGAGTCTCTGACAAAACCGCAGAAACTACGAGCGACTACCGCGCGTCTGCGCAGTAGACCACATTACCCGGTACTAACTGGGTTGTGGGGGTCAGATAGACAGTCGCTCCATGTAAAATACCGGTTGTTAAGCTGCATCCGTAAAACTGGAAGCCGACCTCAACATAGTTGGGAAAAGGCTAGGCAGATGATGATGACGCTAAGAAGAAGCTGGTACCTACAGGCGGTAGGTAAGTAAAGTCGATTTGAGAAAGACGTAACGAAACAGAACGCATTGTTCCCGTGAATGATTAAAAGTGGGCAAAACCCGCAGATTGGGAATCCCTCGCGCATTGCGATGACGCGATGACGGCGCCCGCGCACGCCCGCGGCCCGCGCCCTTTGACCTGCGGCGCTGCTGATATAGGTACTGAGCTAGTGCGCTGATACGACGGCTGCCTGTTCGTTATTATAGTAACTAAAATGTCGTCCGTACTTATAGAGCATTGATTCCCAACCTACCAGCATGTTAGCTTGGCATCATGGGCTGGTTTATGTGTTTCCTGCCGCGTTCTTCGATTCTCCTTCTAGCAGTTCGAGCGCAAATAGTCACTCCAGGAAGGTCTCGAATCAATTCTTGCATAGACACACTGAGGTCAAGTGGTTATGCAAACTGGTGGTAAAGAACAAGCAACGTCAGTACTGAAGGTCACGTTCCGTCGTACACAGCTAGCGAGTACCTATAATTAAGTAATGTGTTTGTTACCCGACTGCAGCGAAGCCTAAAAGGAGGGTAATGTGTTTTATCTGAATATATGTACCTAATTATGTCCGTTTCTTTGTTCCCTCGTAACTCCTCAACGGATGGAGGGATTTGGATAGATTATGTCGTTAGATTCTTCTTGATGGCGCGAGTGTTACTGGCTAGATTATATGTAATCAAAAAACAAATAAAAATAGTGGATTTGGGGTGCCATATTGTGGAGCTCAATTTTTTTTTTTCTTCTAATATCATCAGGTGGGGTAGGTATCAAAATGAAGGATTTCATAAGGCAATTACAATAATATGTGCAACATAAATGTTTGAATGTAATTCGAAATGACAAATAGAATAAACAAAATTCAAATGTTTGGCAAGCTCTGTGGCCTGAACGGCAAGATGTATTTTAGCTTGAGAGGTGTCGTTAAATTCGTATTTGCTGTGAGAGTGACACTGGGTATTCAAAATAAAATAAAAAACAAAACGGCGGTTTTTTAGCGCCAAATTTAAATGTTTGGCTCACTTTGCTGCCTAAAAGGCTCGATAAAGGGCTCATCATGAGGATTAAAAAAAACTTTTTTGCAAAAAATAAAACCGACTTCAAAAACACAACAAAGTGAAAAATAAATTTAGCTTCAAAAGTCGGTGACTTCCGTGTGTTTGATTCAGTTTCTTTGCCACCGACTTTTGAAGCTAAACTTATTTTTCACTTTGTTGTGTTTTTGAAGTCGGTTTTATTTTTTGCAATAAAGTTTTTTATTTTTTCCATTTTTAGTTGTAATATCCTATACAAATGTTAGCTATACATTTATTTTAACATAACAACATCACGCCTGTAATCCCCGGAGAGTTGGGCTGAGGTGTACCCAATAGTATCTACCTACAGCCACTTAAACATAACTGGCGAACAGTTTAAGTACCATGTAATAGGGGGCGAGCGCCGCGGCCGGCGCTAATCCAGACTCCGTGGCTGCTACTGAGAAATTCCTGATGGAAAAACCCAATAACACTTTGCCCGACCTGGAATCGAACCCAGGACCTCATGCTGAGTGGTCGCCACCACTAGACCGACGAGGCAGTCATTTATTTCATATTGTTAACAATACATGTCATGGAAATAGGCTTATCCCCAATAAAATGGAACTTAATATACCTAACTGTTGAAATGTGGGTGTACCTACTGTACACATCTGCATACCCCCTCAGAGCATACAGGCGTGATGTTATGTTATGATGTTGTGAAAACAACAAACATCCAAGCGATTGCAGCAATCACGACCGATTTGCTGTCTATAATTGAAGAGTTCCATTGTATATCCTGAAGATCACCATCAGATCTTCACCAAATTTAAACGGGACCACCGCGAAGTAATTTACTTACAAAAAAAAAAGGATCATCGAAATCGGATCACAATTGGCGAAAAAAAGGCTGAACATACACACAAAACAGACGAATTGATAAACTCCTCTTTTTGGGAGTCGGTTAAAAATGGTATAATATCTAAGTAACTAAACAGTGTAAAATAAATAAAAAATAACTTATAACTTTAAATAAAAGTACGGAAAAGAATAAAACAACAGTCATAGTCAGTACGTAGGTGCCTACTGCCTACGGACCGAACTAAATATTAATATTTTATCAATGATATTCGGTTGACACTCACAGTTCAATATAAGTTGCGAGGGGTGAGCGACGTATCAATGGGCGCGATCACGACCCACCTCTGAATCGACTCACGCACGATAGCGATAGCGTACAGTGTTTGCCGCGGCATCGCTTCACGGAGGTACTTAGCTATATTTACCCGACTGCGGCGAAGCCCAAAAGGAGAATTAGGTGTTTGACCTGTATGTAAGTATGTATGTCCGTTTCCTGGTTCCCTCGTAACTCCTCAACGGATGAAGGGATTTAGATTGATTATTAATGTGTCGATAGATTCTTCTTGATGGCACGATCAAGTGACAATCGTGCCACGATTGTCACTTGACTGGCTACATTATAATAAAAAAACGGGCCAAGTGCGAGCTGAACTCGCGTGGAGAGGGTTCCGTACAATTGATAGAATTCTCCATAGGTTTTCCTGCAATCTAAAAGCACTGAACTATATTTTGTAATTTTTTCAAAATTTTAACCTCAGTAGTTTCGGAGATCAGGGGCAAAAGGAACGTGGATCGTGCCAGTTCTTGGACGCCACTCGGTGACAGGCTTGGTCCACCTGCCATCATTGCTCCTTTCTAGGTATCCTGCTCAGCTCTATTTGAGTTCCGTAACGCGATTTCCTGTAATCTACAAGCAATGAACTATATTATGTATTTTTTTCTAAATTTTAGGCTCTAGCTGTAGTTTCGGAGATCAGGGGGGGAGGAATGGTTGACCATTGACGAAAATTGATTTTTGTCTTCTTTCATGACTATAATCAAAACTATTTATTTTACAATAATAACAAAATATATTTGAGATCCTCCTAGCGAGTCCTTTCATTTGATATTTATGACACAATAAGGTTTGCAAATTTTTTTTTTTATTTCATAAGCTGTCCCACGAAAATGACCCATAATTTAAAAAAAATATTTATTTTCTTTGCATAGGTATCTGTGTTTGGGTTATAGGATTACACCACATTTTACCTGATTTGGTCCTACCAAATTTTATCTGATTTGGTCCAGTAAATAAAATAAATAAATAATAAATAAATATCGCTGGACATTACACACAGCGCCATCTAGTGCCACACTAAGCAACGAGGCTTGTGTCGTGGACACCAGATAGTTGATATACTACATAGATAATTTTTGTTTGTAAATATATACTTATTATACATATAAACATCCATGACTCGGAAACAAATGTCCATGCTCATCACACAAACATTTGCTCTGACCGGGATTCGAACCCGGGACCCTAAGAACGTAAGGCAGTCTCACTACCGCTGCGCCATTCGGGTCGTCAGTAGATTCGGAGCAAATTGGCTGTGACAGACAGACGTATAGACAGACAGACGCACGATAGATCCTATAAAGGATCCGATTTTTCATTTTTTGTACGGAACCCTAAAACGACTACGGAACAAATAAAAATCGTGGATTTGGGGTGCCATAAAATATTGTAGTTCGATTTGTTTTTTTTTTCTAATACCATCGAGTGGGATATCAAAATAAATGGTTTTAAAAGGTGATTACAAAAATATATATGCAACCTAAATGTTTGAATGTAATTGGAAATGACAAATCGTTTTTAAATAAAAGTTGGAATTATTCTGAAATAAATTCAAATCGTTTATAAAACGGAAGCTATGCCCAAAAGCCTACTAACATGTTAATCATCTCGCTAGGTGGCGCTGTACGTGTGTTTACATCTCTTATTTTGCTCCCAGTATATTTAAGTTTAAAAATAGTCTAAGTGCACATTCTAATTGAAAATCGTTTCTAAAGTTTAAAGATACGAATAATCTGACTAAGCGTTGTGCTTGTGTGAAGAAAATACATCCTAACTAGTGATTTATATCTAACTTAGTGACCTAACAATAGTGGCTCCCATAAGCCTCATAGTGCTACTAAACAAGTGTATAAACAGTTTTCTGGAAGTTACTTATTGTGATCTGTGTGCGTCTTATGAAATACAAGACAATTTCCAATATTGTGTGAAAAATAATCTCACTCAAATTCTGTAAATCATCCCGGCTGCAACAAATATTTAGAACAGCGCCATCTATACGTTCTAGGTGTAACTTTATTGACACACGACTGATTTATACATCTCTGTTGGTTTTGTAATCGATACCAACTTTCAGTCATACTAACACTTGAAAGCAGGTGGCGCTACTGGTATCCTAAAAAAAAAATATCATCTCTTCACTGAGTTCGATTTATGAACATGAATAAAATCTGCAGCGATTGCAATGAAGTCGTGGAGCCACGGGCATTGGCACTAAAATGCCATTCTTGTGATGATATATACCACTGTGAGTGCCTAAATGTCACTCCACTACAATTCTCAGACTATACTCGCGAACAAAAAGCCGCGTGGAAATGTCACCCCTGCAGTAACATCACGCAGCGGAACCGCCCCGAATCGGCCTCACTTAACTGCTCTGTTTACATCCCCGCGAATTGCGAAGACGTATTAAACATGTCCTGCGACAACTTGGTACAGCAGTCCTCGCCGAACTCTTCATTGAGCACTACATCTACGATTGTCGCTGGCGCTGCGTCCAACTCGACCGACATCGACAGCCTTGGCATAATAACACAGGAATTAAATAAAACACTCAAAGGTTGGCGGACTGACATGGACCACGCCATGGCCAAATTTACATATGATATCAAGACCACTCTGCGCGGCTGGCGTGAAGAAATGGAAATCAGCATGACGAAATTCAACGACAGTATCCAGTGTAGTATAACTGATATGAAGCGGGAAATGGACACCCTCCGCAGCGCACACAACAAATTAAATGAACACCTTGGTACAGTGGCTCAGGATGTTTCCGACTTAAAATCCTCCGTACAGTTTCAGGCAGCTGAGCATAAAGATCTACAAGAACGTGTTGAAATCATCGCCCGTCATAGTTCTGACCAATCTCAAAGCTTAATTAGAAACCTTGAGCTTAAAATTGATTCCTTAGAGCAGCAAGCCAGAAATTGCAACATTGAAATTTGCAATGTCCCTGAAAGGCGCGGTGTAGACTTAATTCGCATGATGGAACAATTGGGCACTGCCGTCAAGTTTCCAGTACTACAGAAAGATCTTATCTCTGTCCATCGAGTACAACATGCCCAGCAAACGAGCAATCGGCCGAAGAACATAATTGTTAAATTCTGTACACGGATCACACGTGATAACCTCCTGAGTGCATACCGTCTGGCCAAGGAACTCAAGTCCGATCAAATCGGTATTACAGGATCACCAGCTAGAATATACCTAAACGAACATCTTACCCTGAAAACAAAACAGTTGTTTCGGGCTTGTAAGGAGGCCGCTAAACAGCATGATTTTAAGTATGTTTGGATTAAAAACTCCACAATACTTGTACGCGAACGTGATGGCATGGCTTCGTTTGCAGTTCGCGCACTGGACGATATTCGTAAAATTAAAAGCGGTGACAAAATCCCGCCGGCGCCGGTCGGTGCCCAAAACCCCGATAAGTAACTATAACAAAACGTCATACTATATGGTTCTATTTGGTGCACCAGATCTCACACACTTTGTTTACTGTATTATTATTATTTTTATGCTTGTACTCGTTATTTTTTGCTGTCTGTATTTGTTAAGCGTTAAATTTAATAATTCTAACTTAGTTACACTGCAAGTATATAGTTTAGGGAGGTTATTACTCTATAAAATAATTTTAATTGTATTATATTTTTATAGTTTCGTCTGTTTACTCTTGAAACATTTTATCACAATACACTTGTTATTTATTGTACTCAAAACTGAAACAAAAACAATTTCAAAATTTCGCTATTATTGTAAAACTGAGTTACTATGTTTAAATGACAAGAGCTCGTCTTGCTGTCTCTGGGGATTAATTTCAGTTCTTTGTACCTCAAAGTCACTTCTATCATTAGTTTTACTTACCATCTATATTCTTGGCATCCTTTTATTATTAGCACTCAATGTTTGTACATGTGGATATTCTTCTGTTACCAATGACTGATAAACACTTATCCATATATTATCAAAACTGTAGGGGTATCCGTACAAAACTGCGGGCTTTATATATGAACATTCTTACCAGAACATATGACGTCATCATACTGACAGAAACATGGCTAGTGCCGGAAATCAATAACAATGAATTCATTGACCAGCGTTACGTTGTGTACAGGTGTGATCGCAATCGGGCTAGCACTAATAAACTGGAGGGTGGCGGTGTTCTAGTTGCTATCTTAAAAATCCTCCGACCTATTGAAATAGACTTAAACACTTCCACTAATGTCACCCCACTGCACAACTACATAGAACAAATTGCTGTAGAAATACCTAGTGGTCACAAACTAAAGCATCACGTCGTGGCTGCTGCGTACATACCCCCTAAAACTCCCCCACATGTGTATGAAAAACATTTCGAATCACTATATGAAGCTTTGTGTAGTCCTAGTGTCGATTTTTTCTGTGTTGCAGGGGACTATAATCTCCCAGAAGCAACATGGCACATGTCTGCTACCCTGAATACACCGATAAGTTCCCCTTTGTGCTCTGGCTCAACTGCGTCTTGAGACCATCTTAATAACTTTATATCCCTTCTTAGTGCCTCTCAGTATAACAGCACACTTAACTATAAAGGCAAAATATTAGCCCTTTTGATATCCAACTTTCCCTGTTGCGTGCAAAAAGAGTCATCTCCGCTGCTACCTGTTGACGATTATCACCCTCCATTTGTTTGTGATATAAATATTAAAATTGAAGATCCTCCCCTAGGCAAGAAATCACTACAAAAATACAATTTCTATAAAGCTGACTATGAAAAAATAAATGACATGATACAGAGAACCGATTGGCCGGAACTTCTTTCAAATGAAAAACCCGAAGATGCTCTATCGTTGTTCTATGACAAACTAGACCAGATTATCAAGCTACACACTCCTCCAACTTGTTCTAGATCTTCCAATTATCCAGTCTGGTTTTCGCGTCCCTTGATCAGCACATTTAAAAAGAAAAACAAGGCCTGGATCAAGTGGAAGAAGTATGGTAACATATCGGATTACGAAGCATTCAAAACACATAGAGCCAGTTGTAGTGAAATGTGCGGAAAATGCTTTTCTAAGTATATAAGCTCGGTAGAAGATAGCCTACACACAAACGTCAAACACTTCTGGACATATGTCTCAAACCGAAAAGATAAACCGTGCATTCCAGCTAAAGTTTACTACAAAGACACTCAATCCAATGAACCAGAAGTAATCTGCGACATGTTTTCGAATTTCTTCCACTCCGTCTACGAGCCTACGTCGCCACTCTTGTCACAATGGCAACCACCCACGGAAACTTCCTCAGCTTGTGATATTATTTCTGGCTTATACTTTGACGAAAACAAGATCGTAAAAGAACTCAGGTCTCTGGATCCTGCCAAAGGTCCAGGACCTGACGGCATTCCTGCTTATTTTCTACGACACACTGCCGCTCACATCTGCAAACCGTTAGCTATTATCTACAATAAGTGCATAGCTGAGGGAGTATTTCCTAACGAGTGGAAGCGTGCAAACATCACACCTGTACACAAGGGTGGGTCGAAGGGTAATGTGGAGAACTACCGTCCAATCTCTATCCTCCCCACTTTGTCAAAGGTTTTTGAGAGACTCGTCCATAATGAAATATATCCAGCCTTACACAATATCATTATACAACAACAACACGGCTTCGTTAAAAAACGATCTACTACTACAAACCTCCTGTCTTTTTCCAGCTACTTATTTGATAGTTTTGACAATGGCCTGCAAGTAGACGCTGTATACACAGATTTTTGCAAGGCCTTTGACAAGGTGGACCATGAGCTGCTGCTTAGTAAAATTGCCTTTAACGGAATTCGTGGCAATTTACTGCGGTGGTTCGCTTCGTACATTTCGAACCGCTGTCAAAGGGTGGTAATCAACGGATACAGATCAAATATTATCGAAGTTACATCTGGTGTACCACAAGGCTCTATCTTAGGGCCACTCTTATTTAACATATTTATAAATGACATAGGTTACTGTTTCCGCAACACTGAGTTCCTATTGTACGCCGATGATCTGAAGGTCTACAAGTCCATCAAAACTGTGAATGATTGCATTTTATTCCAACAAGACCTTGATAGACTAACAAACTACTGCCACAGTAACAAATTAAAATTAAGTTTACCGAAGTGCAGCCACCTCACATTTACCAAAAACAAGCATATTATTAAGTTCGCCTACACCCTCTGTCATGTGCCTTTATCTCAACTGAATTCAATACGCGATCTCGGCGTTATACTTGATTCCAAACTATGCCTAGACTCGCACATTGACAAAATTGTCAGCAAAGCTTTCCAACTATTTGGTTTTATCATGCGGTCCACCCTTGACTTCAAGAGAACCTCGTCATATTTATGCTTATATAAAGCCCTTGTTCGTTCACAACTAGAGTATGCAGTGTCAGTATGGAATCCTTTCTACAAAAAATATTCCGAAATGGTTGAAAATGTACAGTACAAATTCTTGCGTGCTATGCACTATAGGTGTCATAAATCTTATCTAACATATCCTCAATTACTCAGCAAGTACAAACTCCTTCCCCTTAGCTCTCGTAGGAATTACCTCGAAGCCACAGTACTATATAAAATTGTCAGAAACAAGTTTAACTGTACTAATCTGAACAATATGATTTGCTATGCTGTACCTAGAACCGTTCACAGGCGGCAGGTACGCGCAGGTACTCTTTTCGCTTTGAACACTTGCCGAACTAATTCAGGCCTGCGCTCACCTGTCCGCCGTATGGTTGACACATATAACAGTACCTTTGTAAACATTGACATCTTCAATTGCACAATAAGTAAATTTAAAAGCCTCATTCGCCGTTCCCTATTAAATATAACAAGTGCCCCTAACTAAAGTAATATTATATAATCATGTTATCTATCTTTATACTTTCACCGTAAACAAATTTTCTAAAAGTTGTTATTATACCATTTTATTTTAATTAAGTAATTGCTTCACGTACTGCTATCAATGTTCCTAGCGATTATCTCTTTTTTTTTAACTTTGTGTCTACTTGTGGACAGCGTTGTGGGTTACGTTATAACCAAATTTCTATTTTGTTAAACTAGTTGTAAGTCCTTATAATGTAACTGTTTGCTGTTCCTTTCAATAAAAAATAAAAAATAAAATAAAAATAATCACTATCTCGAAGATATTAGGTTTGTTTGGGATTAAGCTGCTTCAATGAAAGGAGTCAATTTTTTTTGTTTGGAGAACAGGCCACTCCATAAATTGCAGCAGATATTAATGAAACGTATATAGATTTCTTCCTTATAATTTCTAGATTACAGTGGTAATATTAGCTAAGCCATGTCTAACCGGAATGATGAGAAATTCGAAAATGAAAACGTGTATCTAACACTAGCCATACAAGTTGCTGCACGTCTGTAGCAGTCAGAAAGTAATTGTATTCGCACATTGCCTTGAAATCTTACTGCACAATTGACACAACGACCAGCAGATGCCATTTTCATAAAATAGTATTTCATTATATGCGAATAAATCGCAGAAACACTTTCAAAAAAATCGAAATAAACTGAGTAAAAATAGGTGCGTTCCGAATTAGGCTGTAATCGATTTGAGCGTCCATAAACCCGTTCCGAATTACCGTAAGCGCAATAACGATGTCCCTTGAATCGTCATAGATGACGTCATGACATGCGTCATCTTGCGATTACACCGACCATGCTCCAAATAAATATCACCGTGAGCGCTGTCAAAAATGACAGTTGTGTTGACAGGTTGTATTGTTTTGTTATGAACTTATGACTCGCATCTAACTATACATTATATTTAATTATCGTTGCATCTATGTTATTTGTAATTCGTATTATTTTTTAAGGGGTAAATCTTCGGCGTAAGCCGGGTGCAAAATACGCTAATATAAACACTTCCGTCATCCTTTTCATCACTGGACGAATTATCAGATTATCGAATTATTATTATTATCGAATTATTTGAGTTATCAGAGTCGATAGAGTCAACCAACTTATCTTCAATTTTCAAAAATAGGTCTTGTGATTGGGGTTATGATCACTGGCAACGCGTTCACGAGCGTTCCGAATTGATGACAGTTCTTAGCTGTCATAATCGTGATATCTAAATCGGAACGCAAAATATTGATGTGAGCGCTGTGAGCGATTATTTTGTAATACGGAATGCAACCAATGTCAAATGAAGTTGTAAATGTCAAAAAGAGTAAATGTCAAATGAAGTTGTCTGTCAACCACCAAAAAGACGGATTTACAACGTTCCGTGCCATGATGATTTTCTATACCATATAAAAGATTTTAGCGGAAACCTTTAAAAATAGCATTAAAAAGCTCACAGTTTAATATTATTTATTTTTATGTTATTTTCTATTTCTATTATAATTAAAGCAGATATTATTACCAATGGATACCGTACTTTTTTTTTAAACCAAAAAAACGCCCCTATTTACGCAAGTATTTTCTGTCAAATAACATTGATCACAACAGGAATGATTTGACTCGCAAAAAAATATCATAGTATAACTTATTTATTAGGATTTTAAGATTCCGGTTTCGTTTCTGTGTAATATTTCGTTTATTACTATACTAAAATGGTTACTTTTTTTTGGTGTAATATGAATAATATTTATGCAACATCGAAGAGGGCCTAAAAAAAACTGTCTCTTTTGCTCTGTGAATGTCGAATTTCGGATTTCGCTTGTTTATCATCTATTCCTTTCTTATTTACACTAAGACATTGAATTATTTGACATGAATACTTAGTTCAGTATTTTATTATTTTTTACTTTATTTTTTATTATTTTATGTGACATTTACAATTTTTTTTTTTATGATCATTGGGACATTTAATGAGTTTTGTGATTTTTATTGACATTTATTTTGAAAAGTACGTATAGGTATCGTAGGGGAAAGTAGTACGAGTTGATCCCTTAGGGTAAGATGATCCTTTGCGATTGTGCTGAAACCACTAATGCCATCTAGTTGATTTCACTGGTAAAACATAGCTCCAGATACCCCCCCGCCTCAGTCCAATCGTAATGGCGGCTTGAGCGATACCTACATCGATTTTGACGAGAAAAAATAAAAATTGTGTATGGCTGATCTAATCTAGGCATGACTTTGAGATTAAGTTACTTTTATTAAAACAATGTTTAATTTAATTACTGTTGTGTTTGAGGCTTTCGATTATGCTTAATTTTAGTATTTGGGCCACGGGAATATAGCTGCGTGCTTGTAGGTTTTGTTAGAAAACATTGAATGAATAAAGTGGGACTTGGGTCAAGATGATTCCTTCCGGGGATCATCTCGTCTAGTCTCTCTAATCAAATAAATGAAAGAAAACTTCATAATATATAACACATCTGAGTCTGAAGAAGATGATACTGAGTGTCCGTACTGCACAGAAAAGTTTTCAAGCGATACCATACTTATGTTTCATTAATGGGTATTTAGGTTGTTTATAACCTTCTTCTTCATAAAAATATTTGTTTACTCGGAATGGGGTAAGAAAAACATAGGGATCATCTTACCTCTACCTGGGGGATCAAGTGATCATCTTACCCATAGGGGTGTACAAGATGATTACTTTATAAGGTTTAAAAAAAAGGAAATATTTTAATGAAACTTTAATTAATTTCTGGTTTTGAGTACTATGAAAGTTGGATAGAAATATACTAGTAGTTATTGACTTTTTTACTAGCTGACGTCCCGCGGTTTCACCCGCGTAGTTCCCGTTCCCGTGGGAGTACGGGAATAAAATATAGCCTATAGCACTCACGAATAATGTAGCTTTCTACCAGTGAAACAATTTTTAAAATTGGTTCATTACTTCCGGAGATTACCCCCTACATACAAACTTACAAACATACAAACTTACAAACAAATGTTACCTCTTTATAATATTAGTATAGATATAAAAGTATAGATTTACCTTGAAAAATATGTATTTTACAGCTATTCGCGCTTAAGGGGATCATCTCGTACATCCTTCCCCTACTTATTATTAATTTTATTTGATTATTGTGAATGTAGGTACCATGTGGGTTACATTTTTATTTTTTGTTGTATTTTTCCCACAACTGTCTAGCAGTTTCGAGTACCTACTATAATTATGCAACCTACCCAAATGTCTTTTCTTTGGTATTGTTCGTCGTTTCGTTGAACTCCTTGAGTTATAATTCGAGTTACACGATAACTGACAAATTGCTTGCACTGACTGGACAGGTCCACTCAAATCTGTGTGGTAATTTCTAGAAAAGACCATCTCAAACACTTCTGCATGGTCCATGTGAATTGAGCAAATGTCTGGACTTCAAAAGAGACTATGACCTCTGAGTTTGTTTCTTCTCAGAGTAGTCAGCACCCCTAGCCAAGTTGGCAATCTACAATCGTTAATGCTAGTAGAAAACTATTCAAATTAATGGGAATGACATCATCTCATCATCATTAAATAAATAAATAAATCTCAACGTTAAATCATGTGATCAACACAAACGAATAGAAAATTCGTAGACAAGTTTACATCGTTCAAAATGATAGAATGAGAGGTTTTCCTTTTGAGGTTTTAAAAAAAAACTTAGTTTCCAAGAACTCTATAGATGGCGCTGAAGTTACTATGCCAGAGCCAAAACGCTTGAAAAAAAACCATTGTGTCACGTCACATACTCTCGTTGACTGACACTTTCATTTGCTTAACCTTCCGAATATAACCAACATTTCTCGCGCTTTGTTAAAATCAGTTTTTTTAGGTTCCGTTCCTTGCATTATCATACTTACACCTAGCGCCATCTATCCAGCGACTAGGGAAGAGCTAAAAAGAAAATCCCTCATTGGGAATCAAACGAGCTTACCTACCTGTTAAGCGAAGTCTTGATTCTAATTTTATGAGTGGCAATCTGAAAAATAATTATTATAACTTGGTAGTATTTCTAACACGTTACTTCACCGCGGTTTTTAGATAATTAAAAAATAATATTTTTTAAGAATTGCAACATTCGTATGCTGTCTCGTTGTGACGGAACGTCAACGTCATGTCACTTATTTTAGAGATCATATCATTTTGGAACAATCTCTGTTTTATGCACAGAGTAGTTCCAAATACCTACATTCACTATGTTTTCCTGAAAGCTTAAAATTGAATTAGGTAGACTAATTATTGCAGCATTGGGGATGTTAGTGTTAGCTATATTATAGTGGCGGGTGGGTAATTATTTTTCAGATTGCCACTCATAAAATTAGAATCAAGACTTCGCTTAACAGGTAAGCTCGTTTGATTCCCAATTTTACTTCGTGGCAATCTTTCAAATAATTATTATAACTTGGTAGATGTTCAGAGTTGGCTGCAATAATTAATTTATTAACTGATTAAAATGCAAGTAATTCTGAGTGTTGATTTGTGATAATTACATTGGACCTTCCTCTGTAAGAATATTAAAGCTTCAAGGATACTGTACAATAAATATATTACATTTTATAAAATAACTTTGATAACCATGTAATCAACATTATGTCTGACTTCGTTGATGCCAGCTCTAATTTGAGCTGTTGTTTTGGTTGTATAGTGAGAGTTTAATTCTGGAGTTTAGATACCCCTTTCACTTGAAATCTGACAAACTTACGAATATTAGGGTTTGATATATTTTAATAACTGTTTTATTGCTCCAATGGGTTAAAGTTAGAGCTAGGAGAACAATCAATGTCTTTGTTTTCTAAATTTTGCTCATATTATCAAACTATGACGAAATTAATGATACTTTTGATAGATTCTATGATTGAGGTAATGATAGCCTCAGATCTCTCAGTAAGTAATTTTATAATTTGAAATCCAGTTGTAGTGTTAGTATTTAATAGATGTGTCTGCAAATAAAAAAGGCTCATCAACTCCATTATTTAGTGTTGAATTGTCTGGAAGTAGGTACTATCAAGGAATGCCACTGGCATTATTTTTATTCACTTAGGGCCTTTTGTTAAAATACTTGCAACAGAATAGTGCAACCAAGGCAATGTTTATTCACTTAGGGCCTTTTGTTAAAATACTTGCAACAGAAGAGTGCAACCAAGGCAAGTATAGAGCTCCATAGATATATCGTCTCAAAAGGTGATTGTATAACTATAAAAAGTTTAATGTAATGATTTTATGATCACATACAATGTCTAACTATTGTTCAATAGTAGAAGAGCCCGAGTCCATTCAAAACACTGTTTCCAATTAATATTACAACCAATTAATCAGAATACAGAAATCTCTTCACTTTATTGTCGTGAGAATTAAACTGATTTTATTAATCAGTACCTAGTAGTAAGTACTTCCTATCAATAAAGCTCAGTCATTTTTTAAGGGTCTAGGTAGATCCTTGATCAAATATTATGGATATTAAAGTATTCACTCTATCATCACCAATTAATATAATTACATACAATTAATCTGAAAAGAAAGTGAAACCTCTTTATTACAGTGTGGATTAAACTGTTTTTTATTATTAATTAGTACCTAGTAGTACATAGTATAAATAAAGCTCAAAAATTTGCTAAGGGTCTAGTAGGATGTTATTGGGCATTCTACCCCACCTGATGCGACTTCACTCGCTTCGCTCGCTTGTCGCGGTGTGGTAGAATGCCCAATAACATTTTTGTGAATGATATGTTAAAAACACTGGTTCAGCGGCTATTCCACCCGTTGGAGTAGGTATGAATTCCTGCATTTTGCTGTAAAATACTGGTTTGGTGTCTATTCCACTAAAATCTCATTTGCTTCCGTTTGGGTTGATTCCTGCAAACCTAACGTTACCGTTATGTAACTAAACTAAACTCTTTTAACAGGAAAGGTGAATAGCTTATAAATAATTCTTCGCAGTGATTTAACGCTACATTCGATTCTAGCCATTGCAGTAAGAAGGTTGCATTTCGTATCACTAAACTAAATACATATAACTAAGTTAACTACAATGCATGACTCAGAGAAGTCTGTTATAAAAGATATTTGTAAACTTATCATGAGGAATTCGAGCGGCGAGGTTATATTTATACAAGATTTGCAAACTGATAAAAAAAATACAGATAACGGTTCATCAAAACATCAGGACAGGTATACAGCCCATTCAGAAGATTTGTTCTACCAACAGATGCTTGATTGGCTAAAATCAAACAATCGCTATCTTATATTGAAGGACAGCCATGGTGATGTTCGTACATTTGTTCGAGTCAGCGACAATGAGTTATAAAATGTCAATGTAAAAAATTACAAAATAACATTAGTTATATTTGAGAGTAAGTGGGGACAAAAGTCATAACGACGTATAAATGTCTATGTAATTGCTTAATTGACCCATTATTGATATTATAACCGTTTCAATGAGTCACCATGAAATTTGTCAAACAACCACAATCGTTACATGTAAACAAACTCTGCGTTCAGTCTCAGGAAACTGGTTTTCGTCATGGAGAATTATTACCTAAATCCATACGATGCATCATTTGCGGGCCGTCAAATTGTGGAAAAACCAATTTATTAGTTGGACTTTTTATACATGAGAATGGATTAAGATTTCAAAATGTTTATGTTTACTCGAAAACCTTGCAACAACCCAAATACGTTTTTTTAGAAAAAGTCTTGCAACGAGTACCAGGCATTTCGTTTCAGAAATATCATGAAAATGAGCAAGTACTGAGTGTTCAGACCGCAAAACCAAATTCTGTAATTGTATTTGATGATGTTGCTTGTGAAAATCAAAGTAATATGCGTGATTATTTTGCAATGGGGAGACACAAATTCATTGATTGTTTTTATCTAAATCAGACGTATAGTAAAATCCCTAAGCAATTAGTAAGAGACAACGCAAACCTAATCGTACTTTTTAAACAAGATGAAAGAAATATGAGACATGTTTATGAAGAGCATGTCAACACTGACATGACATGGATTGAGTTTCGTGAAATGTGTTCAAAAATATGGAATAAACCTTTCAATTATGTTGTAATTAATAAAGATTGTTCCAAAAACAAAGGATGTTATAGAAGTAAATTTGATACGTTTGTAGTCTTTGACTAAAATCACGAATACATATATAAGGATATTTCCTGCCTGACATTATTATTCACCTTACAACGCTAAATCAATTACGACCTATTTTACTAATATGGAAAAATCATTGAAACGACAAATTGTTGATGCAGCAGAAGCTGTGAAGATAAAAGTACGAAAAATGAGAGACGCTGAGATTAATAATAAACAAGCACTGGAATCTGTTTTCAAACCTGTAACAGAACCTCTCAACCTAATTGCTAATGCTAGTAAGCAAACTCCTCTCCTGCATGCTAGTGATGATTTTGCTGATGGTTCGTTTATCAACGAAACTGGTACCGCAGGAAGTAATAATAATAATGACGATGAAGATAAATATGAATCCGATATCAACAGTGACTCTTCTTATGAATCAGTCGTTGAAAGGAATCAAGACGGTGATACGTCATCCTGGTCAGTGTCTTCAGAAGCGTTGGTAGATATTCCGTTTGGGGTTAGAGCAGACAGCGGGAAACTGATGTTAGGTTCTGCTTGCATAACGATCAACGATCAATACATCACCGTAGTTGGACATAAATACCGAAACACTCCTGGCTTAAAACAGTTATTGCTTAAGAAAGATGTAGACCTAAGCTTGGTTACAGATAGTGATATGCAAAATTATAAGTCGATGCTACTTGATACAAATGCCCATCGTCGAGACTATGAGCCAAGTAAGCCAATAAAAAGTAACAAAGGACAAAATATTTGCAAGTTATAAAACCACTTTTTAAACTGAAGAATGCAGTTCAGGGAAAAGGTCTACCGTTATTAAAAAAGTGGAGAAAAAACGTAGATTTCGTGTACTGGGATGATCCCAATGAATTAGTGGAAAGGTTAAAATTATTGATTGCATCTAGAGATGCTGGCAACACAGGATTAGATAATGAAATTATATCCATCATTGAAGAATTACGTGAAAGTAAAGTTATAAATAAATAATTATTTAATAATGTGTTTATTTTACTATCAACCTCTCGCAACAATACACCTTAAACATGAACGTAGACAAATTCGGACACTACATTCACAAAAGAATGCGTTTATCAGAGTTATTTGAGTTTAATGAGAATGCATTGTTAAAATCAGAAAACGGAGATTTTGATTTAAAAACATCAAGACTGAGAGGAATTAGAACCCCAGAAGAGGCAGACGATGCTGTGAACAAGGATTATGTAGATCGATTGAATGCTAACACGTTAAAAGAATTAAATAATCTGGCTGTAAACAAGGATTATGTAGATCGATTGAATGCAAATATGTTGAAAGACTTTAATACTCTGATTGGTAAATTGCGTTCTCAAATAATAAAAGATGCAAAGGATACAGTTCAAACTACTTTAAAAGCAAGGATACCTGAGGTTTCAACTCATTTCCAAGATAAGTTCTACACTAAAGCAGAGGTAGATAAATTACTGCAAAAAACTTCGTAATGACAAAACAGCAAATTGTAAATGAAATACACAAAGCGGCAAGAAGAAATTTCCTGCGACGTTCTGTTATTCTGAAAGGAATCCATGACTTATGGCAAGCAGACTTGATGGACATGCAAAACCTTAAAAAGTACAACAAAGGTTACAATTTCATCTTAGTAGTGATTGACTGTTTCTCAAAGTATGCCTGGGCTGAACCGTTAAAATCGAAAAATAAATTTGAGGTTACTCGTGCATTCGAACATATACTGCTTAGTAGTCGCAGTAATCCTGTTAACTTACAAACTGACATGGGGACAGAATTTTATAACATCACTTTTCAAACGCTTATGAAAAAGCACAACATTAACCATTACTCATCGTTTTCTACTAAAAAAGCATCAATTGTAGAGAGACTGATTAGAACTGTAAAAAATAAATTATATAAATATTTTAGTCTCAATGGAAGCTATAAGTGGTTAGGTCTACCATTGAAAGATATATTGGAGAGATATAACAACACAAAACATCGCACTATTCAATTTAAACCAGTTAATGTAAACAAAAGCAATGAACAAGTAATCAAAGAAAATATAAAAAAATAAACAAACATGAATTAGTTCAGCGAAAGCCTAAATTCAAAGTTGGTGATTGTGTTCGTATAAGTAAATACAAACATAATTTTGAGAAAGGTTACACTCCTAATTGGTCGACTGAATTATTTATTGTAAAAAAGGTAAATAAAACTTTACCAGTGACTTATCACATAGAAGATCAACGGAAGCAAAACATATTAGGAGCTTTCTACGAACAAGAACTGCAAAGATCTAATTATCCTGATGTATATTTGATAGAAAAGGTTTTGAAAAAGAAAGGAAATAAATTGTATGTCAAATGGTTAGGTCTAAACAGTGCAGAAAACAGTTGGATTGAAAAGGCAGCAATAATGGACTAAAATATTATATAACCATTTTTCATTTAAAATCTGATCATTATAAATTGAATAATGCAAGGAGGTGGACTAGTTAACAGCGTAATTAATAATCTACCATTCGAAGTTCATTTGCCAGGATACAACTATTGCGGACCAGGAACCAAACTTCACAAACGCTTAGCGCGAGGTGACCGAGGTGTAAATAAGCTAGACGAAGCTTGCATGCAACACGATATTGCGTATACAAACCATACAGATTTATCAAATCGTCATAAAGCCGATCTAGAACTACTTAACATGGCTAAACAAAGACTTAAATCAAAAGATGCAGGGAAAGGTGAAAAACTAAGCTCTTGGCTAGTGAGCAAAGTTATGAAAGCGAAACTAAAGTCTGGATCCGGCATTAAATCATTTAAACACTTAGTTTCAAAAATAAAATCAAAAATTAAGAAACTCAAATGCAAAGATAGTAAGACTTTGATAAAAGCAGCTTACTTAGCCGCAAAAAAGTTATTTCCAAACATTCATCATCGAATTCGAGTACCCCGAGTAATACCCATACCAAAGACTGGAGGAGTTCTACCTTTAATTCCAATTTTCGCTGGTTTGTCGGCCTTAGGAAGTCTAGCTGGCGGAGCAGCGGGAATTGCAAAAACCGTTAATGATTACAAAGCAAGCAAACAAAATTTGCAAGAAACAGAACGACATAATAAAGCTATGGAGGCTTTAGTGTTGGGCAAGGGTTTATACATTAAGCCGTATAAAAGTGGTAAAGGATTGTTTATAACATCTTCAAAAAACTGAAAAATATGCTACCCAATCGCCCTCTAACTAATGTAGACATCCGAAAGTATTCAAGAGACATTCCATATTTTCGTGGGGTCTACATGAAGGATCGACTACCTCGGAAGCCGAAACCCATTGAATGTGGTATCGTTAACTTAGACGATTCTAAGAACGAAGGAACGCATTGGGTAGCTTATGTTAAAGTATACAATCACTGTGAATACTTTGATAGCTATGGAAATTTAAAACCTCCAATGGAGTTGATGCAATATTTCAAAAATTGTAATGTTTTTTATAACTACACAAGATATCAAAAATTTAACACAGTCAATTGTGGACATTTATGTTTAAATTATTTGTGGACTTTTTGGAATAAAAATGTAATATAAAATATGAGCTTTTCTTTCATTTCAATCATTTGCAAGATGTCGCTCACTTTGTCGATTACTGGAGACTCGTCAGTGTTAACTACATACTTTCCTAATACGTTGCAACTAGATGGAGAGTATGAGTGTGCATTATTACACTTTTAACATTTAATTCTATTCCAAACATTGATAAAAGTAATAATAAGTTCTATTATGGCTTAAACGAAGTTATTGAACTGCCAGAGGGTACTTATGAGTTGCAAGATATCAGCGATTATTTAAAATCCGAAATAAAAGATGCAGTGATCAAACTACGGTGCAATAATAATACTTTAAAAACTACAATATTCTGTACAAAAGACATTAATTTTACCAAAGAAGACTCTTTTAGAAGACTATTAGGATTTAAGAAACAAATCTTGAAAGCAAATAAATGGCATGTGTCACAGTCTCCAGTCAACATTCTACCTACGACCGTAGTCAGGATTGAATGTGATATTGTAAGCGGTTCATATCTAAACGGTGAACCAAGTCATATTATTCACGAATTTGCACTTAATGTGCCACCTGGATACAGGATCATAGAAATCCCGAAGAACGCAATATACTTTCCAATCAATCAAAACAATATAAGCTGCATATATATCAGGCTGCTAGATATAAATAAACGAATAATCAATTTACGTGGTGAAGAAGTGCAGGTATATCTGCATCTTAGAAGAAAAACATGATTGACTACAATAAAAATGTGTCTCAACAAGTAAAGAATATCAGTTCTACTCGAGCTACCTATCAAATAAGACCTCTCTCTAAGAAGAAAATAAAATTAACTAAAGACAATAAAGCATTCCTTAGAGCGATCGGATTGTTAAAATGAATATCTTGGACGTTTTAACCGCACCAACTTACGATAACACTATAGAAGGAATTGAATTTCATTCCTACAAGCCCTATGTAACGAGTTTCAACAGGAACGATGAAATCCGCATACCTATCAACCAACAGGACTTGTACATATTACCATCAGCTAGCACCCTATATTTGGAAGGAACTGTTATCGTTACCAAAAAAGATACGAAGGACAAAGCTACTAGTGTCAATTTTACGAACAATGCTTTACTTTACTTGTTCCAAGATATTAGGTATGAGCTAAATGGAGTGGAGATTGATAAAATAAAAAATGCAGGTATAACAACAACCATGAAATCATTAATTTCAATGAACGAAAGTGAATCAAAAATGTCTAATGCCTGGGGTTGGAATATTGATGGCATAAAAAATATTGATGGAGGAAGGTTTTCTGCTTCTATACCACTACGTAACGTCCTCGGTTTTGCTGAAGATTTTAAAAAAGTCGTGATAAATAGCAGACATGAACTGATATTGTTACGAAGTAACACTAATTTGAACGCTGTAAAACTTAATACAGGTGAAGTAGTAGATGATGTTCAGATCAACAAAATCATATGGCGCGTACCGCATGTTAAAGTATCAGACAAAGAAAAAATTGGTTTGTTAAAAGTCTTAGAAAAAGATCGTCCACTTCAAATGATATACAGAAATTGGGATCTGTACGAATATCCAGCTTTGCCTAAAACTGCAAAACATACCTGGTCTATCAAAACTTCATCTCAAATAGAAAAACCAAGATACGTCATTATTGGTCTACAGACAAATAGAAAAAACAATGCAAGTTCTGACATGTCTCAATTCGATCACTGTCATGTTGGAGACGTAAGAGTGTATCTCAATTCAACCTATTTTCCATATGAAAACTTAAATGTGAGTTTTGCTAATAACAGAATCGGTTTATTATACGAGCAATACATCAGATTTCAACAGTCGTATTACGGACGTCGCTCGGAGCCCATTCTAAGCGAGAAACAATTCAGAGATTTAGCTCCGCTGTTTGTAGTCGATTGCTCTAGACAAGCAGATAATCTAAAGACAGGTCCGGTTGTGGATGTGAGAGTAGAAATTGAGAGTGATTCAGAGATTCCAGATCAAACTTCAGCATACTGTCTCATTCTGAACGATTGCATTGTTGAATACAAACCATTAAGTAACATTGTTAAGAAGATATCATGAAGTACCTTATAGTTGAACTCCAAGGATTTAAAGATTCTACAAATAATTTTATTATAAAAGAATTGACCATTGCAAGTCAGGATCATACACAGACGTTCTTGGTAAAACCACCATATCCATTCCATTACCTAACACAAGAAGAAAGAAAACAAGTGAGGTGGATAGAAAGAAATCGAGGAATTTACTGGAGTGAGGGCTACATTGACTACAAAGAGTTTAAACGCGTTATTTTACCATATTTAGAAAATAAAAAAATTATCACAAAGGGTTTGGAAAAAATAAAGTGGATTAAAGAGTTATGTGCAAACTGTGAAGTGATCGATATAGGTGAGAAGGGATGTCCTAATTTTGCGACATTAAAAAAGAAGTTCTGTAAAAATAAAACTGATTTTAATTGTGTGAACCATAGAATGAATTGTGCATTAAATAATGCGGTGTGTATTAGAAAATGGTATGTTGATAATAATATGTCTGTGTTTAATATGTTTTAATTTTAATATGTTCAATTAATAAAAATCTAAATGTACCTACTTTTTGTTTTATTTAAATGTATTTAGGAGAACTAAACAACAAACTTTATATTAGCTCTAATTAGATGAATTGCGATAAGTAAGTATTCTATTAATTTCAAAATATTATAAACATATAACCTATAATGAGATTCATTTGAGCTAATTTAAAGTGTATGTTTATGTAATGTAATTTTATGGAGAGACGTGAGACAATCTGTCCTAAATTTTAGCATACTATATTCGGATAGTTTGCTTAGTAAAAATGTGAAGTGAAAATGTGAAGCTTAGTTATTTGCTTAGTATTATAGTGGCATAGTGGCATTGCGCAAGAATCTAGTAAGCAGTCGAGGTAAGCAATTATATTTAAAAGTGGAATAGGCCTTAGTGACGTGCAGGGTGGTGGTGACTATCAGAATGAATTAAACTGAAATTCGGACGTCCTTGGAATCCAATCTGGATCATAAAATACGGAGTGGCGTGTTAACTACACATGTTATTTCTAATTTTATGAAGAGACGTGAGACAAGCTGTCCTGAATCTTAGTTTAAAGATTACGGTACTCTAAAATTTAGACGTCCTGGGAGTCCAATCCGGATCATAAAACACAGAGTAACGTGTCATCTACACACGGAACCTCTAATTTTATGGAGAGACGTGAGACAATCTGTCCTAAATTTTAGCATACTATATTCGGATAGTTTGCTTAGTAAAAATGTGAAGTGAAAATGTGAAGCTTAGTTATTTGCTTAGTATTATAGTGGCATAGTGGCATTGCACAAGAATCTAGTAAGCAGTCGAGGTAAGCAATTATATTTAAAAGTGGAATAGGCGCTGAACCAGTGTTTTTAACATATCATTCACAAAAATGTTATTGGGCATTCTACCACACCGCGACAAGCGAGCGAAGCGAGTGAAGTCGCATCAGGTGGGGTAGAATGCCCAATAACATCCTACTGGGTCTGGTAGTCTTATGACTAAATATTATGAATGTTAAGGGATTCACTCCTTACTGGTAAAACAGAATTTGAGATGTAGTCAATTGGCTCGAAAAGGTTGATTGAGCTATTTTCTCAAAACTGTGTGTAAGTCTTAGAAACTGATTTCTGCTTAATACTTTTAGTCTGGTACATTTTGTACATTATGATTTCGTTTATAATTCATTTTTTAACCTATTATTCCTACAATGATAGAAACAATATAAATAAAAACATTGTTATTATTATGTTTTCCCAGGCACCTTGTAAAGGAGCAATAAGTTTTTGCGGTTTCATAGTAGAAAAAATATAATACTTAGAGGTCTGGTCTCCACGATAAATATTTGCTATATTAGTGTAATTTCCCAAACTATTTCAAATATTAGGTACTTCTACAAGAATCAGCAGTGTTTTCATGACAATGTCTTTCAAGGGTCTCGAACACTCCTGGTTTAATCATCTCTAGTAGTTCTAAAGAATTGACTAAATGTTGTGCAATTAGTGGATATGTGTGTGGACCATATTCAGTCAACATTGTGTAGGTAATTGGCTACATTGCCGTAATGTACTGTCAATTGTTATAAATTTTAGTTGGATTTTATTAGCTCTACACGAAATGTATGGCATTTTATGTTCTAGTCACAATTAATTGATCTCTGCACTCCCATGCCCCCCCCCCCCCCTTTTTGTTTCACTTTAGTGCTTACTTTGAATAGTAAGCTATTAAAGCCTATTAGCTTTCATAGCTTCCTATTGAAAGTAACTCCAATGAAAACTGAAAATAAATGAAACTTCTTAGTTAAAATTTATTTTTATGAGTTTGTATAAATCTCACAATAATGTCTGCCCATCTATCTTTTCGGGTATTTTAATTGTGATTTTAATTTTATGTTATGATTCAATGTAGGTAGATGACATGCCAAATTATCTGTTGTTATTTGATAGGGATTAATTTGTTTTCAGCATGGTTCATTTTCTAGTAGGCTACATGTGATTCTAGGGGTCAACGCCCAGAACCAGAGAGCAATGAAGTTATGTTTTACTACTGTCTTCACAATAGGCAGTCAAAGTAATAATTATATTTAATTTTAATTTTAAGGTATAAGTCAGCAATAATATGATTATGAAAGGTGATTAATTATTATGGATAAGGTTTAAGTGATTTTAAAATGCAATGCAATGCAGGAAAAACTATCTGGTCATGGGAACCCTTTCAAAAATACTCTTGGACTTAAGGGGTACTTAAATGAATTGCATGATTAATATACCCATAATTTAATATTGTATCTATGGATTGCTAGATAAAGCAATGGGTTACTATTGGAGATGTTATTTTAGATTGGGCTTATACATAATGATGATAAGAATATTATCTTTGTTCGAAGCTGGGGTGGGTTTTAGTTCCACTTTGCAATTTGATTTAAAACTAAAACAGGTTTAGTTGTTAATGTCATTTGTACATTGACAGGCTGTTAAGACCTCCAAACTTTGTAAGTCTATAACCCTTTTCCTCTCAATACTAATAGTTTTGAGTATTAGGACATTATGGTGTATAGATTTGATAACAAGTGGCTTCTTGAACCATTGTACTTAAACCAAGTACCCAGCCCGCGTAGCATGGCAACGTAGAAACGGGGAAAGACTCGACAAATCTTTTGTTCATCTGTCATTTTGTCTATTCAATATCGACAAAATGACAGATGAACAAAAGATTTGTCGAGTCTTTCCCTGTTTCTACGTCGCCATGCTACGCGGGCTGATCATTACTTTATTGAAAATTTTTATTTGACAAAAGATAGATATCTTGTAGACAGGTGCTATCTTTCAAACTATTGGAAAAGACAGGTAGCTGAGTCACTATCATACTTTTTTTCTATTACAGCCAAGAATTTGGCTGATCAAGTTGCCTCTGTTGAACAATGCAATACTCAATTAAATCACTGTGCCAATAGTTTGATCATAATGAATGAATCAGTCAATCATTTAAATTAGAAAATGGGACAACAGAAGCGACCTCTTGCAATATTATAAGGAAGCCAGATAATAAATCAGGCGAATGTTTTGAGAGTTTTAATAGTATCAACCTGGTTCATCAAAATATTCAAGGATTTTTGAACAAAGAATTAGAAGTAGAACTATTCCTGAATTATAACAATATAGATATTCTTTGTGTAACGGAGCATTGGCTCAAATGTCATGAATTAATTTTCAATTTTAGTAATCACCAGGTTGGTAGCTCATTCAGCAGGGTAAATGCTATACATGGCGGCGCATTAATCTTAGTAAATAATCAACTTAAATTTAAAGACCGCAAGGATATTGTCAGCCTATCTGTTGAGCGAACAGTTGAAATAGCCTGTATAGAATTGGAGCAGTTTATTATAAAAAGTGTGTATAGACCTCCTTCAGGGTTGTATAATTGTTTTGAAAAGGTAATGGATGAAGTGTTGCATAAAATCTGTAGTTCTAAGAAGTCAATAATCATTTGTGGTGATTTTAATATTAATTTGTTAGAAAATTCTGGGTTATGTACAAAAATTATAAGCCTTTTTCAGTCATACAATCTTGAAAACAAATTTCTCGAGCCTACCAGAATAACCCCAACTAGTGCCACTTGCCTAGATAATATTTACACTGATATTATACCCACCCAAAAAGCAATTATTAACTTAATAGATTCAGATCATTGTGGGCAATTGATCACAATTCCAAATGTAAACAAGACAGTCACTAAAAAAGGATATCATTATTAATCCAAAAAGTAAAAATCGCCTGGAAACTTTTAAAACTAAACTTTTATCTAAACTACCACTTTTGTCAGTTAATGATGATCCAAATCAACAATATAACGATTTTTTCAGTATGTATTGCACACAATTTGAAAACAATTTGTCCCTAAGACAATATCTGTAAATAATAACGCTTCTTTCAACGACTGGGCCACCATTGGTATTCATAAGAGTCGAAAACGACTTTATGAGCTGTATGAAGAGCGGACTTATAAAAACACTGTAGAATTTAATTTGTATGTTAAGAATTATTCTAAATTATTTAAAAAAGTTTGTTTCATAGCAAAGTCACGTTACTTGAGTTCAAAAATTAAAAATAGTAGTAATGTAATTAAAATGACATGGAACATTATTAATAGCGAAACGGGAAAGTCTTGCAACCGAAATAGTGACTACAGCCTTGCTATTGGCGATAATATTTTGAATTCAGACACTCAAGTTGCCACAGCCTTTGAAAATTTCTTTGCGGATATTCCCGTATCGACTACTAAATCGCTAAACTCGTCAGCTGCTACTGCCGAGTCTTTACTTAGGGAAAACGTTTCAGTCTGTGATTCCGAATTTAATTTTCAATATGTCACCTGTAAAGATATAATTAAAACTTTTCACACCTTAAATGTTAAAAAGACCGCCGATCTATGGGGTCATTCTGTGGACGTTGCTAAATCCATTATAAACATTGTAGCTCCTTCATTAGCTGTAATATTTATAGTAAAACTAGCTGACCCGCGCAACTTCGTCTGCGTCACATGAGAGAGAGAGGGTTAGAGAGGGTGGAATCAACCTTAAAAGATAGACATAATGCTATCGCGGTTTTAACCTAACACATGATTGTTGCGTAACTTTAACCGTTTATGCAGCGCCCGCAAAGGAAGCTCTCAAAAGAAATAAATTTTCCTTGTTTTTGCAACATTTATCATTGATGCTCCGCTCCTTTTAATTATAGCGTGATGTTAGATAACCTATAGCCGTCCTCGATAACTATTCAACACTAAAAGTTTTTTTTTAATTCAAACCAGTAGTTCCTGTAATTAGCGCGTTCAACCAACCAAACAAACTCTTTAGCTTTATAATATTAGTAGATATAGATCCAAGTGGGTAACAATTTAATTTCTTTGATATATTTGCATTAATCGCTAAAAAAATCTACTTATGTTTTTCCAAAAAAGGGCTTACCTCGACAGCCTTTTACGTCTTCATCCGTAGACACTCGATGACAGTCATACTCCAGCTAGGTCGAAAGTTCTCATCAAAGGTGCAAGAAATTAGCCCAAACACGATTTTTCAATTATAAATGGGACCGACTTTAAGATGTACCTACGCTTTTCACAAAAAAAAGGACCATGTACGGACTTCTTTGTAAAAGTTATCCTCAGTACAATGCTCGATGACCTCGGTAGAGCTTCCGAAAGAGTGGGGCTATGAACATGGACAAAACCAAAGTCATGTTGAATGCCCATGTAACAACCACTCCTATCAAAATCGGAGACACTACACTCGAAGCTGTAGACGATTGTGTGTACCTGGGACAAACGGTCCAGTTAGGTAAGTATAACTTCGCTTCGAGAAAGAGGTCAATCGTCGAATCCGACTCAGCTGGGCAGCGTTCGGGAAGCTGCGCGGTATCTTCTCGTCCAACTTACCGCAGTGTTTCAAGACGAAAGTCTATGACCAGTGTGTGTTGCCAGTGATTACATACGGGACCGAAACGTGTTCGCTCACAATGGGCCTCATCAGAAGGCTTAAAGTCACCCAAAGGGCAATGGAGAGGGCTATGCTCGGAGTTTCTTTGCGTGATCGAATCAGAAATGAAGACATCCGCAAGAGAATCAGCGTCAGCGACGTAGCTGGAAGAATTACCAAACTTAAGTAGCAGTGGGCAGGGCACATTGCTCGCAGAACGGACGGCCGATGGGGCGGAAAAGTTCTGGAGTGGCGACCGCGAACCGGAAAACGTTGCGTTGGAAGACCTCCCACTAGGTGGACCGATGACCTGGTGAAGGTTGTGGGAATCCGTTGGATGCGAGTCGCACGGGACTGGTCAATGTGGCGACACTTGGGGAAGGCCTATGTCCAGCAGTGGACGTCTTTCGGTTGAAATGATGAATGATGATGATGACTTTAGCAGGCAGTGTGCGTTCTATATTTGATTTATCTACAATATAATGTACTATGAATTAAAATTGGCCTACCTTCTTTTATAGTATTAAATTAACAAAACTTCACACTCATTTAAGTCACAATTCGTTTAAAAAAAAAAGTAAATCGTAAAAGTATATCTCAGACGTAAGACACACAAAAACAAAAACGAAGCGAAGCTAGCGATGCGCGATGGCGAGAGGTTTTATTCGATTGTTTCGAGTGTTCGAACATCTCGATGGTTCTCGATTGTTTCGACTTGGGCTCGAGTCCGTCTCGGTCTGTTATTGCGACTGGCGCATCGCGCGTTCATTCGAGAGTTATTCCTCGATGGTTTAGAGTTTCGCGAGTTCTTGACTTGCGTTGTTATGCGAATTCAAACTGCCTAATTCTTTCAACAAGAGCAATCGAAAATAATCAAAACCTCTAAAATAATCAAAACCTCTAAAATAGAAGTAGTTAAAGTTTACATACGAATACTTAAATAGCTCGAGTCTAGCACACTCTCGCCTTACATGTGCACTTCGGCTCGATGCATTCAATCGACTGACTCTGGTGATCGATCGAGACTCGTTAATGACTGATTCGAAAACTAGCAGTCGATTGCGTTGACTCGAAACAATCGAAAAACATCTCGATTGTTTTGAAAAACGGCGAGTCGATGGTCGACTCGATGGTTTACTTTAACGACTCCGATTCTTTCGATTGTTAAAACATCTCGGAATCGCCCATCGCTAAGCGAAGCTATAGTTGACGAAATGCACCCCTCCACGTCATCCCTCATTGGACAGTTACAGTGCTATACTATTTTGTTCTAATGAGAAAACTATGTCCGCGTATGTTGTGCCGACGACGGTCTCAAATAAAATAAATTATAAAATAATTTATGTCAAAGTATCTAAAATACAATAATTAGTTTAAATTAATGATTTTAATTTTTACCCGGTATAAATTAAAAATGGGAAGGTAAAAATGGGTATAAATGGGTATTTACCCAAAGTCTGGGTTTTTACCGGGTATATGCCCGGGACATCAATATCGCGCTCACGGTAATTCGGTACGGGTTTATGGACGCTCAAATCGATTACAGCTTAAATCGGAACGCAGCCAGTGTTCGTTGATTCGTTCTGTGGCTGACAACAAATAACTATCTTTTTGTAGTCTGTGGTTCTGACGCACTTACTGTCATCCGTAACATAAACATTAAACAATACAACCTTACCTATATCATGTTAAGGTGGATGCTCAAGGGTAGCCCGCGAAATTCAAATTTTCTTACGTTTTTTGCAATTTGCAGGCCAGTGCTAGGTTGTATGTTGATTAAAATATTGTTTGCGACTGTAAGACGTATGTAGTAACACAATTATAATCATCAAAATCATCAATACAACCCTCCAAGTTCATAATGGTGCAAGAATGATTTTGACCTTGGAAAAGTAATTTTGACACCAATATGAACTTTGAGGGTTGTATTGATGAGTTTGATGAATATAATTCTGTAACTACATACGTCTTACAGTCGCAAACAAAATTTTAATCAACATACAACCTAGCACTGGCCTGCAAATTGCAAAAAACGTAAGAAAATTTGAATTTCGCGGGCTACGCTTGAGCATCCACCTTAAGTATAGCTCTGAGTTTCGTGTGGGGTTTTCCTCAATTTTTTCCTCGAACCCATTCCGATAAATTGAATATAGCTCAGATTATGGTCAAGTGAATAAACGAATAGTGTAGTTTAATGTTCTAATTTGTGGCTTATTTAATAAAATAGATATGAATACATCTTGAAGACAACTATCCAACAAGCAACAGAAGAGAAGCGTTACAAGATTTAGATACTGGTCCAAGAACTGGATATCACCTCTAGCGGGAATGAGCTCATGAGTAGCGTGCAGCACCTGGCAGGCATGGCGCGCTGTCTGCTGGCGCTGGGCGCGCTGCTGGCGGCAGGGGTGTGGCCGGCGCGCGCTGACCCACCGCGCTGCCCGCAGCACGACCCGCAGCGCTGCGTCCCCGGCGGCTACGGCCACAACGAGTACACCTACGCTGTAGACGGTGAGCCTGCCACTTATACTGTTTGCTCTTACCCCCGACTGTTAGCAGCTCCCAGGACATATTTATGATTGGCCTAAATAGGCCGCGAACGTAAGATGACCCTCTGACCCAGCCTGTGTCCATAAGACGACGAAACCTCAAAGTGCATTGCTGGTCCATAGTTGCCAAATATAAATAAATAAATAAAACATGTAAAGTTTATCATGCCATGATATATATCTAACAGACAAACTGACTAAGTTTTCCTACATTATGACTTCATTGCACTGCACCTTTGATTAAATACATGTCTAGTTAGAGTTTGAGTGTCTGCTCAGTGTTGACACTTTCAATGAATGGTAATTCAGTTGCAATATAAAAATGATGGTTTGCGCTACAAAAGTGTGCGAGAATTACAAAGGTCACCATTAAACACATAACACCATTTAACTGTAGTGCTGGATAATATACATATATAATATTATTTAGATATATTTTTATTATCTAAGGTGGTGGACATTGTTTATTTTATTTAATAATCTGATAGGGGTGTCAATTTTGGAGGTCCTTTTTTTGTTTCGGATGGGTAATCACTAAATGACTCCTCCCGCTCTGAGCGGAGCAGGAGGGAGTGTCAGACTTTTACTGACTAAAACCCATCCATGTGCCATCATCGCCCTTTGTGTCCTGGGGCCACGGTATCTCTTTCGAACAGTCCTGCAACCATGGCAGGCATCAGCCCTTGCGGACCCTTTCCTATTGCTGACTCTCTTTGAGGTCCTTATGTGCTGATAATGAAAGTAGAAAGTATGTATTCTACGTATTACAAATAAAGTATTAACGCTATCTACAATAAAATTGTAGTTTACATAATAAAATTATAACAAAAAAAAAACAACAACAGAAAAAATCATAATTCAATGAATATAAATTTAAAACAAATTACCTAAAGACAATTATCTCAAAATCAAAACATAATATTTTTTTTCCCTTCTTTTATGGGAAATATTCAAATATTCATTATTACTCAGTATGCTTAATTGTTACACAGTAGAAGCTATGCTTACTTGTGTGCATGGGCTCCAAATCTGGCCTGTTATTTTTGTTGCGATTGCAGCGCAACACTCTATCTAGACATGTATATAAACAAAGCACTGCACATTCTTACTCATTTGTTTTTATCTTAGAATAATATATGGTTCATTATTCTGTTCCTTACCACCACTTGATTGTTGGTGTCTCATCAGTATAAAGCTTATTATTGTATACACTGAAAACAATGCTCAGTTTGTGTAATGCACAAAATCACATGTGAATTTTTGAATAATCTACCTCTCAATATAGTTACTTGCTCACTGACTATACCAGTCTTCAACAAAAAATCCAGGGTTGAGGAAGCAATAATTGCTAACTGTACCCAGTCCACCATATAGGAAAGGGAATCTGGCCGAGCCGTGTTAGCACTGCTCTGCTCAGCTACAGATTACTTCATAACTCAACAGTATCCATATCCATACTTCCATACTAATATTATAAATGCGAAAGTAAGTTTCTTTGTTTATTACCTCTTCACACCTAACCCACTGAACCGATCATCCTGAAATTTTGCATATACCTACATTTTCAGGTGTACAGTAACGGACATAGGGTACCTTTCATCCCGAAAAAAGTACTGTTCCCGAGGAAAGCAAAAATAACGTGCTTTTGGTAATAGGAGGCGCCATGTGTCTTATGAATCATGATTGAATTAAATTATTATAGAAAAACTTTAGTAGTGTAGTATGAGCTTTTTTATATTGAAGTACCTTTTGAACCCCATTTTGTGAGTCTAGACCGGTTTTCATCCTCCTAACTATAACATAGATAATCTAAGTATTTAAAAAAAGACGAGAACTGACTGACTGACTGAAAAAGACTTACTGAGTGACTGACATAACAACGCACAGCCTAAACAGATTCCAAATTTGGCAAGTAGGTTCCTTATGTGGTCTAGGGGTGCACTTAGAAAGGATTAGAGTAGAGTAGATCTACGCTAGGGAATGGGCAACTACAGTACTTTCACAGTTTTTATGTCTTGTGACTGGGACTGTAGCTACATTTAATTTTCATCTTTGTTTCGACAATTCTAAAGTGCCTGCAACTGGCCTACTTGAAATAAATGATTTGATTTTGATTTTGATTATTCAAAATTCACCCCCTAAGGGGTTGAAACGGGGGTCCAAAGTTTATATAGGGAAATAAGATTAGTTAGACATTAGTTACGTGGTAGTTAAATATATTCAATAAATCATCATCTTTGGCTATCCGTGACTTAGCATTCAAGCTATCACTCAAGGTGTGTGCGACCCATTCAGCGCATACAGACTATTTGATTCAAAACTTAACAGGGCTACTACTCCTATCGATAAATGAGTAAACATTTGTGTTTCAGGTTTTTTCAGAATTCAACCCCTAATTATAGAGAAATGGGGTGACAAAGTCTGAAAATCAACTTTAGCCCAAACCACTGGGTCTAGAGATTCTAAATTTAGCACGCGTAGGTTTCCTATGAGGCCTAAGAAAGTATTTTTCAGAATTTACCCCCTAAGGGGCTGAAACGGGAGTCTAAAGTTTGTATGAGGAAATAAGATTAGTTAGACTGTTGTATTCGAAACTTCACAGGAGTACTCCTATCGATAAATGTGTAGAAACGGGTTTCAGGTTTTTTCAGAATTCAAACCCTAAGAGGGGGAATTGGGGTGACAAATTCTAAAAGTCAATGCACAGCCCAAACTGCTGAATCTAGAGATTCCAAATTTGGCACATAGGTTCCTTATGACGTTTAGGGGTGCAATAAGAAATAATTTTTCAAAATTCAGACCCTAAGGGGTTGAAACGGGGGTCCAAAGTTTACATGTGGGGAAATAAGATTAGTTACTTTAGACTATTTTATTCGAAACTTAACAGGAGTACTCCTATCGATAAATGAGTAAACATTTGTGCTTCAGGTTTTTTCAAAATTCAACCCCTAATATGGAGGAATGGGGTGACAAAGTCAAATATCTGCGCCTGCGTCTCTGTCAGTATTCATTATCATGCATACACAAACTGTGGTGACGTTGGGTGTAGATAAAATTATATTTTTATTCTATAACCTATATTTATAAGTTATAACACATTAAATATTAATATTTGTTTATTATTATTATTTTGTATTATAAATTTATATTCGTTTATGACCGTGGCATCACTCTGGGCCCTATCAGAATACTGTACTTTTTTTTTAAATGTCACAGCACCTTGGTGTGATAGGAGCCTTTTGGCCTTGCACAGGACCATTTTGATTTTTTTTTATTTTTCTCTTGTTTACTTTTTTATATAATTTTGTCATGTCTATTCTATCTTTTTCTTTCTGTTATGTCCTGTGTAACTTAAACATAAATACTTTTCGTTCTTTCTTTCTTTCAAAGTCTGAAAATCAAACCACTGGGTCTAGAAATTCTAAATTTAGCACGCGTAGGTTTCTTATGAGGTCTAAGGGTGATTGTGGTGATGATGATTGTAATAACGACGATGATGATTATGATAATGATGATTGTGATGATGATGATTGTGATTACGATGATAATGATTGTGATAACAATGATGATCATTGTGATAACGATGATGATCATTGTGATTGTGGTGATGATGATTGTGATTACGATGATAATGATTATGATTACGATGATCGCGATTGTGATAACGATGAAGGTGATGGGATAAGGGCAGGAAGATGATGATGATGATGAATAAAGCCATTTATTAAACAGTATGTAATACAATTTATTTGATCTAAGTTATATAAAATCTAGATTGTCTTCTGCTGATTGCCAATCGGCAAAGGCCTCCTCCAACCTTTTCCACTCATTTCTAGCCTTGGAAACCCGGCTACAGGTCACACCTGCGAATTTTGCTAGGTCGTTCTCCCATCTTTGGCGGGGTCTTCCCCTCTTTCTTATGCCATTCCAGGGGTACCATTCTGTGTCCTTCTTGCTGGAAACAAAGCTGACAAGGCGCCTTCTTCCTGGACACAGAAAGCCTGCGTCTGGTGGCGGGGACCATCACTGTTCACTGAATAAACACATCCACACCCTAGGAATCACTGACAGTCCCCTGTGCAGAGCATCCATGGAAGCGGAGGAAACGGTGGCGCATATGCTCCTTGAGTGCACAGGCGTTACCAAGATTCGTGAGGAGACTCTGGGATCACCAAGATCCCTTACGGATGCCCTGAGGAGACCGGGAAGTCTGATCTGCTTCTGGAGGGAGGTGGGCTGGTTGGAGTAATCGGCCACCATGGCTCACGCACAATGGTCCACTTCAAGGACTGAGTGCGGAAAGCTAAACCCCATGATAGATAGGGTGTTTAGTCTCAACGGACCGCTAGTCCTTCTGGCTCCACTTCTCCTTCCCTCTACTCATATGCCCAGCCCATTTCCATTTTAGTTTCCTGACGTTTGTTGCTATGTCCCGAACCTTTGTGTTTTTCCTGATGTCTTCTAACTTGACTCGATCTTATTTCTTGATTCCCATCATGCTTCGCTCCATCGAGTTCTGGCATATGTTTAATTTGTTACTGTTCAATTTAGTGGGGGCCCATGTTTGACTTCCGTACATTAATACAGGGAGAAGGCATGTGTTGAATACTTAAGATTGAATTGATATGTGCAGTTCTTTAGCTTTCATTATTTCTTTCATGCTCCAATATCTTTTCCATCCGTTTGCTTTTCTCCTGTTGATTTATATTTCAATTATGTTTGTGGGTGAGATAATTTGGCCAACCCTGATGTTTTCATTCTTAGGTCCGTTGGTCATTACAGCTTCTGTTTAACATTTACACAAATTGCATGTTCTTCTTCCTTCTTTTCTTCCTTCAGCATATTCTATATCTCTATCGACCACTACCATGTATCCCTGTCTATCGTACCCCTACCTTTCATCTCTCCCAAAATACCTTTTGCTACACTCCTAATACACCGAGCCATCCCATTTCAATATTCATGTACACTTTGATCATTCATATCACCCATCTCTATCTTTTTGGGGTGTCTAACAGCCTTTTAGAACCAAGTGTTGGCTACTGCCAGATCGAAAGCAGAGCCGATTGCAATAGAGTTTCCCCTCATTGTTGAAACTACTAAAACCCTACCATAACTTCTTCTCATTCTTCCCATATGTCCATTAAAATCATCTCCCAAGTCTAAATTTTTCATGCACAGGGATGGTTATCAAAACTGTATCAAAATCCCCCCAAAACTTCTCTTTCACCCTTTCTTCAGGACCTACCTCTGGGGCATACCTACATTACCTACACACTAATCACATTCAAGGCAACATTATCTAACATTACTTTCACAACTATTATTTTTAAATCCATCACACTTTATTTCAAATTACTACCTACCTACCTACTATTTCCACGCCATCCGTCACTTCCACAGTTGAAAAACTTGTATCCCTCACCAATTTCTCTCGCTTTTGTACCCCTTCCACTTAGTTTCTCGTGGCTCTTCCAGTCATACACCTCCGTTAACTCCCTGGCTCTTCCAGTCATTGTCCCAACATTCCAACTAGCATGTACCTTAATCTCACTTCCCGACGCTTCTTACGTCATAAAATATTAAAAATGTAAATTTAAAAAAGCATAAAAAATACATATAAGACAAGCAACATCCTTATAAGGTTAGTACAAGAAAAATAAACTTATACACGATGAGCTTTTGCCGGCGCATTCGCTCGCGTCAATTTAGAATTTGACAATCAATTCAATACTCAGCTTGTAATAATATTATAATTCATTATTCTTTATGGAGGAATGGCAGAGCAAGGAGCTATACGGACGATTTTTCCGGGCCCTGCATGGCCCTGATGTAGGCTTGGCGTCCGTATCTTGGCTACGTGGTGACCTCTTTGGGGAAACCGGAGGTTTCGTCTGTGCGATTATGGATGAAGTTATCATGACGAACAGTTATCGAAAATACATCATCAAGGACGGTACGGATATCTGTCGGGCATGCCAATTGCCACTGTCCCGGTGAATCGATCCGACATAGGTAGTGTTTCCGGTTGTTCTCGTCTTGCTAACGGTGAGTACTTGCACAGACAATCTAGTAGCTAGGATTATCCACCAGCAACTTGCTTTGCAGTAAAACCATGTGGGTTCTGAAGTACCATACTACAAGCACAGAATAGATAATAGTATACTAGCTATAAGTATGTGCCCGACCCAGTTCTAATCTATCACCACGAACAAGACTATTTTAGCAAATAAACCTGATATTGTAGTGATAGATAGCCGGTGCGCCGTACAATGATTGTTGACATCATTGTCCCTCATGAAGAGAATCTCATGAATGCTAAAAAAATCAAGTATCTTGATTTAGCACACGAGGTTATCGACATGTGGGACGTGGACTCTGCAATCATTGTACCGATAGTCGTTATGGTTAATGGAATAATAGCAAAGGACCTCGACCAACACCTTATAGGAGGCTCTCATTGCGCGTCTGGATCAAGGGCTTGATTCAGTGAGCACTACTCCTGGACACGGCACGCATAGTGAGGGAGTTCCTCTCTATAGCCCTGACCACCGGCAGCTCGGACCCAGTGCCCGATGCTGGTGGGCTACTATTTTTAGGGTTCCGTAGTCCTGACAAGGAACCCTTATAGTTTTGTCATGTCCGTCTGTCTGTCTGTCCGAGGTTTTGCTAAGAGACCGTTAGTACTAGAAAGCTGTAATTTTGTAGAGGTGTATATTTCAATAACGCCGACTAAGTGGTAAAATAAAATTTTGGAAAATATTTTATTTAGGGTAGCTCCCCTACATGTGAAGGGGATATTTTTTTATTTCATCGTCTACCCCATCGTGTGGGCTATACTTTTGGATTAAATGCTCCATTTACGAAATAATAAACTTTAAAGTGCAAATTTTTGTTTCAGTAGGGCATCTCTCCTCCTCTAAAAGCTAAACTGCTGGCTTGAAAAATCTGTAAAAATTCATAATGATAGTGCATTTTATGAACTTTAAAGGAAAACTATAGCGGTTAAGATAACTTTATTAGTTTATCAGTAATAGTCGTTGAACTTGGCCGGTTTTTAATATTTTAAACGTTTTATGTTTGAAGGGTGTAAAACACCTCTTAACGAAGCCGAAAGGCACTTGTTCTCCTCGTCATTGAGATCATTTTTAGGGTTCCGTAGTCAACTAGGAACCCTTATAGTTTCGCCATGTCTGTCCGTCCGTCCGTCCTCGCTTAATCTCTGTGACCGTTAGCACTAGAAAGCTGAAATTTGGTACCAATATGTATATCAATCACGCCGACAAAGTGGTAAAATAAAAATTGGAAAAAAATGTTTTATTAGGGTAAAAAATAAAAAATTAAAATGTTTTATCCCCTTAGTAAAGTGGGAAGTGATTTTTTTTTTAATTTCACTGCATCATTTTGACGAAGTAATTTTCAGCATCAGTTAGATATTTTAATTATTTGCTTATAAATAACAATAGTGCCATTCTCTTTCTTGTAAGTTGGAGTTACACATTTTCATTTTTCTTTTCGTGTAATTTACTATAAATATTTTACGAACTCAGTTTGCAAGAAAAACCGTCGGCGATGGACTTTGACGCTCAAATTCACATTGTTACATGCAATTCTTATAAAAGCTAAAATTACTGAAAAATAAGCTGAATGTTTTACTTGTTTATTGGAGTTTTAGAATTTCTTTAAATTCCTTGAATTTTCACAGAAAAAATCGTAAAGAAAGCGTAATTTAAGCCAAAAATGTCTTGATTCAGCGTCCATTATATTCCATGTACGAGTCATGTATCGTACATGGCACGCGCGCATTGCATATATCAGCACTTTTCCGTCACCTTGCACAAATTATAGTGTAAAGCGACAGTACACAATCAGCGTTCATAGTCAGCTGTACTCATTCACGCATTATTCATATAGCATTAGTTACGTGGTAGTTAAATATATTCAATAAATCATCATCTTTGGCTATCCGTGACTTATCATTCAAGCTATCACTCAAGGTGTGTGCGACCCATTCAGCAGCGCATACATCTTTATGGTCCTTCGAGCCGGATACATCTATAATCCGGCCGGATATATCATCATACAAAACGTTCATTACTATCAGATATATCAAAGATATTTGATCCACTCGGTTGGTTAGCTCCAATTACAACAAAGCTAAAACTATTATTCAAACAAGTTTGGTTGTCGAACATACAATGGGACGACCAGCTTCCGATTGAAATAAGCACCGAGTGGGAAAAAACCAAAGCAGAGCTACAAAACATCAGCCAGTTTAAAATTCAAAGATGGTATCAGACAGGAGAGCAAGACACAATTCAACTGCACGGCTTCTGCGACGCATCATTATCAGCATACGCATGTGTCGTGTATTGTAAACTTGATACCAACATAACACTTGTCGCTGCAAAAACAAGACTTGTGCCAGAAAACAAAAAGCTCACTTTACCACGTCTAGAGCTGAGTGGGGCGCTCTTACTTATAACACTCATGCAGAAAATACAGCAAGCCCTCAACGGACACAAAATCAAAGTTTTCGGTTGGAGTGACTCCACTGCAGTTCTCGGTTGGATTCAAGGCAACATTAATCGCTGGACACCATTCGTAGCGAACAGAGTCAAACAAATTAAAGACGTCATACCATCAGATAATTGGCATAACATAAAATCAGCTGACAACCCAGCTGATTGTGCCAGCCGTGGCATCACAACAGAGCAATTGAAGCAACATAATCTGTGGTGGAGCGGCCCGCAATTTCTCCCAGGATTCGATGAGTCATCAGTAGCGGAGAAGAGCGTCTACGTCACGGATCAAGAGCAAAGAAAATCTAAACAAAGCAACGTCACAATTCGTCAAAGCGATGATGTCATAGAATCCATACTACATAGAAACAGTAATTTGACACGCGCCGTGCGCGTACTGGCTTGGGTGCTACGTATCACACGACGTCACAGCGAGCACACTGCTTACTTGAACGGAAATGAATTAGAAACCGCAAAACATATGATTATAAAATATGTACAAGAAATGCAATTTTCGGAAGAAATTAGCAAGCTGCGAAAACAGGAGCAAATACATAACAAAAGTAAAACTTTGTGCCTTAACCCTTTTTTGGACAAGGATGGACTTTTGAGAGTGGGAGGCAGACTCAAGCATGCAAATATTGACGAAGATATGAAGCATCCACTGATCATACCCCACAGCAGCCATGTTACTGACCTTATTATCGACCAAGCCCACCGCCGCACGTTTCATGCGGGGGCCCGGACGACGCTCGCAAATATCAGACAAAACTACTGGATATTAGGCGGAAACAGAGCTGTTAAGAAGCGCTTACATGCATGCATTACGTGTAAGAAGCATAAAGCTGTCATACCAAAACAATTAATGAGGGACTTACCGGAATCTCGGAGCAATCCTTCGCGTCCGTTTCAGCACACCGGCGTTGATTTCACAGGATACATTGACGTGAAACTCAATAAAGGGCGAGGAGTCAAGACAAGTAAGGGATACATCGCAGTGTTCGTGTGCATGGTGACCAAAGCTGTGCACCTCGAACTCGTATCAGACCTGAGCTCATCTGCATTCTTAGCTGCTCTTAAACGCATGTCTTCACGTCGGGGTAAACCACATCATATCTACAGCGATAATGGCACCAATTTTGTTGGAGCCAATAGAGCACTACAGCAAGGACCATCGGAACTATGCAAAACATTCAACGCAGAGTTTTATACAGAGCTAAATGAGTTGGGAATACAGTGGCATTTTAACGCCCCCGCCTGGCCAAGCGCAGGAGGCCTATGGGAAGCAGCGGTAAAAAGTCTGAAGCATCATCTTCGACGTGCTGTTGGCGAGCAAAAACTCACGTTCGAGGAATACAGTACTTTACTTGCTCAACTCGAAGCATGTCTCAACAGTCGGCCGCTGTGCACACTTACAGAGGATCCAGATGATTTGAATTATCTAACTCCATCACACTTTTTGAGCAGCGGCCCCATACTGACTATCTTAGATACCGAACAAGATGAAAGGACAAGATGGAAGCGAACACAGAACATTTTCGAAGACATCTGGAAGAGGTGGCAATCAGAGTATCTCGCGACACTCTCAACAAGGAGTAAATGGAAGAGACCTCACAAAAACGTTCAAGTGAATGACGTTGTCATCATTCATGAGCCTAACCTCCCCGCGGGAAGATGGGCTCTAGGCAGAGTCACCGAGCTACATTCCGGTAGCGATGGATTGGTCAGGGTTGTTACCCTAAAAACACAAAATGGGTATCTCAAGCGCCCAGTGATTAAACTGTCAGTGCTGATATCTGACCAAACAAATCACAAATCACTACCCGAGCAGACAGGGAAAAAGTCAGACTGCCAAAATAACAAGACCACGAACCACCTGTCAAAACAACGACCTGTAACGGTGTCTAATCTGATAGCAACTATCTTCACACTATTTCTCTTCATGTCATCCGTATTTGGCCACGAACAGTCAACATCCCCATATACTTTGACAACAATACGCAAAGCACTCTATTTTGATCGAATCTCAAACATGCAGTTCATTCGAGACGAATGGAAACTCATCGTGTATTACGACATGAACCCTTATTGGGACGGTTCGGCAACCTGCGACAAATACCTGAAACAGATAAACAGCGTATGTGAAGCAGAAACAAACAAAGCACTATGTGACATCATCCTAATGCAGTTACATCACTCTCATGACGAACTGAAGTATTACAATGGAATGTTACTGAGCCAGCATTTTGAAGAACGCTCACGAAGGCGACGAGGCATCATCGATGGTGTAGGCTACGTTGCCAACAGTTTATTTGGAGTTCTAGATCAACGTTTCGCCGACCAATACAAGCAAGATATTGATCTTATAAAAGGAAATGAAAATCACCTAGCACTCTTGTGGAAAAACCAGACCTCAGTAGTAGAAGCAGAATATAATTTACTCAAGAGAACTGAAGAGTCAATCAATCGGCAACACAAGGCCATCAATCAACATCTAAACAACCTAACGAAGGCAACCAATATGTTGAACAAAAGTTTGCAGGAGCAAGAAGTAAAGAACGAGCTAGCACTGTCCACCCTCATAGCTACAAATATGCTCGCGAAGCTAAAATCCATACAAGACACAATTATCGACACAATAACAGATATTCATCATGGAATGTTTAGCGTTCATTTACTAACGCCGAAGCAATTACGAGACCAACTCAGCATAATCTCAGGACAATTATCGCGAGAGTTATCTTTACCAATAGAAAACATACAGACAGAACTACCAAAAATTTACCACCTTCTGAAGGTCAAGACAAGGGTAACACAGCAGTACCTCATATTTGAAATTAAAATACCACTGGTCAACAGAGAGAGTTATGATTTATATCAACTGATATCAATACCACAACAACATGGGAACACTACGGTCGCCGTCGTGCCGATATCAGATTACATCGCAATCAACTTACGCAAAGACACCTATCTGTCAATGACGGCGAGAGACATACAACAATGTGTCCAATACGACGAATCTACTCGCCTCTGTCACTCCAGAAAACCCATCTTCCAGTTTAAGTCAGAAGACAGCATGTGTATCAAAGATAAGAGCACAAACAGATGTCTTACAAACATAGCAGCATGCCGTAATAATTGGATGGAATTGAACAAAATAAATACTTACCTTTATTATTGTTGCGGACAGTGCGCACTTCGTGTCATATGCGAGCATCAGATTACCGCAATACAAATCGCTAAAGCCGGGGTCATAGCACTGGATTCAGATTGCGTAATTAAAGGAGAAGACTTCATCGTTTTTTCACACAAACTGGGATATACAGAGTTAAAAACTGCGGTTGATTTGGAATCACAACAAATCGCACCTATCAACCATATCATCAACGTCACCTTGCCACAATTAGAAATCAACGTCACTGATCACGAAACCGCATTGCGGCACATCAAAGAGCAGATCGAGCAGATGAAATCAGAAAACGCCTTGAACACAGGGATTACAAGCCACGACATCCACCAATATTCAGCTATCTACGTGTTGTTGGCTTGCGCTGTACTAGCAGTCGCAGTTTATCTGTGTCGGTGGATCTGTCGTCGTCGGCAGAGAAGCGCCAACTTACAGTCGAACTTCAAGACGCAGCCTCCGGCGCCGCCGGTGCGTACACAGCACGAGGTCATCGACGTTTCGACGCCACGCACTAGAGACTCGAAAAAGCCAGAAGAGGCGGTTGAGTTAAGAAACTTCTCAAACTTGCTCAGCAGCATCAAGCGCCACAAGAGGACACCTACAGTCACCACACCGGTGTCGGATGACAGTGACTAATTCTAGTTGGCTAAGAATAGTTATAAGTCATGTTTTGTAACTTGGGTGAAATTTATAAGTTTAGCATATAAGCACTCTGTAACTCATTTTCATCATCCACTCGCATCTCTCTCGCCCGGGAATATGTACGAGTCATGTATCGTACATGGCACGCGCGCATTGCATATATCAGCACTTTTCCGTCACCTTGCACAAATTATAGTGTAAAGCGACAGTACACAATCAGCGTTCATAGTCAGCTGTACTCATTCACGCATTATTCATATAGCATTAGTTACGTGGTAGTTAAATATATTCAATAAATCATCATCTTTGGCTATCCGTGACTTATCATTCAAGCTATCACTCAAGGTGTGTGCGACCCATTCAGCAGCGCATACATTCCAAATAAACTAAATTTTATCAAATAAATTAATATGATATAAAACTTCAATCTACAATGAATAAGTTTCATTAGTTTTCGTTTGTCAATATAATAAGACAAAATTACAATAAATAAAATTGAAGTACTATAATTCTGCGTCAATTCAGTTCGCTCCTCAGTCTCATGTCAGTCTCGTCTCTAATTTTCGTCAATAACAATCGACAGTCATCGGGAGATCGCTATTATTATCGACTCGTGTACGCCGATCGAAAAAATTTGATCCAGGGAGTAAAAATCAAAAAATTGCGAAAAAAATGTAATAGGACTCTTAATAAGATATTTGTTTTTGGCCTGTATTTGTTACCTTTTATTCAATTAATAAACTTTATTTTATTCTATATACTATGCTATTCTTTTCTTGTTGGGAGAGGGGGGGGGGGGTTCGCTATCATCTGGAAACTTGAATGGGGGTACGTGGAGCCAGAAGTTTGAGAAACCCTGTTCTAAACCATACCTGGGAACCTTCTAGTTACGGAGATATTGGGGGTCGAAGTTCCAACTTTTTGACAAGTTTTTTTTTAAATACAAGTTTTTAATGTAAGATTTTTACTTTAAACACCTCCACGACCCCCCCGGACTATTCAATCTATCAGCATAATGTTTTGAGTGCGTTACATTGAGTTCTACCACAAAACATGATTTTTCACCCCAAAATAAAAAAGTCGTTTCCCAGCAATATTTTTTGCGTAAAGTTGCTTAGTTTGATGTACAGAATGCTTGGTTGACGGCTTCGTGATGAGGCCTTTTACACCCTGTATATAGTTTTATATCAAAATATGGATATGAATATGGCCTAGAGGTCCAGAGCAGATTAGAGGCCCGGTGTGGTGGCAATGATTGGAGAATGTTGGCCTGAAAATAAGTAGGACCGAAACAGAATACTTATTCTGTGATTTCGGCGGTCTCCCCAGTCCTAGGCCCATAACTCTTGCCGGAACGCCCATACCGATTTGTTCCGATTTCCGGTACCTCGGGTCGCTTGTCCAAGGGGATGGTGAATTAGACCGTAATGTAACGTACCGGATCAATGATGAAATGGCGACAGGTCACTGGAACAACTTGCGACCCACGGATACAAACACACATCAACAAATATAAAAAAAAACGAACCCTCAAATTAAAGGGGAAAATATACAAGTCCGCCGTGATTAGACCTGTCGTACTGGGTGGATCGGAATGCTGGGCTGTGAAGAAGATGGATGAAAAAAGATTGCATGTAGCGGAGATCAGAATGTTGAGGTGGATGTGTGGTGTGACAAGAATCGATAAAATAAGGAATGAGTATATTAGAGGAAGTTTGAAAGTTGCGCCAGTTACAGAAAAGTTGAAAGGGAATCGACTGTCTTGGTATGGGCATGTGATGAGGAGGGAAGAATCGCATGTGACTAAAAGAGTGATGAATATAAATGTAGATGGGTGGAGAGGGAGAGGAAGACCAAGGAAACGATGGATGGATTGTGTGAGGAATGATATGAGGGAAAAAGGTATAAATGATTGCGTGACGGTTGACAGGGGAGAATGGAAGAAAAACACGTGTTGCGCCGACCACAAGTAATATGGGATAAGGGCAGGGAGATGATGATTAGAATATTAAAATGTAATTTATTTGTAGTTATATGTAAAAATGAATAAACGAATATAATTCAATCATGATTTGAAAGACACCTGCCATCGATTAACATAACAACTTTATTGTTGTTTTCGGGAACAGTACGTTTTGCGGGATAAATATTACCCTATGTCCGTTTCTGTACACCTGACAACGAATCATTATTATGCATTTTAGTACTTTTCTTACATTGTGTTTTCGTAGATGTATTGACAATGTACGGTCATGATGTTAATTTCATTAAACAGTTCCCTTAGTCGTGTCTACGAAAATTGTACCTATATGGCTCTGATGTTTTTTTTTTGTAAAATAAATATAGGTAGGTACTTAGACTCAATTTCTGCAGCCTGTCCCCATAACAAAAAGCCGTAACTAAACTAGACCAATCTAGCAGTATCTACATCAGTAAACTAACGGATTTTTCTAATAGCATATGCTGCTAAACTTAGTCGCCCCGCCAGAGATGTTAAATGAGAACCCCATTGTAGCCTTGAATCAAGCGTAATCCCCAAGAAAACCGTTTAATCTACGAATTCAAGTTTCTCTTTATTTATTACTATATCACAATCGCTACTTTTAACATTCGGTAAAGCAAAACTTACGCATTTCGTTTGGTTTTTTTCATTTAGTACCTACTAGGTAAATTGTTTGCTGTGTGCCAGTTACGGACGTCGAGAGTCTTACCCCCCTGCTATCGTCTTAAGATTGTAATCATTTATTTTCTAAAATTACCCTTTAAAGGGGATGGAAGGGTATCTGAAAGATGCAGAGAAAATTACGATATGCATGAAGCCGAAGTAGCGGGTGAAGTACACACATCAAAAGTGTCTAGGGATCAAGCATTTTTATGCGGATTTCTTGAGATTGAGATGTGGCTTTGTAATAAATTTATGATTTTATAAATTTATATGGATCCTTTTTGGTGCATTTCATAATTTGAATCAGGAACTCTCAATCAAATTCGAGTAAAAGATGAAAATAAGCTGTCAATATTTTCCCTATAAAAACATACAACGCATTGAAGACATTATTAGTGCTACTGTTTCCCTACTACTGATTAAAACCAACGTTATTATGGAGCGGCGACGTCATTTAAGCAGGGAAGAAATGCTCAGAGCCGTGGGAATGATAGAAGCTGGTTCCCGGCAACGTACTGTAGCTTTAGCTCTGAATACAAGTCAGAGTGTTAGATCAGTCGACTTTGGACACGTTACCGAAGCACTGGTACCTTGGCTGAGCGCCATGGAGGACGGTATCGCTGCACCACACGGAGACAAGACCGATACATTCAAATCTTAACTCGAAGAGCTCCAACAATAACCGCCATGATGTTAGCCGTGAGGCTTCATCACTCTTCAGGGAACTTAATTAGCGACCAAACAGTCAGAAACCGCTTGCATGAAGTGAACCTTCATTCCCGAAGACCGCTACGGGTACCACCTATAGCAATGCACAATCGTAGGATTCGATATCAATGGGCTCTTGAACACAGAAATTGGGCAGAAGAACAATGGCGTTTCGTGTGCTTTTCTGATGAGTCTCGTTTTGGTATGAGACCGGATACAAGACGTATACGACACTGGAGAACCCCTGGACGCCAACAGAGATTAAAATCCTGCCAGGAAGTCCATCCTTATAGTGGTGGAACCATCATGGTATGGGCGGGTATTTGGATCGGCGGAAGAACTGAGTTGATTTGGATCAGAGGCAACCTCAACGCTCAAATTTATGCTGAGACGATTGTATCAGACGTCATCGTTCCTCTACAAGTGCAAATCGGTCCCTTATTTCAGTTAATGCATGATAATGCACGACCGCACACCGCAAGAGTTGTAAGACAGACTCTCGCCGCAGCTAACATCAATGTCCTGCCCTGGCCTGCTCAGTCGCCAGACTTGAACCCGATTGAGCATGCATGGGATATGCTACAGAGAAGAGCTCTGCCGAATATGGAGGGTATCCAGTCGCAAGAAGACCTTTTTTTGTTGTTGCAACGAACATGGGCGGCCATTCCACAGCGTGATTTGGATGAACTCATTTTGAGTATGCCAAACCGATGTTCTTGTGTTGTTAGTGTTCGCGGTAGAAACACGGATTATTAATTGTTTAAGTTACCCAATAAAATTTTAAAGAAAACTGTGTTTTCAGTCATTTTTTCGAACTTTAATGTTAGTGGTTCAAATGTCAAAAATCCCTTTATTAGGAAAATGGCAAATTTCTTTATTAATGCAAAGGTGACTTGGTTTATCGTTACTGTGACAAACGAAAACACTTTATTTGATGAATCCTTAAAGAAAATTTTAATTAAATATCAATCAGGAGAAAAGTTATTGCAAAAATATATGTTGATCCCTAGATACTTTTGATGTGTGTATTTATAATTCAATCGTATTTCAATTTGAATAGGTTTGAACCTGCTGCTTCAATTCACGGACGGCGACTACTTCACAATAAATTGCTCAGAAAACCTGACGCTCGACAGTTCAAACTTGCCTAGCTTCGATTCAGAGCTGCGCGTCAACAAAGTGCACCTGCATAACTGCGTGGCGCCGCGCGAATCCTACGCCGCCTTGCTGGCCGCGCTCAACGTGCGCGTACTTGACAGGCTCAAGCTGCGCAACGCCGGCAACGTGACGCACAGTCAGCTCGCCGGCCTGGACAGCGTGCGCACGCTCGAGCTCGTCAACGTGCAGCTGGCGCCGGGCGCGCTGGCCGCGCCGGCCGGCCTGCGCCGCCTGTTCCTCGACGGCGTGCGCCTGCCGCCCGGCGGGCTGCGCGCCGAGCTGCCGCGCGAGCTGCAGATGCTGGACCTGACGCGCATGAACTGCAACGTGTCGGCCGAGCTGCTGGACGAGCGGCCCGCGCTCGTCAACCTGACGGTGCGCGACGCACACAACGTGAGCGTGGCGCTGGGCCGCCACGTGCGGGCGCTGGCGCTGGAGCTGCCGGCGGCGCGCGTGGCGGCCGCGCTGCCGCCCGCGCTGCGCAGCCTGGCCGTGTTCGGCTGGCACGAGCCGCGGCCGGCGCGCTGGGCGGCGTGCGCGCTGCGCTCGCTCAGCGTGCGCGACGTGACGGCCGCGGCGCTGCCGGCGGACTGGGTGCGCGCCTGCGCCGAGCTGGGCGCGCTGAGCGTGCAGTTCGGGCCGCAGCTGCGCGAGCTGCACGAGGGTGTGCTGGCCGGCGCGGCGAACCTGACGCAGCTGAGCATCACTTGGTGCGCGCTGACGTCGCTGCCGAAGGGGCTGCTAGACGACGCGCCGAAACTGATCGAGCTCGACTTGACTGGAAACTTGTTACAGGTGCTACCGGGGTGAGTTTTAGTCAAAGATATAATATACCTTATGCCCGCGGCTTCGCCCGCGTCAAGTTCGATACTTGTCCCACGGGATCATACTACCGGGATAAAAACTATCCTATGTGTTAATCGAGGTTCTAAATTATCTGTGTGCTAAATTTAATTCAAATCCGTTCAATAGTTTTTGCGTGAAAGAGAAACAACATTCACACACCACCACCTATGAAATCGGGTTTATAATACTTACATCAATCGCATCGAAAGCATTCAAAATAATTCAGTATAGATCCAAAACGTATTTACGTAATTATTACAGTCGCTGCAGAAACTTTTACATTCTTCCACAAGTTGAGCGGAGAAAAATTGCTGACATGGCATTCTTTTGGTAAATGGTTCTACTGACTGTTTCGAACTGTTGGGTAAAATTGGGCTGCGAGTTCCATCCTTCACTTTAAGGGCCTATACTACCTCAAATGGCTTAGCATGATCCTTCGTTACGCCTAAAATACTACAGCATTAATTTTGAAATAAATATATGGTAAAGTTGTCTTATGTTTGGCGAAAACACGATTCCATAAAATTTTCTCGACAGAATAAAATCCAAAGTTACCTCCAAATCGAATAATAAACCGCTGGTATTTAAAAAGTACTTCAAATTAGATCATGAAATTTTGCATACTAACTGAACTAACTATAAAGCAGGTCTTATGTTTTTTATTTTTTCCAAAAGACGAAAATTTGATTTTATAAAGAATAAAAACCACTCATTTCGCACTATTCGGCCTGGAGTGACTGACGTAACAACCACTTTGTAGTGCAAGCTGATTAGAACATTATTCTAACAGTATTTACAAAGGAAGTTTGAACCACCACAAATAGAGTTGCTAATTTGAAGTAGTATAGGCTCTTAAGGAATCATCAACCTCTGCATGTTCCCTCTATACGGTGCATTTATCGACAAAACTCCTATATATATGATAAGAGCTAGCAGGGCATACAACTCGATGTGTCAGTGTTGATGGTCTTAATTTATTCTCCACTAGTGTTCCTAAACTAAAAAAAAGTACTATGTAAATTTCTTTGAAGTTCACTAAAATCTGTTAAATTTGTGCTTACTTCTTACTTACTCTTACTGTTGCCTGTCTACTGTTTCTTGTGCCACCCTTATAATGTCAGTGACACTTTTAATTGGCCTTCTTTCACTAACTGTCAACTAACTGTATCCTAGCCAATGATATATAAACTATAGATACGTTGTCCGCACTCTAAAATAACAACATGAAATGAAGCCAATTGGCCACATCGCGCTTAGTTACGCACCAACTTGTCGCGCGACGCTACGTTTGTTTATAATTTAATAAATCCTGTGACGTGACTGAAGATGTATATTTATCTCCCTCTCGCAACAGGCATATGTTGCTGACATGAAGGAATCGTTGAAGGAGCGCTTCTTTGGCCGCCTGAAAAAAGTATTTAATAGTCTTTTATCAGGTGGCAATAAGGTGCGTGCCTTCAACGGTTGGGTCATGCCGGTTTTGATGTACTCTTTCGGCATACTTAAATGGACTCAAACAGAACTAGACGCCTTGGATACGAAGGTCCGTAAATTGTTGACGGCGTATCGGATGCATCACCCACGTTCTTCGGTTATGAGACTGTATATCCCGCGGAAGTGTGGGGGTCGAGGCTTTTTAAATGCTAAGACTCTCCACAATCGCGAGATATGCAGCCTCAGGGAATATTTCCTAGGAACCGATGTGGGAATGCATCGAGATGTCGTCACGGTGGACAAGGGCCTCACCCCGCTCTCCTTGGCTAAAGAGAACTGGCGCAAACCTCCAGTGCTTGACACTAACGATCGCAGGGAGGTATGGCAGAGTAAGGAGCTTCACGGACGCTTTTTCCGCGCTCTCCATGGGCCCGATGTAGACCTACCAGCGTCCGTAGCCTGGCTACGTTCCGGGGACCTATTTGGAGAAACCGAAGGTTTTGTCTGTGCAATAATGGATGAAGTTATGATGACGAATAACTACCGTAGATTTATTGTGAAGGATGGCACGGTTGACATATGTCGGGCATGCCACCGTCCAGGCGAAACAATCCGTCACATTATCTCCGGGTGTTCTCGTCTAGCTAACGGAGAGTACCTGCATAGACACAACCTTGTAGCCAGGATTATCCATCAGCAACTTGCTCTTAAATACAACCTTGTGGAATCGGAAGTGCCTTACTATAGGTATGTGCCCGACCCAGTTCTCGATAATGGCTGTATCACATTGTACTGGGATCAATCCATCATCACTGACAGGACTATTGTAGCCAATAAGCCTGATATAGTGGTGGTGGATCGATCAGAGCGGCGCGCAATGATTGTTGACATAACGGTCCCGCATGATGAGAACCTCGTGAAAGCAGAGAAAGATAAACAAATCAAGTATCTTGACTTGGCTCGCGAGGTTGTTGACATGTGGGAAGTGGACTCAGCAATCATTGTGCCGATAGTCGTATCAGCCCATGGCTTAATTGCCAAGAGCCTCGATCAATACCTGAGGAGGCTCTCGTTAGGCAGCTGGATCAAGGGCTTGATTCAGAAAGCGGTACTCCTGGACACGGCTCGTATTGTTAGGAGGTTCCTCTCTCTGGAGCCCTGACCGCCGGTAGCTTGGACCCTGTTCCCGATACCGGTGGGCTACAATTTTTTATATTTTTAAATGTTTTTTATATATTTTTTAATTAATATTTAAAAATGTAACAAATTTGTTTAAAAATGAATAAATAAATAATAATAATAATAACTTTATTTAAAGAAATCTTAGACATAGGTTACAAAATGTTTAACAGGCTAATTTAGGTCAGTATATATGTGGTGTAGTCATCTGTAGCCGAACTAGGCAGAGCCTGTATTTCGACTATCAGCGCCAAACCCCTCGAGTATTAAACATATAAAATTGCCAGTAACATTTCATTTGTTTCTTTTACAATATAATTTTAACAATTTATAATATATTTACTTAAACTAAGTTTTTTTTATAGTAGTATAGTAGGATTTATGATATTAGTAGGATAATGTATGTTACGGTAGGTGCGAACATAAACTTAAGATTAGCCGGCTAAACTTAGGTTTATCTTTGAGAACCCGCTAAAGTTTGATAAAATGATAATTTGCGTAGAGTAATTTCACCCTTAGCCAAATAAATTGCACATTAGCTGAAACGAAACGGTTCAAAAAACAAAACCGACTTCTAAAACACAAAAAAGTGAAAAACACCTATAACTTCAGAAGTTGGTGGCTTTTATTGGTTTGATTCAGTTTTTTGTCACTGAATTCTGAAACGATTTTTTTTTTGTGTTTTTGAAGTTAGTTTAATTTTTGGAAAAAAAGTTTTTTTATTTTTATTAAAACTTCAATATCGCTTTCAAGTGACTGACTTTATTTTTAAAAGAAAATGATACATCATCATCATAGCATAGAGAGCATATAGAGGCAGCATAGAGGTTGCCAGTACATAATCGACTAAAGTAGTTTGTATTGTTACATATCTAACTAATTTTCCTTTTAGGGTTCCGTACCCAAGGGTAAAAACGGGACTCTATTACTAAGACTCCACTGTCCGGTTGTCCGTCTGTCTGTCCGTCTGTCTGTCTGTCACCATGCTGTATCTCATGAACCATGATAATGTCTAGTTATACAGGGTGGAATTTTGTAATGCCACCTGGAGGGAAAGTAATCTTAATACCGGAGATCGCAAATTTTAGTCAAAGGAAACATTCCTTCATTTTTAAAAATAAATTAAACTGCATTCAAAGATTTTGAAAATTCGCGTGCCACACTCGGGAATCGAACCGTCTAAATTCCAAAAAAATAACATCCTGTACTCTTAAGGCACCAATCGATAGGGTCAATCATAAGGATCAAATCCCTCTAACAAACATGATAAATTAAATGAAAGGAAAACCATGAAATCTTAAGTTATAAATTCAATGGGATAAATTCAATAAGTAGGTACGATAAAGCACTTTAATAAAATGATGGACCTTTACAATTGAAGAGAATAAGATTGCAGAAGAAGATTGCAATTTGCATGTGTTTGTTTGTGCAAATTGCAATATTCCTATGTAAATAGTTCTTCGTCATTTTAATTAATAAATGTCGTCAAAAGAGAATTGTTTACTATGTTCGTAATTGGATGGACCTTTGACTAAAATTGCTTTATCTTATCCCATTGAATTTATAACTTAAGATTTCATAGTTTTCCTTTCATTTAATTTATCATGTTTGTTAGAGGGATTTGATCCTTATTATTGACCCTATCGATTGGTGCTATAAAAGTACAGGGTGTTATTTTTTTAGAATTTAGACGGTTCGATTCCCGAGTGTGGCACGCGAATTTTCAAAATCTTTGAATGCAGATTAATTTCTTTTTAAAAATGAAGGAATGTTTCCTTTGCGTAAAATTTGCTATCTCCGGTATTATGAGTACTTTCCCTCCAGGTGGCATTACAAAATTCCACCCTGTATATAAAATGTTCACAGATGATGTATTTCTGTTACCGCTGTAACAACAAATACAGCAACAAAAACAAAATAAAATAAATATTAAAGAGGGGCTCCCATACAATAAACGTGATTTTTATTCCGTTTTTTGCTCGATAATAACAGCAACAGGTAGACGCTTGAAATATTCACAGAATATTTAGTTGTATTATATTCACTTTCCTCCGCTCACTTTACTCTCTTTGGTTGAGGTTTGGGTTCCGTTCCCGTGGGATTTGTTTAAATGAAGCGACTTGCGTGGTTACATCCGTGTATTGAAGACTAAATTTACAATAATGTGGTGAATACCGCTATGGCTATAGCGGTAGGACTCGTAGGTCTGTCTTCGTGGGTGGACGAGAAGGTAAAAGGAATGATTCGATACAAAGCTAGCCTTTTATAGGCGGAGTGAATGAAGTTATGAACGAAGTTGTGAACTGGAGATCGAAGAGGCGCCAGCTCAACGGGGTGGCGGAAGGGCGAGCTCGTAGTGCTGGTCTCTCTCTCTCCCCAGGCGCTAGGGCGAGCACAGGAAGTGGAAAAATGAGATTGACTTCATCATGTCAACAAAGAACCAAATGTTTAATTGATGTCTCAGTTATCAATTCGGTGAAAATCGGGAGCGATCACCGCATGGTAAGAGACACATTAAACATCAATGTCAAGCTTGAAAGGTCTCGACTGATGAAGTCTACGCTCCGTCCAGCACAGATCCAGATCCAAAACCCCGAGAGCTTTCAGCTTGAACTCCAGAATCTTTTCGAGTGCCTAGGAAGCTCAGTGGACGAATGGGTTCGGGGAAACTGTCCATACGACCGGGATTAAGTTCTTCAAGGCACGTCGTACAAATCGGTGTCATACTGGCACCGTCCCGATCCAGCGATCAACGCCCAGCCCAAACCCTTGGACCTAGAAAACTTACATTTTGCTCAGTGGTTCCCTTTATAATGTAGACAAGGAATAAGGATGGATTTTTCTAAATTTAACCCCTAGGAGAGTTAAACAGAGGGCACGCCACAATAGTGGCGATAAGTCCCCTCTGAGAAGTGGCTAGAGAGGCGCCACGGCGTTCTCACCTTCCGCCTGACGCAGGTCCTCACCGGACACGTTGTTTCGGGAGGTTCCTGCACCGAATCGGGCGGGAGGAAACGCGCGGCTGTCACCACTGCGAGGATCGACCGGAGGACACGGTGGAGCACCGCCGTGTCCTCCGTGAGAGGGAGTGAACCTCACGTCCGAGTACACGGTACGAGACGGTAGCTCGCTGTCTGTCCGTCTCATGACGACAGGCCGTGTCGACAAGCAGGAGTGCTCCACGCGCGCCTCAAAGAGTAAAGGAAGGGGTCCGCAAGGGCCGATGCCTGCCGGGGTTGCGGGACTGTTCGAAAGAGATACCGTGGCCCTGGAACACAAAGGGCGATGAAGGAACAGGGATGAGTTTTAGTCAGTAAAAGTCTGACACTCCCTCCTGCTCCGCCCAGAGCGGAAGGAGTCTTGTTGATTTCGCATCAGGATAAAAAAGGGAGTTAAATAGGGGATGAAAGTTTGTATGAAAGTCCGTCAGTTTTTAATTTAGAATCTTAAAATTGTGTATTTAGGCTGATTGTAAATTAATTTATACGTGTCTAAGCGTTTTTGATAATTCCACCCCCAAAGGGTTAAAACAGGGGATGAAGTTGTGTATGGAAAGTCCTTAATTTTCGAAGTAAAAATCACAAAATTTATAATCTAGGCGTATGGCTGGAAGCTTACGCAACGGTGCTGTTAGAATTTCAATCTTTATAGGGGTGAAAAGGGGGATGACATTTTGTTTTTTAATTTAAAATCACTAATATCATGAAAAATTACTTTACAGACAACCATTTTTTTTTAAAGTCCCAATCGTTTTGAGATTGATGATCGAGTTTATGGCTTTCGGTTCCAGAACGACCTAATAATTTGTAGAATTGTATATAATGGTAGGGAACCCTTCGTGCGAGAGTCCGACTAGCACTTGGCCGGTTTTTAGTTATCTATCAATTTTGTGTGAATTTACGGGGCTGGCCAAAAAAAAGCGCCAGCGCTAGGCCGCGAAATTAAATTTGTTTATGCTTAGGTTTTTTGCAATTTGCAGGTCAGTCTGTTTCAGGCTGACTGTATTTTAAACCAAATATGATTCGCGACTGTGACACGTATGTTCACATCAAATAGACCGAGCTACCCGCTACCTTGGAACTCTGATAAGATAACTGTCAAAGTTATACCTACAGAAAGTGTTTTTCATGTTGGTTAAAATGAATGGAAACTCATCGGAATTAATTCATTTATTAAGTGTTTATTAGTAAGGATCTTACAAAGAAGAATCGTTTTCCAGTCGTGTAAATCGTTAGTAATCATAAAATGAAAAAAAAAATTAAAGTCAGAAACAAAGATAAAATTAAAAAATAGTTTTTGGTCAGTATTTAATATTCCCTCCCCATACTCTAATAACTGTCAGCATCCTCGTATTCTTCGACCTAACGAGCCTGTCGATAAAATCTTGAGGAATTGCATTCCACTCCTCTTGAATTTCGATTCGCAGCTCTGAAAGCCTAGCTCTGCAGGTATCTAGTGAGCTCCAACCCGACGTTCAGCTCATCCAGCGATCTATTGGATTCAAGTCAGAGCTTTGAGCTGGCCAATCCATCGGACGAATGCTGACGTCGCGTAGATATGGGGCACCACATGAGCAATAGCGATGAAAACTAACGCTGTATGTGCGGTTTACGAGATGCCGCCCCAGACCATTACAGATCCTCCTCCATAAGCAACAGTTCGATCACTTGTAGACTCACACTGGTCTCATCAGTGTGATCAAGAGACCTCACGTTGAGCAAAGCCTGCTTGAAGTAGTGTTACAGCTTGAGCTACTTCCTGAGGTGTCGTATCCATTATTTATCGAAAAAAAAATACCAAAAATATACGCGTCAGAGCAAACGATGGACAAAAACTAAAGAAATGATGGGAAATATCCAACTATCCTCATTGTAGAAAACAAAAACCGACTTCAAAAACACAACAAAGTGATAATAACTTTAGCTTCAGAAGTCGGTGGCAAAGAAACTGAATTAAAAACACAGAAGTCACCGACTTCTGAAGCTACACTTATTTTTCACTTGGTTGTGTTTTTGAATCGTTTAATCAAACTCTGCGATGTCTTTTTTATCAGTAGGTATAGTAGATGTAATCTACATAATTGTAAATAGTAATGAGTTAATGACGATTTTAGTCGCTACGATGATTTAATAGTTATTTATGCAACTGTTGTATAATGAGGGGTATTAAAACACGAATGTGGGTTTATCACACGAGGCGAAGCCGAGTGTGATAATAGTATCACATGAGTGTTTTCATACCTAATTATGAACAGTTGCATACAAGACTTTATCTACATCCATGATATGAATCCTCCATAAAAGGTTCTGAAACCTTAGGGTGTTGTAGTATTGTAAGAAGTCTATGTAAATTAATGGAAAGTTTAATTGCTGAGTATTTAATACAAACAAACCATGTTTACGTAATAATACAAATAATAATTTACATTTTGGATTGTACAATTATTAAAATGCACAAAGCTAGTACCACTCATTTTTGTAAACAACAAAGTAGGTACTTATTGCAATACTAATATCGAACAAAAATGGCGGCCATACGACGTGAATTCGAATTAACTTATAAGTTTTTTTTTATTTACGGCGCTGTGGTAGTGAATCGCACGTGCTAGACAATGTTCTTTTTTTAAAACGCGTTGCATAATGAAATTCAGTACAACATTATAACACCCGTTTGGATGTTATAATGGTTATTATGACACTGGCTGTTTTAATGTTGGCCATAAGCTAACTGCTTCAGATACTTTTATAGAGGATTTATAGCATGGGTGTAGATAATAACTATTTATTCACCAAGGGGAGTAAGGCACAGATTACTAATCGAGTGTGCATTTGAGGCCCGACGCGAAGCGGAGGGCCGTGAACCACACGAGTTTAGTAATCTGTACTTACCCACGAGTGATATATACTGCTTTATACTACACTTGCACAAAGAAGTAAAAGACAAAATAGCAAAAAAAGCATTTTATTAAAAAGTTATATTGACACAGTTACAATTGTTAAATGTTTTTAATTTTAGCGCGTCAACCAGTTTTCGGGCCAAAGGACAGTAGAGAAAGTAAAAACGCCCCGTTTCGCAGGTTCCAAATTACGCGCGTATTAAAGCGAGAGTGTTATAAATAAATAAATAAAATAAAAAAACGTGTTGCGCCGACCCCAAGTAACATGGGATAAGGGCAGGAAGACGTCGACGTCATCAAGACTTAAAAAAAAAAAAAACGCGTTAGTAATGCATTACTACCCTGATTTTCAGGGCAGTAATGAAATTCCATACAACATAACTGCCTAGATTTTTGAGAAGGTTTAATGAACAGCTTTCAAGCCTTTTAGTGGGGTAGTATTGTTACACTTACTAAGCAAGTGTAGTATAAACAATTTTGAAGATGGTCATAATGACGTATTTGGTCGGTTTCAGGGCCGCGCCAGGTCCTATACAAATAATTGCAATGCATTTATTTTACATTGTTAACAACACAATGTCATGGTAATAGGCTAATCCCCAGTAAAATGGAACTTAACATACCGAACTGTCCAAATGTGGGTGTACTGTACACATCTGCGTACCCCCTCAGAGCATACAGGTGTGATGTTATGTTATGGTGTTGTGTAAACAATAAACATCCAAGCGATTGCAGCAATCACGAGATTTGCTGTCTATTATTGAAGAGTTCCGTTCCATGTCTAAGAATTCTATGATCAGATCATGACAATATTTCTATGAAACCAACTTGGGAGATTGGATACTCTTTGAAAGAGGAAAACATCGTGAGGAAACCGGCATGTCCTAGAACCAAAACATTCGAAGACATGTGACATCTACCAATCCGCACTGGGCCCGCGTGGTGGATTATAGCCCATTCCCTCTCATAGAGAGGAGGCCTGTGTCCCAGCAATGGGAAAATTAATAGGCTGATGATGATGATGAGTTTACAAGTTGTTACAAAGTATATAGGTTTCATACATGAACCCTGCTAGGGCACAGCAATATAAATAAAGTGCTACAGTGTCAAAATAAACAAACCACTAAACAAAAATACTAATTTTAACATATTGTGTCTAACAGGTGTCCAACTTTTGTAATTTAAATAAGTAGCTGTCATCTATAGATACATATAATAAAACAGTAAAAAAATTGTGTCTGTACATTGAATATATTAAAACAGGAATAATTGAGGGGGGTTTAGAAACAGTAATAGAGCACGAATCCAAAAAAAAAATCTGTTTGTATGTGTGTCTGTTTGTCTGTGGGTCTGTTTGTTTGTACACGCTAATCTTCGGAAATACTGGACAGATTCAAATTATTTTTTTTGTTGTATAGGTATTAAGTCTGGGCAACATATAGGCTATAATTTATCTTGGAAACTTGAACACCTGAGTGATGCAGAACCGCAACAGACCAGCTAAACTATAAGAGATACAAAAATGGTACCACAGCAAAAATTGTTCCACGTGATGAGAATTTTCTGCTGAGAGAATAAATTTGAAGATCTGGAACACCTGATGTGGAACTTTAAGAGCCCAGCTACACTATAACATACATATAGGAATGAAGTTTTAGCAAAATTTGTTCAATCTGATGAGCACTCCCAATTGACTTATAAAAATCGAAGATCTGGAACTCCTGTTGTGGAACTCCAAGAGCCCAGCTATGCCATAACACATATAGGAATGACGTCTTAGCAAAAGTTGTTCGGTCTGATGGGCATTTCCTGTTGACTTTTATCTTGGAAACAAACACCTGATGCAGAACCGCAACAGACCAGCTGAACTATAAGAGATACAAAAATGGTACCATAGCAAAAATTGTTCCACGTGATGAGCATTTTCTGTTGAAGATCTGGAACACCTGATGTGGAACTTTAAGAGCCCAGCTACACTATAACATACTTATAGGAATGAAGTTTTAGCAAAAGTTGTTCAATGTGATGAGCACTTTCTGTTCGAAGATCTGGAACACCTGTTGTGGAACTCCAAGAGCCCAGCTACACCATAACACATAGGAATGAGGTCTTAGCAAGTGTTGTTTGGTCTAATAGGCATTTCCTGTTGGCTTTTATCTTGGAAACAAACACCTGATGCAGAACCGCAACAGACCAGCTGAACTATAAGAGATACAAAAATGGTACCGTAGCAAAAATTGTTCCACGTGATGAGCATTTTTTGTTGAAGATCTGGAACACCTGATGTGGAACTCCAAGAGCCCAGCTACACTATAACTGTGTGAGACTGCACCAGCAGACTCACGATGTCCGCGATTACGCGGAGCCCTAATCAAAATAATACTTGTACCCATCACGTTGGAACCGGAGATGTGGCGTAGTCCCTGGTCACGTCGTATCTGAGTGGGGTGTAAGTGTAAATGTGTTTTGTGTTGTGCATGTAAGTTAGGTCAGATTCGACGGTATTCCAAGGACGCCCCACAGCGCGTACCGTCGACTGCCTGGTCAAACCTTCCAAGATCACACACGTGGCACTTTTCAGTCAATGTCCAACTAAATCTTATCCCGGTTAGCCAACCAAGTGGGGATTTTCAATAGTTCAGCACTAAGTCTAGGAAGTCACCGGCGTCCAAACGACACAAAAGCCGGCTACTTAACCAACAAATTATTCGCGGTCACGACCCAAGATGGCGAAATGTCTCAATTTTCACCCAATTATCAACAAAATATCAAACACCGATCAAGATTGTATCGGATTAACATTAACTCAAAGTTTCAATCAATAATTACACGACAGCAGCGTGCATCAAAAAAAAAAAACAACGGAAGCGAGTTTCTCCAACCAAGATCGCACTGACAACCAAACGTCATCGCACTGACAACTGAAACGTCATCTGTCAAACGTCAAAAAACTGCGTTCGGAAACTTATGGGATGAAACATCCACCCCCCCCGGACGGGCCGTCCCGTCCGCTAATCAATAGGCAGTCTTGACAAGGTTGCGACCGCTCTCTTCATAACCGATCCATCCACCAAAACCTCAGCAAAACGAGGTACCCCGTCGGTGCCAGCCACCAAATTGAGAATGCGCCCCCTGCGCCAATACAGAGGCTTTAGGTTGGCATCCTTAATAAGGACGAGGTCTCCTATCTTGGGCGGATGAGTTTTATCAGTCCACTTGACGCGCTGCTGGAGGATGTGCAGATACTCTAAGCTCCAACGCTTCCAAAAGCTCTGAGTGAGCTGTTGCACCAACTGAAACCGCGATAGCCGATTTTGGCTCACATCAACAAAAGGGTACTCAGGCAGAGCGACAAGTGGCTGTCCAATCAAGAAATGGCCCGGGGTTAGAGCCTCCAAATCGTTCGGGTCCGAAGAGAGCGGGCACAATGGACGCGAATTTACTACCGCTTCAATCGCGACAAAATACCGTAGCTAATTCCTCAAAGGTGAGAACGGTGTCTCCCAACAATCTCCGCCAGAGTCCCTTTGCTGCTTTCACCGCGGCCTCAAAAATACCCCCCCAATGGGGGCAGGCTGGCGGGTCAAACAACCAAGTGACCCCTCGACGGGCCAATTTGTTACCAATGTCAACCTGGCTCTCATTAAGAAAGTCATACACTTCTTTCAAATAGTTACTTGTACCCTTGTAGTTGGTACCGCAATCAGACCTGATCAGAGAAGGTAACCCACGGCGAGACGTAAATCTATCCAAAGTTGCCACAAAGGCCTCCGTCGAGAGGGAGGATACCAGCTCCAAGTGCACTGCCTTAGTTGACAGGCAGACAAATACGCACAAATAAGCCTTGACAATTTTACTATTGCGAAGGGTAGACGTCTTTATCGAAAAGGGACCAGCAAAGTCCGTTCCTACGCCTGCAAAGGGCCTCGCCTCATTGACACGATCAGCAGGCAAGTCTCCCATCTGGGGCTGCATCGTTGGGGCCTTAGTCCGATAGCACGGTATGCAACGGAAGACGATGCTACGAATGGTACGACGAGCCGACAAAATCCAAAACTCTCGCTGCAGAATGGCCAACAGCGCATTGCAACCGGCGTGCGAGTTCTTAATGTGACGATCAGTCACCAACAATTTAATCAAATGGCCCGCCTTGGGCAACAAAAGGGGGTGACGGACCCCATAAGGAAGGCTAGAGTGCCTCAACCGTCCTCCAACACGCAAAAGACCCGTTTCATCCAAAAAGGGGTTCAACTTACTAACGGCTCCCGACAACTTAACTCTACCGGACTTCAAGGTCTCGATCTCCTTCTCAAAGTGTACGGCCTGCACAGAGCGAACCCACAGGAGGAGTGACTCCTGTCGCTCTTGAGGAGAGAGAACCGGTGACAGGCGCTTGTTCCCTGGATTCCTAGCATTGTGACCAAAGCGCCTGATCCACGAGGTAACGTTCAAAAATTTGTCGAGGGAGCTGTATCGATTCAACAAAATATCAGGATCAAACGGAGGGTCCTTCGTCCCAACAGCGAGCACCTTAAGCCCGGGCAAAGGATCCGACATCAAAACTGGCGTTCGAGGCCAATCATCCTCGGGGCGAGTCAGCCAATCCGGTCCCCACCAAAGGGGGTGCACAATCAGGCGGGGGGCCATGCACCCACGTGAGGCTACGTCGCCGGGGTTCAAGTCTCCAGGCACGTGCCTCCAAATCAGAGGCGTTTCGGAATTTTGTATCTGTGACACTCGGTTCGCAACAAAGACCTCCAAGGAGTGGACGGACGTCTTCAACCAACACAAAACAATTTGACTGTCCGTCCAGGCGTAAGAATTCCGAATGTTCACAGATCCACCTAAAGTTTGAGCAACGTGATTCAAGAGACGCACAAGAAGCGCCGCCCCTGACAACTCTAGCTTAGGGATGGTCAATGCCGTCCGGAGGGGGGCCACCTTGCTCTTGGCCATGATCATTGACAACTTCACCTGGCCTGTCGCGCTGACGGTGCGCAGATAAACAACAGCTGCATAACCGTGCGAAGATGCGTCACAAAACCCATGAAGGGTAGCAGTATAGTTCCCAGGGGGGAGGATAGCGCGTGGTAACGCGACCTCGTTGACCGCAGGAAGTGCGGATACAAATTGGAGCCAATCTTCCAAAAGGGTTTCCCGAAGTGGCTCATCCCAACCAAGTTCCGCGGTCCAAAGACGCTGGAGAAAACATTTCGCCCAAAACAATACCGGGCATATCCAACCATACGGGTCAAAGGTTCTCGCGACAGTAGACAATACCAGTCGTTTAGTCCAAGTGTGTGGTGACTCCAAATCGACATCATACGTAAAGGTGTCTTGGACTGGTCGGTACTGAACGCCGAGAACGGCCAACATAGCAGGGTTGTCAGCATTTTCAAACAAATGAGGATCCTGCTTATGATCCTCTTCCACATCTTCCAACAGTGCTGGCGAGTTGGACACCCACTTACGCAACTCATAGCCAGCGGAATCCAAAATTTGAACCAACTCGTCACGCAACAGGATAGCTTCCTCAACCGTGGAAGCCCCAGTGCAGACGTCATCAACATACAAGTCCGTTTTCAAGATGGCGGACGCCCGAGGGAACTTCAAACGTTCTCGGTCCGCGAGCTCCCAAAGCGAACGAATAGCAACAAAAGGGCTCGATCGAAGGCCGTACGTATTCGTGTTGAGCTCATAAACAACCATGGGGTCCCGGGGATTCTCTCGCCACAGGATCAACTGATAAGGTCTGTCATCCCGGTGAATAACCGTTTGCCGGAACATCATTTTGATGTCAGCCACAAAGACTACTTGGTGACGACGAAAAGACGTGATGACATCACAAAGGTCCCTCAACAATTTGGGGCCGGAGTGCAAGCAATCATTCAAAGAGACACCAGAGGAAGTCCGCGCAGACCCATCAAACACTGTGCGCAGCTTACCGGTGGATGCCTTGAGGACCGCGTGATGCGGCAGAAAGTAATGCTCAACTGAGCGCCAATCCAAATTTGACACCGACATGTGTCCCAAGTCTGCGTACTCACGCATGAAATCTAAATATTTCTGCCGCAGCACCGGATCCCTGGCCATACGGCGCTCCATCGCCAACAATCTCTTCTCGGCCATAGGTCTGGACTCGCCGAGAGGTGGTCGAACTGCAACAAAAGGCAACCGTGTTACGAGCCGACCGGAACGGAGTCGACCTGTGTTGTTCTGATAGAACAACTCGCACTCCTCATGTTCCGGGTTCAAGCGGGCCACTTGCGGTGGCTCCTCAACCTCCCAAAACCTCTGAACAGCGTCAGAGAGAGCGGAGCCACACGCCAACGCAAAATCAGGCCCACCATACTTCTGCTCAAAACGGGACCTCAAGTCTGACGGAAGCCGCTGCAACACTATGTGCACCAAAAGATAGGACCAATAGTCCACCGGCAACTCCAATCGTTTTAAGGCGTTGGTTGCTGCCAGCAATGGATTCAACAGGTCAGCACGCAACGCTGACATTCTGGTGATGGCCGGCAACCCCAAGATCTGGTCAATATGGACATCAGCCAGGCAACGTTTGTTCTGGTATCGTCGGGATAGAAGTTCCAGAGCGGTGGGATAGGCCGAGTCGGTCACCGGCAAGTGCTGCACCAAGGCTCGAGCCTCACCTCCAAGGGCTGACAACAAATAAGCCAACTTCTGGGCCGGTCGGAGGTCAGAGCGTGAATCAACCAAACTGTCAAACAGGTTCCTGAAGCTTAACCAATGGTCCAAGTGACCGTCAAAATGTGGCAGCTCCAGGGTAGGCAGTCTACCCAAAAGTCCAGGGCCTGCAACAACAGAGGTCTCTGTTTTGACCTGGGCAGGGTCCCGACTCTTCAAAATTTCCCTGGCGCGCATACTTATTATGTCACCCAGGTTCAACATCTGGTCATAATCCGCAACAACCTTATCACGGGCTGCTTGACCCAATGTTTCCAGGTCCAAGTCCAAAATCAATTCATTGAAGCGAGCAAACAAAGTGTCAACCGCACTCAATCTCGCATTCAACTGCTCATACCGGGCAAGCGTGGCCTCTTCCAGGTCTAGACGCTCAGCGGTTGCAGCAGCAGAGGCAAACCATCTTAGCTGTGAGGTCAATCCACCAATGGCTTGGTTTACAGCTTTCAATGAAGCCATTTGGACAAATATCAAATAAACAAATTCAATTCAATCAAATAATCACAATACAATTCAAACCAAATAATAAACTTAGTTTGAATTATTACAAGTTCAAATCCGACCCTGTACAAGCAATACCTTGTTTATACAACAACAAATTAAAGTACAAGCCACAAGGGACACGACATATCATAACATATTATGTCAAACAATCAATGTTAACTATGTTTAATTTGAGTCAGGCTGACAGGCAACAAATCAGACTTCTCAATACTTTAACTCGACAATAAGTGGTGAATTTAACAATTAAACCACGCTCTGCTACCAGTTGTGTGAGACTGCACCAGCAGACTCACGATGTCCGCGATTACGCGGAGCCCTAATCAAAATAATACTTGTCCAATCGACAAGGGGAAAACAAATATTAGGTCCACTTACCCATCACGTTGGAACCGGAGATGTGGCGTAGTCCCTGGTCACGTCGTATCTGAGTGGGGTGTAAGTGTAAATGTGTTTTGTGTTGTGCATGTAAGTTAGGTCAGATTCGACGGTATTCCAAGGACGCCCCACAGCGCGTACCGTTGACTGCCTGGTCAAACCTTCCAAGATCACACACGTGGCACTTTTCAGTCAATGTCCAACTAAATCTTATCCCGGTTAGCCAACCAAGTGGGGATTTTCAATAGTTCAGCACTAAGTTTAGGAAGTCACCGGCGTCCAAACGACACAAAAGCCGGCTACTTAACCAACAAATTATTCGCGGTCACGACCCAAGATGGCGAAATGTCTCAATTTTCACCCAATTATCAACAAAATATCAAACACCGATCAAGATTGTATCGGATTAACATTAACTCAAAGTTTCAATCAATAATTACACGACAGCAGCGTGAATCAAAAAAAAACAACGGAAGCGAGTTTCTCCAACCAAGATGGCACTGACAACCAAACGTCATCGCACTGACAACTGAAACGTCATCTGTCAAACGTCAAAAACTGCGTTCGGAAACTTATGGGATGAAACAATAACATATATATAGGAATGAAGTTTTAGCTAATGTTGTTCAATCTGATGAGCACTCTCTGTTGACTTATAAAAATCGAAGATCTGGAACACCTGTTGTGGAACTCCAAGAGCCCAGCTACACCATAACACATAGGAATGACGTCTCAGCAAGTGTTGTTTGGTCTGATGGGCATTTCCTGTTGACTTATAAAAATGTTTAGTCTGATGGGCATTTCCTGTTGACTTACAAAAATGAAAGATCTGGAACGTCTCGAATCGTCTCGCGCATCCTGTTGTATTCCCGTCCCCGGGCTCTTAAAATTCCACATCAGACGTTTTGAGGTCTTCGATTTTGACGACCCCGTTGTCGCTGGCATAAGCAACAGGATCCGCGTACGAAGTCGCGGGCAGAAGCTAGTAATATAATAAATAGGGTAAGAACAATTTAGTGGTCATCATTTACATTCACAAATTAAAATAAAATAAAATTTTCAAACAAAGCAAATAGCGATAATAATAAAAATAACAAAATAATAATAGGTAGGTCAAAATTGTAGGTGTATGAATTTCAATGTCAAATTTTACATATCGTCAAAGAATTCCTTTGGAGTCTAATACGATTTTAATGTAAGATATTTTTGGAGACTGTTTTTAAATTTATTTTCGTATTCTATGTCCTTAATTGAATTTGGAAGCTTATTATAAATTTTCACGCACATGGCTAAAGGTCCTGTATGGAACATAGTTAATTTTGAGCTTGGTAAGGCTAATTGGTGTAAGTCTGCGTCGGCGGCCGGTTCCAATGCATACATTTAAATGGAACTGTTCACTAAGTCAGCGGCGCGGCGCGGCAAACGAGCGGTTCCCTCGAGACTGCATTGACTTAGTGTTGTGCAGAATAAATTATCGACCTAAATTTCAAAATGCCCGCCGACGACGTGTTAGAGCAATTATTATGTATGATTTTGTTAGATATGTCTATATTGCATTAGCTTTGTTTTGTCAAAATTTTATTCTAAGTTATGATCTTTTAACCACGCTATTATTTTGGAGAGCTTGTCGTCTAGACTTAAGTTTTGGTTTTCTTTATTGGTATAAGGAAAAATAATAGAAATATCGTCAGCAAATAAAATACTTTGTGCGTCAATTTCTTTAGGGAGAGAGGGAGGTCATTAATATAAACTAGAAATAATGAGCATCCTAAAACATTGCCTTGTGGTATTGACATAGTTATTTTTCTCTCTTGATCTTACGCGTGTTATTTGGCCAGTGTGTGGAATCGCTATGTTCTACCTCTCGAATTGTTCCCTATTTTGTAGATACCAGCCAGCAGAACCACTTGTGTGCTGTACCTCTATAACACCTATTGAATATAATTTATTAAACAACATTTCGTCTGAAACTCTGTCGTAGGCTTTTCTCATATCTAGTAAGATCCCTACTGCGTATTTTTTGTTATTGATTATATTTAAAGCTTCCTGAATAAACTTAAATATTGCTAATGTCGTGGATCTGTTTTTCCTGAACCCATTCTGGCTATCATAGAATATTTTATATCTTTCGCAATAAGAATAAAGTCGTTTGGAGATCGTCGAAGAAAGTCGTCGTCTTAAAGATGACAACGGACGGAATCTTAATAATATCACTTTCTTTTAAAGTTATAACTTGGATTCTATGGAGTAACCCGTAATTTACAGGAAAATTATAGCCTTTCTTTAGAAGTGAGAGTGAGAGAAATGGCTATAATCTGCATTCTCCTGCCCTTATTCATTTGAGGTGGGCAATAACCAACTATATTTGGAAATAGCTGGTTTTTTTTAAACCAAAGAATGGTGTCTATTCATATTATGGGTATACAAGGTTATACCGACGCCTCGGAATTACATGCAGCATGTGTCAATTAGCTGTTCCAAATAATTATAATCGCTCTAGAAAACATCAACTGCTTCATGTCCCATTTAGTCGCAATCATAATTTCTCTCCTAGAATGATTTTTCAAAAGGTGATGTGCAGGACTGCAACAACTATCGGGGCATAAAGCTCATGTCGCATAGTATGAAAGTATGGGAGAAAGTGATAGAGAAAAGAATAAGAGAGGAGAGTAAGATCACCCAAACCAGTTTGGGTTTATGCCAGGTCGAGGAACAATGGACGCCACTTTTGCACTCCGCCAATTGTGCGAGAAGTACAGACGTGCACACAAAAACTTGCACACGGTGTTCATTGATCTGGAGAAAGCGTATGATAGGGTACCTCGTGATGTGTTGTGGTGGGCCTTGAAAGAGAAGGGTATACCTGGGAAGTATGTAGAGTTAATTCGTGCAATGTACAGTCAATCTTGTACCTACGTCCGGTCAGCTGCTGGCAACACCGATGAGTTCAGTGTGGCTGTAGGCTTGCATCAAGGGTCGGCTTTAAGTCCTTACCTCTTCTTGTTGATCATGGACGCTTTAACGTCGGACATCCAGGAAGAGGCACCCTGGTGCATGCTGTTTGCCGATGACAATGTTCTTGTCGGTGAAGATGGACCTGAGATCCAGAGCAGATTGGAGAAATGGCTACAGAAACTGGAGAATGTTGGCTTCAAAATCAGCAGAATTAAAACTGAATTTATGTTCTGCGATTTCGGCGGACTCTGCAGTTTTGGAGCCATAGCGTTAGATGGCGAGCCTCTTCCTGTCTGCTCCGACTTTCGGTATCTCGGTTCACTCGTGCAAAGCGATGGCGAAATAGATCGTAGTGTAAAGCACAGAATTAACATGGGATGGATGACATTTCATCCATCCCATGTTAATTCTGTGCTTTTGCTTTGTGCTTTTCCATGTTAATTGTGTGTGGAAGTCGCAGATTGTTCCCGTGACCTGCCGCCATTGCGGCAGGTCACGGGAACAATCTGCGACTTCCGCATTCCCCTTAAACTTAAGGGGAAGATTTATAAAACAATGGTTAGACCTGCTGTCTTGTATGGATCAGAATGTTGGGCCACAAAAGGGATGAATGAAAGGCATTTGCATGTCGCGGAGATGAGGATGCTAAGGAGGATGTGTGGTGTGACAAGAATGGATAAAGTAATAAATGAGTATATACTCATTTATTACTTTATCGATTCTCCACCGGCGCCACTTTCAGACTTCCTCTTATATAAGAGGACGTCTGAAAGTGGCGCCGGTGACTGAAAAGTTGTGTGGTAATCGGTTGTCGTGGTATAGGCATGTGATGCGGAGGAATGAGGAAAATGTCGTGAGGAAAGTTTTGAGTAAGAAACGATAGATGGACTGTGTTAAGAATGATATGGCAAGAAAAGAAGTGTCTGATGAGATGACGAAAATTAGAGAAGATTGGAGGAAGAAGACATGCTGCGCCGACCGCGAATGATTTGGGATAGCAAGAGAATGATATGATGATGGATGATTTTTCAAAAACGCTGAGTATGTAATTATTAATTACCAACCAAAAGGCTAAATACAAATTTTCATGATATTAGTCATTTTAACTTAAAAAACAAAATTTCATCCCCCTTTTCACCCCATTAAGGATTGAAATTCTAACAACACCGTTGCGTTAGTTTCCTGACTACTCTGAGAAGAAACAGCCGAAACAAACTCAGAGGTCATAGTCTCTTTTGAAGTCCAGACATAATCTTGCTCAATTTACATGAGGACCATGCAGATTAGTGTCTGAGATGGTCTTTTGAAGAAAGAACCACACAGATTTGAGTGGACCTGTCCAGTCAGTTAACGTGTAGCGCGACTTATAACTCAAGGAGCTCAACGAAACGACGAACAATACCAAAGAAAAGACATTTGGGTAGGTCGCTATAGTACTCTGCAAGACGCCAGTCGCTATAGTGCTCTGTAGTAGTCTGCAAGACAGTTGTGGGAAAAATCAAAGAAAAAATTAAAATGTGTCCCACATGGTCCCCAACTTCCCAAATTCACAATAATCAAACAAAATTAATAAAAATCACAAAAATCATTAAATGTCACAATGATAATAAAAAAAGTTAATAATAATAATAAGCCCCCTAAAATCCCACCTTACGTCCGAGCTGAACACCTAGCACACGTGGGGGGCGGAACGCGTACTGTACACCGGTACTAACAACTTACGCGGCTAACAAGGAGGGTAACCCTTTATGGAGATGAGTAATAAAAGAATATATAGTTTACGGTCCCTTCCCGGGGAGCGCATGCCACAGCATGCGGTCCATCGGCGGTGAGGAGTTGAGCAAGCGGGCTCCTAACGACAAGATAGTTACAGCTGGTCGTAAGCTGAACAGGTGGGCTCACTACGTCGATGCTACAGCCGATTCTACGGGCGATGATACCAATTCGTTATTGTCATCCATCCCTTCGACTCGCCCCTCCTACATGACAAGAAAAAAGATTTAGGTTCAAATGAAACGGCATATAGAAAACGTATGTATGACGATTTCGTAAGCAATTTTCCGTCACTTGCTCACCTAAGCGAACAAAGAATAGATGATCAGAGGAGGGCAATAATAAACAATAAATACATCAGTAACGATAAATTAAATTAATTAAAGGCAGAGGTAGCTGAAGAACTCGGACTACGTACCCTCAACTCACACAACAATAGGGAGACGTTTGCAGCTATTAGAAATATGAACAACACCAATACCCAATTAACAAACCACACGGAAATTAACTCCATAGAAGAACTGACACCTAATACAGAAACATCGGATAGCACGGAACTAAATAATATGACAGATTTACTACCTAACCCACAAATAAGCCCAGTAAGGGATTCTATGATAGACGATACTTTTCAACATGCACTCCATTTTTTTAAAGAAACAAGTCCTACTGACAGAATTTATATTCCAAAACAGAAACCGTATAAAAATCTTGCAAGAATAATTAGCTACTTAAACAAAATCATTCTCCCAGAAAATGTCGACAAGGACACCGACTTCGATTGATTACAAACTGTCATTTACTATTCAGCATGGTCCGTTGCTAAAGTAAATGGAGCAAGGAAGGATAACACTTGAACCGCGAAAAAGTATCCGAGTCCCAAAAACAGAATTCAAACCGAAATGGCAAAAGCGACTAGAACAACAATGATATTTAATTAAATAAATAAATAAATAAATATTGCTGGACATTACACACAGCGCCATCTAGTGCCACACTAAGCAACGCTTGTGTCGTGGACACCAGATAGTTGATATACTACATAGATACTTTTTGTTTTGTAAATACATACTTAATATACATACAAACATCCATGACTCGGAAACAAATGTCCGTGCTCATCACACAAACATTTGCTCCGACCGGGATTCGAACCCGGGACCCTAAGAACGTAAGGCAGCCTCACTACCGCTGCGCCAATCAGGTCGTCAAATTAAACAGATATGTTATGAGCGCGCAATCGTGAAGACTCGAAAACGTGTCAATTGGCCTGTTTTTCCTTTATTCTGCGTCACTGCGTGTATGTGAGCTGGCTCTCCCCCGCGGCACACTTTTTTCGGTGGTTTTGTAGGTGTATAACATATCTGTTTGTTAGAATATCATTGTAGAACAAAAAGTTAAAGATTTACGAACGAAAATAGGTAGAATGACACAATTTGTGAACGGCAATAGTAGCAGAAAATTAAGAAAACATGCTAACAAGATAATGAAACAATATAAAATTCACACTAGGTATACACGAAGAACCTAACACAAAAGCAGCACACACACTCGACACACTAAAACAAAAACTCTGCGTCGTAAAAGGAAGACTTGAAAGATATAAGGCATGCACTTTAAGAAAACAACAAAACACTCAATTTATCAACAATGAAAAACTTTTTTATTGCAATATCAGACAGACAACAACAAATATTCAACAAAACACTACAGATGACAACACACCTGATCCAGACACATTAAAACAATTCTGGGCAAGAATATGGGAACAACCTGTTTGCCATAACTCTCAAGCTGACTGGATACAATCAGAAGTTACAAATAACAATAGTAACATCCAGCCAATGGCATTTGAGCAAATATCCCCGGATATATTTCATAAAGTTCTGTCAAGGTTACATAATTGGAAAGCTCCTGGATCAGACCATAAACATAGTTACTGGAACATGAAATTCACAGCAATTCATTGTTATTTATATCACTTCATTAATAAATTTATCCAAGACCCTAATTCGATACCCTCTTACGTAACGTCTGGTACCACATTTATGATACCAAAAGATCATAATGATCTCTCAAATCCAGCGAAATGCAGACCCATTACATGTTTGCAGACCTTATATAATATCATCACATCCTGCATATCCGAACATCAGTTCGGATATGCAGGATGTGATGATATGAACACATTGACACCAACAATATCTTGGCCGAACAACAAAAAGGATGTAGAAAGTTTAGCCAAGGCTGCAAGGAACAATTAATAATAGACTCCGTTGTTTTAAAAACAGTCCAAAAGTCCAAATCGGATTTATTTACAATGTACATGGACTACAAAAAAGCTTACGACTCAATTCCCTATTCATGGTTAGTACAAGTATTAGAAATATACAAAATACATCCATCAGTAATAGCATTCCTTAAGACCGTAATGACAACTTGGACTACTGTACTTAGACTCACTACCCCAACCGAAACAAAAACACCAGTCCAATTAAAATACAGAGAGGCATCTTCCAGGGAGATGCACTTAGTCCGTTGTGGTTCTGCCTTGCTCTTAACCCATTATCAAAAATATTAAACACAACCTCACTAGGAATCCCTTTAAATTCTACTGATGATGGGCAGGAGGAGACCCATCCATGGTAACATTTTAAACCATTTGTTGTACATGGATGACATTAAACTGTTCGCAAAATCGGAAAATCAGCTTAACGAGTTAGCTAACGTAACTGAGAAATTGACAAACGATATTGAAATGGAATTTGGTATATACAAATGCAAAATAAATTCAGTAAAAGCAGGACAGAACTACCAACACCAATACACCTTAGCAACAGGCGAACAAATAGAACCATCAGATGAACAGGACACTTACAAATACTTAGGGTACATACAATCAAATCAAATACACTACAAAGATATCAAACAGAAACTAAAACAACAATTCCAACATAGATTAAATACAATTCTTAAATCACAACTCTGCTCTCGAAACACAATACAAGCAATTAACACCTTTGCTATCCCTGTCCTTACTTACTCGTTTGGGATAGTTAATTGGACGAAAACTGACCTGAAAAATTTACAACGCAAAATTAACACTACTATGACTAAATTCCGTAAACACCATCCAAGATCATGCGTGCAAAGGATGACACTACCGCGAAAAGAGGGAGGCAGGGGACTTATTGATATTTCAAATCGTCACAATCGACAGATCACAACTCTCAGACAATACTTTTTTGCTAAAACTGAATCTTCCATACTCCACGAACTCATAGCTCAAAACGATCAACGCTTAACACCTCTAAATCTTAAAGACACAACGGAACAGAAAACGAAAGAGTGACTGATGACAAAACGAAATATCTAGAATGGACCCAGAAGTCTCTCCATGGAAGGCATCGCCAAGATTTATGCCAACCAAATGTCGATAAAGAAGCATCGAACGCAGGGCTTAATCGAGGCGAACTCTTCCCTGAGACTGAAGGGTTCATGCTAGCAATACAGGACCAGGTAATAGAAACTAAAAACTATAGAAAGCACATTATAAAAAATCTACTAAATCTACCAAACGACACATGTAGAAAATGCAATAGTTCCCCGGAAACAATTCAACACATAACTGGTGCCTGCAAATCTATAGCTCAAACCGACTACAAACACAGACACGATCAAGTAGCCAACATAATCCACCAGAAACTAGCACATCAGTACAAACTTGTAGACACTGTGACACTACCATATTATAAATACAGCCCTGAAACAGTACTAGAAAACACCACAACTAAGTTGTACTTTGACCGAGCTCTATTCACTGACCGCACAATTCATTATAACAGACCAGGCATCACATTGATAAACAAATTAAACAACACTGGATTCCTAATAGACATAGCCGTGCCAAACACTCACAACTTACAGACTACAATAGCCGAAAAACTATCAAAATACATAGAGTTAAAAGACGAAATAACCCGACTTTGGCGCCTACAAAAAGTTATAATTGTCCCTATAGTTATTTCGTCAACAGGAGTCATCCCTAAACAGCTTCATGAGTCCCTGAGTTCTCTTAACTTACCAGCTAGCACCTACTACTTACTGCAGAAGGCAGTGATTTTAAACACATGCAGACTAGTAAGAAAGTTTCTGCTGTGTGAGTCGGAAAATATTACACAGTCTGCGCATAACCGCGTGGAAACTAATATCTCTATACCCGAAATTAACCCAACTGATGAACACTTGGCTTAGGCCCGTGCCATCAGAACTTCCCGGCTAGCCGGAGGAACAGAAATGTCAAAACAAAAATAATAATAATAATGAGGTACCGTACTACAAGTATGTGCCCGACCCAGTTCTCGAAAATGACCATGTCACGCTGTACTGGGATCGGTCTATCATTACTGACAGGACTATTGTCGCCAATAAGCCTGACATAGTGATGATAGACCGATCAGCGCGCCGTGTAATGATAATCGATGTTACCATTCCGCATGACGAGAACCTCGTGAAAGCTGAGAAAGAGAAACAAATAAAATATCTCGACTTGGCACACGAGGTTCGCGACATGTTGAATATGAACTCGGTTATCATTGTGCCGATTGTCGTGACGGCCAATGGCCTTATAGCCAAGAGCTTCGATGACCATCTATAGAAGCTCTCTTGAGGCGGTTGGATCAAGGGCCTGATTCAAAAGGCAGTACTCCTCGATACGGCTCGCATTGTGAGAAGGTTCCTGTCTCTGCAGGCCTAACCACCGCGCACCGGTGGCTTGGACCCTGCTCCCGACACCGGCGGACCACTATTTTTTATATTTTTGAATGTATTTTTTAATATATATTTTTTTAAGATACATTAAAAAATATGTAAAGTAAGTAGATAAAATGAATAAAGGAGATAATAATAAATCATTTTATTTCAGGCATTGCACGTAATCACATACAGTTCACCCATAGCAGTTACATTATGTTATTATATATAAGTTGTAAAATTAGATTATATTAAATTATACTTATTCGATCATGGATTTACGGATAAATAATAATGAAGTTAACTGGACTGGTTCTGGTGGACTGGACTGGTTGACTGGTAGAGAATGCCTTGTGGCATTAAGTCCGCCTATGTACCACTCTGGTACATGAAGTTTAAATAAATAAATAAATAAGTTATGCATATTAATATTACTCACATAATCTTACAATATTATCATTAATTCAATTAATTCGTCATTATTATTATTTCCTGATTACATCATAGTCAGTAAGTATGGAGTTTCTTCCCCATTCTTCTCCATACAAACTACATTAGCGAATGGGAAAAGAAGATGAACTCATTTCCTAAAGTGCCCTCTAATGGTCTAATTGAACAATGTGGTGTTCACTAGAAACTCTATAGTTAGGGTTTACAATAATACCACCAAATTATCAGTAAGTAGATGAACTCTAAAGCTACGTGTGCTCGCTGCCCGGGATAAATGTGGACTGCTCGACACGGAACCTCTTAGCTCGCGCTACGTTTATTAGTATATCACATCTCTCCCAACGAAAATTGTGCGGAATACAGTAGTTACAATAATATTTTTACAGTTTAACAATCGTGTTCGAAATGAAGCTCTCATCCTTCTCAGAACGGAAATAAGTCACCCACTCGGTTTTCAAAGAACTTACCAGACGCACTACACCACCAGTGCAGGTTAAACATGGCACGAAATGCATTGTTGTAATGTACACGAAGCGAGTTGTAAGCTCTTTTCGTGTACGTACCAGAGTTGGCTGGTGTAAAACGCCCGGCAGTAGGCCTCGAATAGTGTTGCTTTCACTTGCTTGGAACAGTGTGCAAATCGTCTTGCAAGCATGTTGCTTCTACACGCAATGCTTCTTCTTAGCCGCTCCAAATCATTGTCATCTGTTAACTTTTCATTCAATACATGTCCAAGATACTTAAAGGTGCTAAGAAACCTTAATTTATAATCATTTAAAGTGATGGGTAATACAGTTCAGGGCCCTTTCCATACTTAAAAATGATAACTTCAGTTTTCTGAACATTGTACGTCAGCTGATGAGCAGCTGCATACCGCTCACAATTGGCCGAGGGGCTGAGCAGCACCATCGTCTGCATAGCTCAGGTTGTTTACACTTATGCCGCCAATATTGCATCCGACTCTGGAGCAGCTCAGCTCCTCGATCAACTCGTTGACATATAAATTAAACAATATTGTGGACGTTACTCCCCCCTGTCTTACCCCACAGGTAATTCTGTAGGGTCTAGAATAAGCAGTGCCCCATCTAACTTGGTTAACTTGATTGTCGGAACAATATTCCAGTATGTAAAAAACTTAATAAAATAATAAATTTAAAAAGATATTAAAATTTTGTAATTTTAACTTCGAAAAATAAGGATTTTCCATACACAACTTCATCCCCTTTTTTAACCCTTTGGGGTGGAATTATCAAAAACGCTGAGACACGTATAGATTAATTTTCAATCGTCAGCCTAAACAAATTTTAAGATCCTAACTTTAAAACTGACGGAATTTCATACAAACTTTTATCCCCTCAAAAACAACAAGGCACCGGGTGATGACGGAATTACGGCCGAACTCCTGAAGGCGGGTGGAAAACCGGTACTTAAGCTGTTTAATTCCGTCATACTTGAGGGAAAAACGCCACAGGCATGGTGCAGGGGTGTGGTGGTACTCTTCTTCAAAAAGGGTGACAATGCCCGGTTGAAGAATTATAGGCACATCTCACTTCTAAGCCATGTCTACAATTTGTTTTCTAGAGTCATCACGAATCGTCTCGCGCGCAGGTTTGACGATTTCCAGCCATCCGAACAAGCCGGTTTCCGAAAAGGCTTTAGCACCGTGGACCACATACATACGCTGCGGCAAGTTATACAGAAGACCGAAGAGTATAACCTGCCTCTGTTTAGCGTTTGTGGATTACGAGACAGCCTTCGATTCGATCGAAACCTGGGCTGTACTGCAGTCTCTCCAACGGTGCCAAATCGACTATCGGTACATCGAGGTGTTGAAGTGTTTATACAAAAACGCCACCATGTCAGTCCGACTTCAGGATCAAGCCTCGAAACCTATCCTCCTGCAGCGAGGTGTGAGACAGGGAGACGTCATTTCTTCGAAACTGTTCACCGCCGCACTGGAGGATGTCTTCAAGGTTCTGGACTGGAGAGGGCTAGGCATCAACGTCAATGGCGAGTACATCACTCACCTTCGGTTTGCAGATGATATAGTGGTAATGGCTGAGACCATGGAGGACCACAGTACAATGCTCGATGACCTCAGTAGAGCTTCCGGAAGAGTGGGTCTAAAAATGAACATGGACAAGACTAAGGTCATGTAGAATGCCCATGTCACACCCACTCCTATCAAGATCGGAAACTCTACATTCGAAGTTGTAGACGATTATGTGTACCTGGGACAAACGGTCCAGTTAGGTAGGTCTAACTTTGAGAATGAGGTCAATCGTCGAATCCGACTCGGTTGGGCAACGTTCGGGAAATTGCGCGGTATCTTCTCGTCCAACTTACCGCAGTGTCTCAAGACGAAAGTCTGTGTTACCAGTGTGTGTTGCCAGTGATTACATAGGGACCGAAACGTGGTCGCTCACAATGGGCTTAAAGTCACCCAAAGGGCAATGGAGCGGGCTATGCTCGGAGTTTCCTTGCGCGATCGAATCAGAAATGAAGACATCCGCAAGAGAACCAAGGTTACCGACGTAGCCCGAAAAATTGCCAAACTTAAGTGGCAGTGGGCAGGGCACATTGCTTGCAGAACGGATGGCCGATGGGGCCGAAAAGCTCTGCAGTGGCGACCGCGAACTGGAAGACGTTGCGTTGGAAGGCCTCCTACTAGGTGGACCGATGACCTGGTGAAGGTTGCGGGAATCCGCTGGATGCGAGTCGCATGGGACCGGCCGGTGGCGACAGTGACACTTGGGGGAGCCGAAAGAGGGCCACTGCTGGACATAATCCAGCAGTGGACCTCTTTCGGCTGAAATGATGAATGATGATTTTATCCCCTAATTAACTCCCCGGGTCGAATTTCGAAAAATCGTTCTTTATTCCTTGTCTACATTATTAAGGTAACCACTGTGCAAAATTTCAGTTCCAAGGGTTTGGGCTGGGCGTTGATGAGTGTCAGGCGGGACGTGGCTGGCGCGCGGAACGGTGTGACACTTTTGCGTGCGCGCAGCCAATGTTCATCGATTGCGTTTTTCGTCGACGTTGTCACGTCAAAAATTATAAACTTACCTATGCATGTATTGTTTTCTTTTACACTTCGTCATTAAGTAGTAGTATAATAATTACGCTCAATACAGAAATTTATGACGGCAGACCGTTCTATAAATCGTTCTATAATATTGTTTGGTGCGGGAACCTTTCTGCACCAGGCGGACTCGCTCTTGACGGATGTGTTTAAGATTGGATTTGTTTTGCAGTGGGCTATTCGCCAGTACTAGGTCCCTTGCAACGCTGACGCTGGCGCGCAACAAGCTGTCGAGTCACGTGTACTCGTCGCTGATATCGGTGACGTCGCTCGGCAAGCTCGACCTCAGCTACAACGCGCTGCGCGACTCGTGCGGCACATCGTCCGACACCGTGCGAGGTGAGTCACACGCGCTGACATGTGTTACAACAAGCTGTCGAGTCACGTGTACTCGTCGCTGATATCGGTGACGTCGCTCGGCAAGCTCGACCTCAGCTACAACGCGCTGCGCGACTCGTGCGGCACATCGTCCGACACCGTGCGAGGTGAGTCACACGCGCTGACATGTGTTACAACAAGCTGTCGAGTCACGTGTACTCGTCGCTGATATCGGTGACGTCGCTCGGCAAGCTCGACCTCAGCTACAACGCGCTGCGCGACTCGTGCGGCACATCGTCCGACACCGTGCGAGGTGAGTCACACGCGCTGACATGTGTTACAACAAGCTGTCGAGTCACGTGTACTCGTCGCTGATATCGGTGACGTCGCTCGGCAAGCTCGACCTCAGCTACAACGCGCTGCGCGACTCGTGCGGCACATCGTCCGACACCGTGCGAGGTGAGTCACACGCGCTGACATGTGTTACAACAAGCTGTCGAGTCACGTGTACTCGTCGCTGATATCGGTGACGTCGCTCGGCAAGCTCGACCTCAGCTACAACGCGCTGCGCGACTCGTGCGGCACATCGTCCGACACCGTGCGAGGTGAGTCACACGCGCTGACATGTGTTACAACAAGCTGTCGAGTCACGTGTACTCGTCGCTGATATCGGTGACGTCGCTCGGCAAGCTCGACCTCAGCTACAACGCGCTGCGCGACTCGTGCGGCACATCGTCCGACACCGTGCGAGGTGAGTCACACGCGCTGACATGTGTTACAACAAGCTGTCGAGTCACGTGTACTCGTCGCTGATATCGGTGACGTCGCTCGGCAAGCTCGACCTCAGCTACAACGCGCTGCGCGACTCGTGCGGCACATCGTCCGACACCGTGCGAGGTGAGTCACACGCGCTGACATGTGTTACAACAAGCTGTCGAGTCACGTGTACTCGTCGCTGATATCGGTGACGTCGCTCGGCAAGCTCGACCTCAGCTACAACGCGCTGCGCGACTCGTGCGGCACATCGTCCGACACCGTGCGAGGTGAGTCACACGCGCTGACATGTGTTACAACAAGCTGTCGAGTCACGTGTACTCGTCGCTGATATCGGTGACGTCGCTCGGCAAGCTCGACCTCAGCTACAACGCGCTGCGCGACTCGTGCGGCACATCGTCCGACACCGTGCGAGGTGAGTCACACGCGCTGACATGTGTTACAACAAGCTGTCGAGTCACGTGTACTCGTCGCTGATATCGGTGACGTCGCTCGGCAAGCTCGACCTCAGCTACAACGCGCTGCGCGACTCGTGCGGCACATCGTCCGACACCGTGCGAGGTGAGTCACACGCGCTGACATGTGTTACAACAAGCTGTCGAGTCACGTGTACTCGTCGCTGATATCGGTGACGTCGCTCGGCAAGCTCGACCTCAGCTACAACGCGCTGCGCGACTCGTGCGGCACATCGTCCGACACCGTGCGAGGTGAGTCACACGCGCTGACATGTGTTACAACAAGCTGTCGAGTCACGTGTACTCGTCGCTGATATCGGTGACGTCGCTCGGCAAGCTCGACCTCAGCTACAACGCGCTGCGCGACTCGTGCGGCACATCGTCCGACACCGTGCGAGGTGAGTCACACGCGCTGACATGTGTTACAACAAGCTGTCGAGTCACGTGTACTCGTCGCTGATATCGGTGACGTCGCTCGGCAAGCTCGACCTCAGCTACAACGCGCTGCGCGACTCGTGCGGCACATCGTCCGACACCGTGCGAGGTGAGTCACACGCGCTGACATGTGTTACAACAAGCTGTCGAGTCACGTGTACTCGTCGCTGATATCGGTGACGTCGCTCGGCAAGCTCGACCTCAGCTACAACGCGCTGCGCGACTCGTGCGGCACATCGTCCGACACCGTGCGAGGTGAGTCACACGCGCTGACATGTGTTACAACAAGCTGTCGAGTCACGTGTACTCGTCGCTGATATCGGTGACGTCGCTCGGCAAGCTCGACCTCAGCTACAACGCGCTGCGCGACTCGTGCGGCACATCGTCCGACACCGTGCGAGGTGAGTCACACGCGCTGACATGTGCATTTTCAATGTATAATAATAATAATAATAAATCGTTTATTTATAAAAAGGGGCACATTTACAATTACGTATCATAACAAATAAAATAGAGCACAGTTGCTTATTGCCTGAACTAGGTGTAACCTGTGTTTCAGGCTAGGAGGTGCATAATTATCTACTTAAAATAAATAAATAAATTAAAATCGAAAGAAAAATAAATTACTAAAATTGCGACTTACATAGAAAATAAACAAACAAATGTCAGCAGTTTACTTGCAGACAACAAGTAAATCTTCTGTCTGTGCATAGGATATGGGTTGTAAAAAAGTAATAATAGAATTTTTACAGCTAAAATAGTTTAACTTATATATACTTAGTTTTCTATTTAATCTATTGTACAGAAATGGGCCTAAAAATGAAAAGAATCTTTCCACAAAGACATGTTTGGAGGTTGCATTAGAAAAGCATACTATATCTTTCCGTCTTTTGTTAGTATTGTCAGCATTGTACGTGAGCATGGTGTGCTGTTTTAAAACTAAGTGCATAATGAATAGCTGGCGCACAGTCAGCACATTGCAGGATTTATACAGCTGATCTGTGGGAAAGTAAAAGGGATGGAAATTTGCTACCTTTAAAATTGCTCTTTGAGCCCTTTCAAGGGGAAGCAGGATAGTTTTTGATGCGCCACCCCATGAAATGATACAGTAATGAATTATAGATTGACATAGGGCGAAATAAACTTGTCTGATTAATTTGGAATCTGCAAAAGTTCGTATTTTTTTAAATACAAATATTAATTTTCGCACTCTTTTAACCAGACTTTCAATATGATACCTAAAAGAGAGTGTGTTGTCTATTATAACCCCTAAGTATTTAATATTACTGGTTTTGTGGATAGAAGGACAATTGCACATGTTGACTGACCTATCATCACATTGATGGGCATATACATGGAAGTTAGCAGTGTTCAGTGGAGGTTTTCGCATGGAGAAGTGTATGTATTTTGTCTTGTCAGCATTTAGTGTTAGTAAATTGCTTTGAAGCCAATTAGTCACAGTATTAAAGCCGACTTGAGCGTTTTCAAACAGTTCGCTACTGTTTTCAGCAGTAAATATTAGCGCCGTGTCGTCAGCATATGATATGATTTTGCCGTGCTTGATATTTAGGTTACACAAGTCGTTAATATAGACCAGGAATAGGGTAGGGCCCAAAATACTTCCCTGGGGAACACCAAATCCAGTGTTTTTCTGCTCATCGCTCGTAAAATTGTCAATCCTAACACATTGGTATCGGTCGTTTAAGTAGTCAGCAAGTAATGTCAGCGGCGTGCCCCTTATTCCTATGGCCTCTAATTTCCTTAGAAGCACAGAAACAGAGACAGTGTCAAAAGCTTTCGCTAAATCAAGGAAGACTCCCATGACCTGGTTTCCTTTGCCCAGCTCTTCTGAGACATAATCGGTAAGACTATGCACCGCCTCGGCTGTGGATAATTTGGCTCTAAAGCCAAATTGCGCTGGTGACAAGATGTTGTTTTTTTCCAGGAAGCTAACTAGTCTGCTGTTTATAATTTTCTCAAGTATTTTTGAGATTGAGGGGAGTAATGATATTGGCCTATAGTTATTAACCAGGTCCCTGTTTCCAGATTTATAGACAGGGATAACAACAGCCTTTTTAAGACAGTTAGGGAAAATTCCTTCGGAAAGACAGATTCGAAATATATGCGTTAAAGGAGGTGCCAATATATGCTTAAAGAGTTTAAGGATCTTGTTGCTTATATTATCCCATCCAACTGCACAGTCATCTTTAAGGCCAGAAATTATTCGGGATATTTCGTTTTCGTCAGTATCCAGCATAACAAATGACTTCAGGTTACAGCTGTTGTTGAGTTTTTCGAAAGATGGTTGGGCGCAATGTTTCGTAATCTGTTCGGCCAAAGTTTTCCCAACATTAACAAAAAAGTTATTTACTTTGTTAGCTGATATGAGGGGTGAAGAATTTGTAAGCAGTAACCTCGAATTTGATTCACGTTGTTTAGTCATGTAGGTGACGTTTTTAATATGCTTCCAAATTTGCTTGGTATTGTTGCCTGCTTTATTTAATTCATTTTTATCGTAATTATTTTTAAGCTTCTTTAAGAGATTGTTGCAGAAATTCCTGTATCTTTTATAGGTGTTTAGAATTATTAAATTATCTGGAAATTTCTTAGTTCTCTGATGAAGTTTATCTCTGTGCCTTATGCACCGAATTAGTCCAGGAGTAATCCAAGGTTTAATATTATGAAGACGATTATTTATTGACACAACTGTCGTATTACGCAATATTGCTTGTTGGACATATTTTATTAAGTACGATAAAGCTGAATTAGCGTCAGCAGTATTGTAAACTAGGCTATAATCAATGTTGCATAAATCATATTCGAGATTTTTTATGTTTAATTTAGATTTTGCCTGGGGGCGATTTTGCTTAGGCAGCGTTAAATTTACGGCTAGTAAGACAGAATGGTGGTCGGTTATTGTTGAGTTAGTAACAAGCGTAATGAATGAATGAGTGGTTTTAATCATCATATGGTCGAGGCAAGAACCGCTCTGATGAGTAGGCAATGTGTGAGTAGGCAGAAAACCATGGTAGGAGCAGATGTTAAGGTAATCTTGTATCCCTGCGTCGCAGTTTTCAGAGCCAATGTTAATGTTAATATCACCTGTTAGTATTACATTATTAAATGGGCTAAGTGATTGAAAGATCTGGTTTAGGGAACTGTGGAAAGAGGCAAGGTTTCTTGCGGAGGGAGATCTATACAAAGCAATTATCGCTGTGGTTGTACCAATTTTGATGATAAGGCAATTACTATTACAATCTTGTAGATCAGGTTCTTCGACTTTGACCTTTAATGATTCTTTAGCAAAGACAACGACACCATCATTTTGATTGTGATTAATTTTAGTGTACAATAAGTTGTATCCTGGTATTGTCGGGAGGTTATCGTGGCGCTTTGATAGCCAGCATTCTGTTAAAACCATAACATCACAATTAAAGTTAAGTCTATGAAGAAAAATGTTAAAGCTATCTATATTTTTATAAATACTTCGTATGTTTTGGGTTAGTATGGTTAGTGACTTTTGATACTGGGAGAGATATTGATTGCAGTCCTCAACCTCACATGACTTTGACTCGGTTAAAAATGAGTTATCTATATCTGTAATTAAATTAATATCCATTCTACTTAAAAGTAACACTAAATTACAATAAATTACGTCTAAGATTTAAACAATTAAGTGGCGCTCTTAGGCGCCTTCATAGTCAATCGAGTTAATGTACCTGTATTCGGCTGCAAGTTTAGCTGGACAAACTGCGTCTCCCGTCTTGTGGTTGGCTTGTTTTTTAAAGCGCATGCATGTAGCACATTTTGGATCGTCAGCTTTTTTTGCACAGTCTTGGCTAGAGTGTCCTTCTTCACCGCAATGGCCACAAGTCGGGACAGCGACCTTACATGTCTTGGATGCATGACCGTACTGCTGGCACTTGTAACATCTCGTTACCAGTGTGAAGTCTCGTACCGGACAGGACGTCCAATTTATAAATAATCTCTCCTGCGTGATGAGGGCCTTGCGAATGACGGCTAAAACTTCTATTATGTAATTACAGCTCTCAGCATCTTTCCTCCCAGATTTGTGGCTAAGTTTAATTGAGGTCATAAATGTATCTAGGGTCATTGGCAGTTTGTCCGTTATGTTCTGGTCGTAAATGCATTTATAAACCTCATTTTCGGCCATTGATGCGGGAACTCCTAATACAATAATGCGAGGTTTGCGCTTCCGAGGTTCGTCGACGGTAAGGCCTGACGAAGCGATTTGGACTGTTTGTTTGAGCTTATCTAGGTCATCCTTGGTCTCAGTGCTGATGATAAGTCCTCCTTTTCCTATTTTACGTACGCCTCGTACTTTCAGCTTCATTTCACCAGGGCATATGATTTTTTGTACCATGTTCTTGGTTTCATCACTGGTCTTGGTGCTGTCGCATGGAAAAATCGCCACGGAGCTAAGATTATTAGGGCGAATAAAACTGCTAGATCCCTTCTTCACCATATCGGCAAAAGATGTAGGAGTTGCAGCCTGCCTCGTACAGGACTCCTGAATCGTGCGGTTCATCTCTGCTAGACAGTCCGCTAGGTCTCGAGCTTCGGTCATAGTTTTCAAGGCGGTATGTGTTTGTAGGGCTCTTGATTTCAGCGACTGGTATTGAACAGCCAATTGCGAAACACCATGTCCAACTTTTCGGCAGAGATTGCCAATTCTTTGCTTCTGTTCAGAATTAAGCTTTCCCTCAGAAGCAATACAAAATACCTCATTCAGGTGGTCTTCGATAGTCCCCAACCAGTTCTGAATCTCCGCAGTACTGATAGGTTCAACGGCTTCCTCTTGGTGCTGCTTTGGTTGTTGAGGTGGTTTCGGTGTTGGAGTTGACGGAGGGCTGCGTGGTGTCATCCCACTCCGATTAAAGGGGCTGCTGGCCATTTTTCAACTTATAAAAATTATTTATAATCTAGTCAGACCATCATTCTGAGTCAAAAACCGCTTACTACGTTGTTTTGTTATAGCAAGCTAATACACTAACACCCACACTCAGAGTCAGTTAATGGTTACTTAGGCGGTTCCTTAGTAAAATTTTAAAAAAAAGTTCACCCTCAGAGACAGTTAACGGTTCATTAGCGTCCTTTAATGACAATTAAAGTTAAGTAAAGCAAAACCTTTACTTAAATATTTAATGGCTGATTTTGACATCTACGTTTCGGGTTCTATTTTTACCCGCGAATTCGATTTCATAATAAACGTTTATTAATTAAAAAGGAATAATGTCTGATTTGGCAGACTTCATTAAGAGCGGCCAACCCGCCATACTTTTCGCGAGAATTTTGACAATAGCTCGTGCGTGATTATGCCGTTGTTAGACATATATCTTTGAATTTTTCAAACTATTAGGTATTTTGTGGACTATATCTAGGCTTCTATCGAAGCAAAAAATAAAAATTTGTAGAATCAAATTCAGTACCTATAAGCCTCCAAAAATTGCTGTTTTGCACAACTTTTACCTCAACTTTGGCCGATCATAATGTACTTATAAATTGTAAAAGTAAAGAAAACATCCTGATAGAAGCCTTGCAAATGTAGTGAAGATTCTAAATAACAAATATTTATTTTACATACTTGTAAGACTAATTCAAAAACATGTATTTCCTGGAACAAGTTTTATAAATTTTTGAACAATATATTTCGTTCAATGTCCTCGCGTTAGGCGGTATGAGGTACGCGGGAGGCAAATAGTGCGGGGTCGGGGCTAGGTAAGACAGGGGAGTTGAAAGAATACCACCGCTGTGGCTCTGGATGAAATAACAAGCTTTTCGACCATGCTCGCGTTGACGAAAGGCGGGCCGGGAAGGGCCGCTTAAGTTTTTATATTATGCCAGAAGATATAGAGAAGTAGGACCGAGGCGGAATTCACGAGATTATTCTGATCCCTTTACAAAATATTCTATTCAGGAATTTCACGCAAGTTTTAGATTAACACCTGAATCTGTAAAAAGTGTCATATTGGCGTTGGTGGCATCCGACCTCAGGAAACCAACGAAAAGAGGATTACCATTTGCACCGGAAATAATGTTAGCAATAAAATTACGGTACTTCGCTACAAAACCCTGCCTGGGTTAGCAGATACTTACCTATCATAGAATTAATTGAAACAGAAATATGAACGGAAGTTCTTCGAGTACACAAGGTGTGTCGATGAATTTTATTGATATCACATTTTCACTGAAAATGCTTATAAACGTACCATAACGTAAATTAATACAGATGAAATTAAAATTCATAACACAAACTTTCCCGCTCGGTAAATATTACTTGACATTGACAGTTGACAGCAGTGATGCCATAGAAAAAAGATCGCAATTGCTTTATTTTATTTCAATGAAAATAGCTGTTCCCCTTTGCAATTTAGTAAAAACTTATAGTTAAACAACTGATTATCCATTATATTACTATGAATAATAATTTTCAATGTTTATAAATAAACTTAAATGTGATTTAATATCAACACTTTTTAAATGTGGCTACACCAAGGCTTTATCAATATGCAATCGATAAGATAATTCTAGGATGCTTCGCCCTACGTATACTTAAATCTGTCATTAGCTAATTAACCCTTAAATTATGTCTCTGGGATGTAGCATTGATTAACGGATTTAATGATAATTAGTTAAGTATTCATTATGACTAATTTAATGAACGACTCTGAGTGTGGCTGTTAAACTGGGTCAGAATTTAATACAAGCGTTAATTTATTTATTTTTATACTGCATTGATGTGCACGTCTGTATGCGATGAGCGCAAAACGAAGTATCAAGATGTACCCGAAGTTCGTGTAGAGCACGAGATCTGTGAATTTTTTTTGTATTTTTTACATTCAAAAGTGCCATAATGGTCTAATTGAAATCAATGCTTTGAGTTTGAGTTTGATTAGGCTTCAAATTCGTAAATTGACCTATGAATTAAAAATAATTTAATAATTTTATATTGTTTACCGGTGCGTTTGGCTTTTCTGATTCTTTTTAGGTAGTAATTGTTAGTTTTTGTATTTACAGGAGTGTCACCATTGGAAAGATTAAACAATTTGATCTATTTCAATCTGAAGAAAACCAATACCAGTCTGATCTGTCGCGACTGGCGCGACTCCATGCCTATGTTGGAGAAGCTCGACCTGTCTGCGAACGAGTTCACCTCTGTCACGGTAACGTATCGTCCCCGCCCCCGCCCCCGCCCCCGCCCTCGCCCCGGGAGCTCGCACTAATCGCCGCGTGTTCACAGTACGCAGACCTGCAGTTCCATGGCAACAAGGCGGTGGAGGTGATCCTGACGAGTAACAACGTGACCCAGCTGCTGTACACGGAGAACGACTACAAGCGGGCGCTGGAGGAGTCTCCTTCGCGCGCAGTCGTGACGCTTGACCCCACGCTGGCGTGCGACTGCGACACCTACTGGGCGGCGCGCGCACTGCGCGAGCGGCCGGCGCACGTGCAGCTCGGCGCCCGCTGTGCGCGCCGCCGGGCCGCCCTGCGCGCCGTGCCACTCGACGAGCTGCAGTGTGGCGCGCCCGCCTTGTGCGCGCGCACGCGCTGCGCTTGCGCCTGGTCCCGTACGGGCGCCGCGTCCCGCACGCCCGCGCGCGCGCTGCACGTGCGCTGCGAGCGCGCCGGCCTGCGCCGCCTGCGTGACGTCACGCGCCCGCTGCAGGCCGCGCTGCGCCGCGCACGAGAGTCGCCCGCCAACTATGACTGGCTCCTGTACCTCGCGCACAACGACATCTCCGAGCTCGACGCCGCCGACATCCCCGACCATCTATCCGTGAGTTTACTTATTTAGCAGTCTATAAAACCTAAAATATAAAACAGTGTTAGATCGTTTCGCTTATTATTCCGGAATCGACGCAGGTGCTGGATCTGAGCAACAACTCGCTGTCCGAGCTGAGCCCCGGCGCCAGGACCGCGCTGCTGGCGGACGAGCAGCGCCGCGTGCGCCTGGCGGGCAACCCGCTCGCCTGCAACTGTAGCGCCGCCGACAGCGTGCGGGCGCTGCAGGCGCGGCAGCAGGTGCTGGCGGACTACGCGCGCGTCACGTGCGCTAACGGCTCGCTGCTGGCGGCCGCGCCGTCGCTGCCGTGCGCGGCGCCGCGCGGGCCGGGCGCCGGCGTGGCGGCGGCGGGCGCCGCGCTGTGCACGCTGCTGGCGGCCGGCGCGCTGGCGGGTCTGCTGTGGCACCCCGCCATGCGCCTGCGCCTCAAGGCGGCGCTGCACCGGCGCGGCTGGCTGCCGGCCGCGCCCGAGGACGACGCGGGGCGGCGCTACGACGTGTTCCTGTCCTTCTCGCACGGCGACGAGCGCTTCGTGCGCGACGAGCTGGTGGCTCGCCTGGAGGCGCCGCCGGTGCCGCTGCGCGTGTGCGTGCACTACCGCGACTGGGCGCCGGGCGGCTGGATCCCGGCGCAGATCGCGGCGTCGGTGCGCGCGTCGCGCCGCACGGTGGCCGTGGTGTCGGCGCACTTCCTGCGCTCGAGCTGGGCGCGCGCCGAGTTCCGCGAGGCGCACGCGCTGGCGCTGCGCGAGGCGCGGCCGCGCCTGGTGGTGGTGCTGCTGGACGAGCCGGCCGCGCTGCCGCTGGACGAGCGCCTGCGCCGCTACCTGCAGACCAACACCTACGTGCGCTGGGGCGACCCCTTCTTCTGGCAGAAGCTACGTCTGGCGCTGCCGCGCGGCCGCCTGCCCGCGCCGGCCGAGCCGGAGCCGGCGCGGCCCGTGCCGGCCGAGCCCGAGCCGGACGTGCCGGAGCCGGTCGCGACGAGCTCGTCGTGCTCGTCGGACTCGTCGGACACGTCGGCGACGAGCTCGAACTCGATGGCGGGCAGCGCGATGGAGCTGGACCGGCTCGTGCCCGGGTGCGGCGCGCACTACGGCGGAGTGCACGTGCGCGCGCCCGCCGTGCCCGTGCACGTCTAGTGCGTGTGTGTATGTGTGTGTAACGTACGTGATCGACTACAATAGTACTCGTTGCACTCGAATGAATATCAAAGATGTTAGATAATCGTGTACTACACGAACAGTATTTATAACTAAGTGACCGCGACGCCCCACCTCCGTCGAAATATCTTTTCAAAACATTTTATAAGATTTTTAAAGATGCCATTTGTGTACCTACAGACAAGAATCGTCGAATTAGATCTGAATATTGTTATAATTGGGACAAAACTGTATTGTTATTTAGTTCAGTGTCATACTCATTTTTATTTATTTAAGTAATTAGTCAAATAAATAGTTATTAGTACTCTACTCAGTTTCAAATAGAGATAATTTTATATATCTTATACTAAAGTTTAAGAAAACTTGTACGCTTCTGAGAAAAATAAAGTGCAGAAGTAAATTTAAGTATAGATTAATTATTTATATGATTAAGGAATATATTATGCATGTATTTTTTTTCTTTACTTTAATCAACAATAGTACATTTTAATACAACTGGAGAAAGTTTTTAACTGCAATAACAAATGTCCACGTGTATCAAACGACGTTTTTCATTACACTTTTGAAGAAATAAAATAAACAAAACATCATCTGCCTAGCCTTTTCCCAACTATGTATGTTGGGGTTGGCTTCCAGTTTTACCGGATGCAGCTAAATTGGTATTGGTAAATTATGGTAAATTGGTATTGGTGGTACTGGTATTTACCAGTATTTTACATGGAGCAACTGCCTATCTGACCTCCACAACCCAGTTAGTACCGGGTACGATACCCCTTGGTAAGACTGGTTGTCAGACTTTTTGGGCCTCTGACTACCTAACGACTGTCAAAGATCTACAAATAACAGCCGGGACCAACGGCTTAACGTGCTGTCCGAGTCACGGAGGAAACTCGGTATGTAATAGGTTGTCACCCATCCACAGACCAACCTAGGCAAGAACGGCTTAACCTAACGATTGACCCGAGCGGCTGTTATTATTTAGCCACGAGCTCCTCAAAAATAATAAATAATAAAATAAACAAATAACAAAATATATTTTTGTCACGAACTAAGAAACTATGATTTTAATTTTCTTTTTTATTCGCGTTTTGGTCTCGCCAGGTTGAAAGAGAGGCAATGGTATGAAGCTGTTAAACAGCCTAATATAAAAAATAGATTTGTTTTATATTTTTGAATTCAGAACACAAATAAATGTTAATTTGTGTATAAAAGTAACTATTAGTTTTAAATAATCATGTTTATCTATGATATTCTATTTATAAACACAATTTGAATATTCAAAAAATATTTATGCCGTAAAGACGCGTAGTGCTTTGCAAAAATTAAAAAACAAACATTCACCTCAGACTAGAGGCATCGAACCAATTTGGACTAAGTATAGGTATAGTTATCTGTGGCAATTTTCATTTCCGCACACGTGCGGAAAAGTGGAAAAAATCGCACGCGTGTGAAACACATTGCATGTTGTACCTAATCGTAGTGCGTTAAGAACCAGTTTTCGAGGAAGTGTATTGAAAAATATTAAATTGTAAAATAAGTGTTGTATTAGAAAGTTAAACAAGTGTCCACGATGTTTTCAGAAAAGAGCCATATATGAATTACGTGGACGCGATTCTCTAAGAGAACTGTTTAAGGAAATAAATATCATGACAGTACCTTGTCAATACATCTATGAGAATATCATGTACGTTAGGAAAAATCTGCATTTATTCAGTAAAAGAGGTGATAGACACCACTATAATACTAGAAATAGGGACCAACTAGTTCAGCCAGGTTTCAGGCTTGCTAAGGTAGATTCATCTTTCATGGGGTACTGTTCAAAATGTTACAATAAAATACCTCCCCTTATTCTACAACTGAATGAGACGAAATTTAAATCTTGTATAAAACGCACACTATGTAGTCAAGCATATTATAAGTTAGGGGATTACATTAATGATAAAAATGCTTGGCTCAATGCTGGTCCTGCTCCACAACCATAGGGGAAAACTAATCGGGCAAATTATTGTGGTAGCTGCAGAAGATTGTAAAAATACCCTTGCTTTGTATAGACTCCATCTCTTAGTATTGTATAATTGCATAGCTCATGTGTGAGTACCATGTACTGTAAAGCATTTGCATTTAGTTATCTTTCATTGACTTGAATATGCCTTGGTGGCCGAGAGAATGTCATGCTCACTCAAATGTCTCGCTGATGGTGGCGGGTGTGTCGGGTCATTTAGTTCCCTTCAATCTGGTTGAGTTGAATGGCGCCGATACATGCGTCATGTTCGTGTACGGGCGCTGTCAGTTGGGACTGGTCATCTCTTAGCTGCCATGGTTCATTTTAATTACCTACTTTATTTATACATTTTTGATTTAATATTTTTCTCTGGACGCTCTTAATGTGCACGTCTTTCTACATCGTTCTCACATATATGTATAATCTCAACATGAATGATGTAACCAAGATTTTGTAACAATATTTTGATTTAAAAGAGTGTCCATGGAATTTCTTGCCCGTTCATATTCCATAATCACATTTTTCTTACCAAAATAATGTTATTCATGAGTTTTTAGTTTAAGTTGTAATTTTAAAGTTCTATTTTGTTCGGTTATACAGAGCTACAGGTAACTCGACGTATTCGTTGTAGGACGTCGAATTTCGGTCGTACATTTTAACCCTATTATGACGTCCTGCAAGAAATACGCAAGGTAGCCCTGTATACAATTCATTATGAGTATAACGAACTAAGCTCGTATAGTGTGTTACTTATAAAATAAAAATGAGTAAATTATTTTAGAAGGCGTAGAGTCGTGCGGTGTTATGTAGTACTGTGGATGTGTCGATTACAAGTGTCGCATGAGAGAGTATGTGATGTATGTGTTGCAAGCTACTCTTGTTCGACAAACATACACCTGCTCGCAACTCGACGTATCATATTGAGTCTCGTATTGATTACTTCTTTTTGTTGAATTTCTTGTGACGTCATACCTACGTATTGTACATAAACAGTAATCGCAATTCGCCGGCGACCACCTGACCTTCAGTTAGCCTGACGTAATACTGTTTGTGAAAACATTATGTTTTAGCTCACTTATCTTTTCAATAAGTTTATAACGAATTTATTATAATTTCCCCGATATCCTAATCATAATTATCGCAAACATAATCAACTTTATGTTTGGGTACTAAGGCTGATAACATTGTGAACTTTCGAATCTCAATCGTAGACAGATCTGTAATCTCTCTGCACCATTAGTGAGAGTATTTGACTTCTACTTCCATTACTAACAGATTTGTTGCTTTGTGGTCAACGAACAAACGAAATTTATATAGTAAGTAAGCACACCAACGACATATAATTATAAGAGTTGGCACAAAAGGTTATCGCAAATACTCAAGGCTGTGTAAATATATCACTTACGAGCATGCACAAACTGACGTCAGGCTTTACCCTTGATTATTTTAGTGATCCAGTACTTGAAGTCGATTTTCAATGCATAAACAAGGTACCTAGTACACGGTGGAGGTGTGCCCCGCGTGGGCGGAGCACCGCCGTGTCCTCGAAGCGGCGATCGGCGGCGGCGACCTCTCGCGTCCGGCCCTGGTGCAAGCCATGGTCCGGAGCGAGACGGAGTGGGACGCCGTCACCTCCTTCTGCGAAGCAGTAATGCTAGAGAAGGAGGTGGCGGAACGTGAGAGGGAGAGAACCTCTCAACGTCCCGGCCGCCGCGGGAGACGCCCCGGGCGTCGGGGGCCACCACCACGTGGCCCCCGGCCACCGTAGGCGCGGGCCTGTGGACGGTGGGCTATGGGCTAGCTCGCCGTCTGTCCGTCTCATGACGACAGGCCGTGTCGACGGCGCGTTCGTGTTCCACGCGCGCCTCAAAGAGAGTCAGCAAAAGGGAAGGGGTCCGTAAGGACCGAAGCCTGCCGGGGTTGCGGGACTATTCGAAAGAGATACCGTGGCCCCGGAACACAAAGGGCGATGAAGGAACATGGATGGGTTTTAGTCAGTAAAAGTCTGACACTCCCTCCTGCTCCGCCCAGAGCGGGAGGGGTTATTTGATGATTTCCCATCCGAAAAAAAAAAAAAAAAAAAAAAAAAAAAGGTACCTAGTGTAGTCAATACCGCCGGTGCTAGGTCCGAGTTGAACCCCGATAAACATAGTGTTGTTGTTTTGTAACTGTGTGATGGTGACCTAGCCTGCATTCGACAGTCTTGAGCGCTATTATGTATACAATAACTACACATTTTCTAGTGGAGTTGTTGCAACTTTTTGATTTAGTTTATGAATAGTTTGCGTTCATAACATAAATAGCACCCCTCCCTAGTCGCACCGAGATAAACTGTTGTTCTAACACTGCTGCTAGTTATTTGTTTTAATAGGTATGTTATTAAGCTACATAAATTAATCAAATTAGTTGAATGTATGTATGTTGTGTTCAGAATGTTGAAATCTCAGTTAAATATGTCTATGTAGGTAAATCATTAGGCCAGTCAAATATTTTAAGCAAAATTGTGTCATAAAAATAGACTTAAAAGATATTATTTTTTATAAAGATTTAATAAACAATATTTTATAACTGTTAATTTTATTTCTAAAACAAAATCTGGACGCCGGCAAGTGTCTCGTGGAGTACGTGGCACAGCTGTGTGTGACGCCGTATCTGGTTCAGTAAACTCCCTAACGCAATGTGAATACACGATATTGATGGGTGACGGACAAGTTAGTCTCATTTTAACATAAACATAGGTACTCAATGACTTGTGTTGGTTTTTTTTTTTATCTATATTTTTTTTAGAAAAAGGCTTTAATCGCAAAGCGATTATGTCAGCCTCGTAGTTTTATAATAGTTATTTATGCAACTGTTGTATAATGAGGGGTATTAAAACACGAATGTGGGTTTATCACACGAGGCGAAGCCAAGTGTGATAATAGTATCACATGAGTGTTTTAATACCTAATTATGTAGGTACAGTTGCATACAAGACTTTATCTACATCCATGATATGAATCCTCCATATAAAAGGTTCTGAAACCATAGGGTGTTGTAGTTTTGTAATTAGTCTATGTAAATTCATGGAAAGTTTAATTGCTGAGTATAATGTCGCTCGGATACCACATCAAACCGAGCGTGCGCTCATGCGTATTCGTAGCTCCTTGTGTGAGCTCAATGGCGGCAGGCGCTAGAGCGGCGGGCGGGATTGCGTCGAGAACCGAGCGGCTGTTGCTCGACCAGCGCGTAATTTCAAATCCGCCTGATTTGTGTATGTCGGTTACTTCGCGCACTAATCGGATAGCCTGACTTTCGTCCTCACATGAGTGAAGACAATCGTCCATATAATGGTCTTTGATGATAACATCGACGGCTTCGGGGTACATATCCCGGTATTTAAGAGCATTTTTATTTTTAATGTATTGTGCGACAAAAGGAGAACAAGTGGCGCCAAAAAGTAAACTTTCCATTACACATTTTTTCAAAGGCATATCCGGGCTCTCTTGCCAAAGAAAGCGAAAAACATGTTTATCTTCATGGCGAATTTTAATTTGAACAAAGAAATCTTTAATGTCGGCAAAAACGTAACATAATTCCTAGTAAAGAATTATACAAATCGGGGCCGGTAAGTAAAAAATCATTTAGGCAGACACCTTTAACTTTTCCCGCACAATCAAACACTAACCTTAATTTTTCGGGTTTGTTCGGGTTCTGGACTCCAAAGTGCGACAGGTACCATGTATGACTCGGCGAAAGTTCATTGTCCTCTAGTTCTCGCGCGTAGCCGTTGTCGAAGAGCCGCTTCATTTCCTGACAATATTTTTCAGCATACTTACCATCAGCCTGAAATTTCTTTAATAAACCCTTTAATCTAGAATGTGCATAATCAAAAGCTGGTCTTTATTAAACGGTAAACCAACTTCCCATTGACCACCGATGTTTCGCGATTGTAAGCTCTGTTAGAGCTAATAATTAGATACAAAGAAAGTTCTATATTCTTTATTTAAAATCAGGCTAGTACAGGAAAACTAACAACATAAAAATCAGAAGAATGATTGTGGTGTTTGCTGTCAAAGTCAACTGTCAACCGAGCACTGGCCACTGGAACGCCATTTACGTTCCATGTCTCTGACATCCCCCTTTCTAAGCGTAGCGCTTGGGAAGAATGACTGGCCGGCCACTGCGAGTTGTTTTAGGCAAGGCGAGTCCGTGATCCGGCGGCGGCTGTGTTGCTGGCAGCGGTTCCAAGGGCACTACTGATTTTGGCGGTGGTTCTGGTGTTGTCTTATGCAGCGACTGTTCTCTAAGAGACACATTATTAAACTCCGCCTGTTCATTATGAACCATCATGTTTAGGTTTTCCAATAGTTCAGGTTCAGGTACATTATTTAAGTTTCTCGCTTCAGTCATAATGTTATCTGAAACAAGAACTGGTTTGTTATGTGAAGGTGAGCCTGAGCATCTAGATATTGGTGGAAGCGATCGCAAATGCCAGGTGTTTCTTCGGTAGATTGACCCGTCTGGCTTCTCGACTAAGTAGGATCTGGGTTCTGAAGTTGGAGCTATGATCTTGGCCGGTACCCAAAGTTTGTGGTCCTCTCTCAACATCACCTGTTCACCACTATCAAATGTTTCTCCTTGTTCTTTCCCTTTGTCAGCATACTTCTTTTCCTTTTGTTTTGCAGCTTTTAAGTGCTTTTCAATATTTGTTAAGGTTTTTGGTTTGAGTAATTTGTAATTTATGGGTAATAATGTTTTTGTCCTTCTGCCCATTAGTCTTTGTACTGGTGAACCTAGATTCTCTCTAGGTGTGTTTCTGTGATGTAGAAGGGCCAATTGTACATCTGAATTTTCATCCAAGCATTTTTTCAACAGGTTCTTTGCTTCTTGGACATACCTTTCTGCCAATCCATTGGACCTGGGGAAATGTGGGCTAGATAATCTGTGTTGGAATTGCCATTGGTTACTGAATTCTTTGAATTGTTCACTATCATATTGTTTTCCATTGTCTGTTAATAGACATTCTGGAATCCCAAACAAAGAGAACCAAATTTTCATTGATTTAATCACTGTAGAGCTATTTAGATTTGATAATTCATGGAAATCAAAATATCCTGAGTATGCATCTGCAATGACTATAAAGTTTTTTCCCTTGTGATGAAATATATCAGAAGCTACAATAGGTACTCCATGGAAGTTTAGGTACTTCTTGCAATAATATTGTTTCCATTGGTTTGTCTTTTTGTGTTTTTAAGCAAGTCTGACAACTTCTTACATAATCTTGCACATCACTGCTTATGTTAGGCCAGAATACATTGTCTCTTGCAAGCTGTAGTGTACCCGCTGTTGATTTATGGCTAAGATGACAATGCTTTAGTATAATTGGAACCATGCTTTGAGGAATTAGGACTCTGTTGTTTTTGAATATCATGTTGTCATATACACTTAACTGTTCTCGGTAGTACCAGTATTTTTTTGTTTCTTCTGGTAGTATTTTTATATTGTCTGGCCAACCATTGAGTATGATTTCTTTTAATTTTCTTAGCTCTGTGCTTTTTTCAGTTTCATCTATTAGCTCTTGTTTCCGGTTTTGTGAAAATGGCATTATGGCGCATATTTCAATTTTATCTTCATTCATTTCTTGGCTACTTAATTCCCTGCAGTCTCGGCTTAAGGTGTCTGCAATAAACAATTCTTGCCCCCTTTTGTAAATTATGTTAGCATTATATGGTAGTATCTGGTACAACATTCTTTGGAGTCTGGGTGGTGCTTCTGACAGGGTTTTCTTAAATATAGTTTCTAATGGCTTGTGATCAGACTCTATGGTTAAATCTTTGCATCCCCAAATATATGTGTGAAATTTTTTACATGCTACTAAAATAGCATTAGCTTCTTTTTCTAATTGGCTGTAACCTTGTTCGGTCTTTGTAAATGCTTTTGCGCAATAAGCTATGGGTTTGCCATTTTGCATTAGTACACCACCACATGCATAACTGCTAGCATCAACTGACAAAAGTATGGGATCTTTGGGATTGTAGAAACCTAGAACCGGTGGATTTTTTAACAGTTCTTTAAGTTGTTTGAAGGCTTCTTCTTGAGAATTGTCCCAATACCAGTTGAATGGAGACAATGAATTCACTACGAACAAAATATTCTCGAGCTAGCCAACGCAGTGGATGCTAGAGAAAGAAGATGGGCGGAATGCAGAAGACGTCGTCGTGCCCTTCGCTTGACGCGAATGATGGACGTTTTGGGAGAGTGGACGTTTTGGGAGAGTAGACGTTTTGAGCATAAAGGGATTATTTGAACTCTTTTAAGATATTCCCGAGGCGGAATTTGTAAAGTCGTTTCGCCTTGGAAAGAACTCTTAAGGAGGTTAATAAATTGAAGAACTCATTCCCCATTGCAGCGTATTAGAAGCATGTTTCAGGTAAAGACCCATTATTATAAGCAATTTATTGTTTTAGATACTCAATAACAATGATTAGATGCAATAGTTTATGTCAAGAACAGTATTAATTAAATAAAAGTTAAGTTACCTGCGGTTGTACTTATAAAAGTAAATTGATTTTTTCAGGTTGCAGTTCATGCTTTACATTATAGTCGAACAACTGCAGGCAAGATTGTGAATGCATGTTACATATTGCACAACATTCCATACATGGCAAGAGCACCGTTGCCACCTGATGAAGTTTATCTAGAAGTACTTGGCTTGCAACAGGTGATTTACATTCCACTATTTTAGAATGAAGATGGAATTTGAAATAATACTGCTATGTTAAAAATCAACATTTAAAATAATCTTTATTTCTCATAAACTAAATATTTACTTAATTAACATTTTAAACTTGAATTTCAAGTCAATTGAAAAACCTAAAATGTAAATAAGTACTACATAAAACAAAAGACAAGTTACAATATCTAATGTAATAATAATAACAAATCAAAATCAGTCTTCATACAAATCAAAAAGATCTTCAATATTTTAATTTTAATCATCATTTGAATAACAAATCACAAATATTACCTTTTAATAAAACTAATAACAGTCATGTCATTAATCACTAATCTGTCTTTTAATTTAGGAGGAAAATAATAATGCAGCACCTAATTATCAAAACCATCAAAGGGTGAATCGGGATCTTCTTGAAGGTCGGGCACTGCAGCAGGCTCTTCTTGACAGACTGTGGAGAAACGCATAAATTAAATTAGCAGGTATGTACTGTAAACCTACCTTAATGTTCTAATGAAGTACGAAAATGCTCTATGTATTAATAAAATGATTTAACTCTTTGTTACAGATCCACAGTGACCACAGTATTGACAAAATATGATTTAACGTTTCAAGCCCGGGAACAGAACATTGTTATTCCTGTAATTACGGGTATACTTATAGGTTAAAATAAATTAATACTCTTTTTATAAACACTGTTTCATTTAATCATTTTATCATGACATTATAATTCTGCAGAGTTTGTGTGAATACAAAATTAAGTTTAATACAAAAGTTGCAACTTCTTTTATAGCATGTTGTGTAACCTAGCGCTTAGTATCAGAGTTACAATCAAGATGTCAGATTCTGGCCAATGTACTACTACTGATTGAGCCTAAACCTTACACAAGCTTATAAGCTTGGAGGGGTCATATTAATTATTATAATTTTTATTGTTTTGTTTTCAATGCTCCTTAATACTTATTGTGGGTATGTTGGTAGCACACACAATGAGTAGAAGTTCCGATTTTGGGTGAAACCATTACATAAAGGTGAATGACCTATAAATCAACAGTAATTAGTAATTACCTTTTTTGGCACACAGTGGCCTCTATTCTATGGTTCACCATTTTTTCTGTGGTGGAGCTGTCCATCAATGCAGCAGCTGAGTTGTTGACGGCCTGCCCGAGCATGTTTTAAAGACGCCTCGTTCCTGAGGCCCTACTCTCTAACGTCCGTCCGTCCGTCCGTCTCTATCCGTCTCTCTCGCGCACGTCTCCAGATGAGTGCGAGTGAGAAAGACAGATAGAGACGGATGGACGGACGGACGTTAGAGAGTAGAGGCCCTGGCTTCAATAGCATCCAGCCTTGATTGAGCAACTTCGAGAGGGAACATGGTCTATTTCTATAAAAAAAAAAAAAAAATGTAACATCGGGCGACATACTTTGCCCTTATAGTGGGGCGTTAATGGTCAAAACAAATAATTGCAAGATCTTTACCTTCGATAAACTTCGCCCTTCATTGGCGGTTTTCCAAATAATCAAGTGGAGCCGAAATTTGCTCAATTATCACCATTTTGTATAAAATCAATAAATATAGGCTTCTCGGTCAGTGGGTCGTCTTAGGGGTAAAAATATACAAACAAAAATCTAACTAGACAATCAAATGAAAATAAATACAATAACAAAACACCGGCCGCTAGATACAAAAACAAATAAACGTCAGTAAACAGTAATGCCACATTTGACTTTGACATATAAACAGATAAAATATTAAATTTACATTAATCCGCGTTGAAAATTTTAATGTTTTTTCCTATTTACGAAGTTTTTATTAATTCGGATGGCTTAAAACACTAATAAATAATATGTAAAAAAATAAATAAATGAAATCTGGCACGAATAAATTTTCAAATGTAATAGTAGTTTTTCGAAAATCATTTCTACTAACGGGTCTTCTAATAATGGCAATACGACAATGTCATTACAACACGAGACCATTGTCCGGACAATGATCGATCACTATGAATTTAGCAGACTACGAACTTTTACCAAAATGACAATAGGATCGTGTTGGACTGACGAAGAGCGTTATATAAAGAGCATTATTCTAAGCAATTGTTCTAAATACTCATGAGTGATTATTAGATTAAAAAATAGAAAATAGAATTAATTTCTTACTTTATAAATTTAGATGCTCTATTTCTTGTATAAGTCAAGAACAGTAATTAAATATAAGTTAATCTACGTTTACATAAATGCAGCTAGGTAAAAAAGTAAATTGATTTTTTGCAGGTGTTTGCAGCACACATGCTTTACATAGGGCTGCTTTACACCGGGGCAACCAACGATATTCTATTAAGGTGAATGCTCCAACCAGTCCGCGAAATTCAAATTTTCTTACGTTTTTTGCAATTTACAGGCCAGTGTTAAGTTGTATGTTAATTAAAATATTGTTCGCGGTTGTAAGACGTATGTAGTTACAGAATTATAATCATCAAAATCATCAAAACAACCCTCTAAGTTCATATAAGTCGAGGAACGATTTTTTCAAGGTCAAAATCATTGCTAGACCTTTATGAACTTGGAGGGTTGTATTGATGATTATAATTCTGTAACTACATACGTCTTACAATCGCGAACAATATTTTAATCAACATACAACCTAGCACTGGTCGGCAAATTGCAAAAAACGTAAGAAAATTTGAATTTCGCGGGCTACCCTGACGCTTTCACCTTAAACAGATATGTTGTGAGCGCGCAATCGTGAAGAGTCGAAAACGTGCCAATTGGCCTGTTTTGCCTTTATTCTGCGTTACTGCGTGTATGTGAGCTGGCTCTGCCCCGCGGCACACTTTTTTTCCGTGGTTTTGTAGGTGTAATAACATATTATCTGTTTATTATGGCTAGTTTATACTTTACACCGGGGCAACACTGTGCGGCATAGCAGCATGCCACAAAGCCGCTTGCTACAATAATTTAAAATGTTGCACATTGTGCGGCATTGCAACAACTTGCGTCATGTATCAGACTGTCACAGCTTCTATCCAAACACTATGGATTCCATGCCACAATCTTGGTGCGTCATACAGTTTATAGGTTATGTTTGGGATGCTTTGAAAATTATATAGGCACGATGTTGCCTCGGTGTAATATAGTCTGCCGCATACCGCAATTGCCGCTCACCGTGGTTAATTGCATCATACCAAAAGATGACGCACGCCACAATATGTAGCTCGCTGTAATGCCGCACAGTGATGCCCCCGGCGCGGCGTAAAGCTACCTTTAGAATATCATTGGGGGCAACACTGTGCGGCATTGCAGCATGCTACATTTTGTGGCGTGCGTCGTATTATGGTGTGCTACAAATAACGATACAATGCAGCAATTGCGGTATGCGGCAGCGTATTTTACGCCGAGGCAACATCGTGCCTTTTTCAAAGCATCATGCTGTATATTTTATTGGAGTGTTTTGGTCTACCAACTTGATTGATTGAGGGGACAAGACACCGTAGAATATGGCTGATGAAGTAACTTTAGCAGCATGACGCAAGGTGTTGCCAAGCCACACGATTCTTGCCACAATGTGCAACATTTTAAATTATTGTAGCATGCGGCCTAGTGGCAAGCTGCAATGTCGCATAGCGTTTCCCCGGCGTAAAGCAGCCTTTAGAGTTCAACAACTGCAGGCAAGATTGTGAATGCATGTTACCTATGGGTTAAAATCATCATCTGCCTGCCTAGGCTTTTCCCAACTATGTTGGGGTCGGCTTCCAGTCTAACCGGATGCAGCTGAATACCAGTATTTTACAAGGAGTGACTGCTTAACTGACCTCCACAACCCAGATAATACTGGGAAATACGATACCCCTTGGTAAGACTGGTTGTCAGACTTGATGGGCCACTGACTACCTACCTGTAACGACTGTCAAAGATCTACAAATGACAGCTGGGACCAACAGCTTAACGTGCTTTCCGAGGCACGGAGGAAACTCGGTGTGTAAGGGTGGTCACCCATCCACAGACCAACCTAGGCAAGCACGGCTTAACCTAAAGATTGACCCGAGCGGCTGTTATTACTTAGCCACGAGCTCCTCCACTTAAGGGTTAAAATATACAAACAAAAATCTAACTAGAACACTCAAATGAAAATAAATACAATAACAAAACACCGGCCGCTAGAAACAAAAACAGATACACGTAGTAAACTATAATGTCACATTTGACTTTGACATCTAAACAGATAAAATATTAAGTTTTACATTAATCCGCATTGAACATTTTAATGTTTTTTCCTATTTATGAACTTCTTATTAATTCAGATGGCATACAACACTAATAAATAATATGTAAAAATATATAAAATGAAATCTGGCATGAATAAATGTTCAATTTTAATAGTAGTTTTTCGAAAATCATTTCTACCACCGGGTTTTAAAAATGGCAATACAACAATGTCATTCCAACACAATTCTATTACGAGACTATTGACCGACCAGTGATCTATCATTATGAACTTAGCAGACTACGAACGTTTACCAAAATGACAATGGCGTCGTGTTGGAATGACGAATTTTATAAAAATAGCAGACTTGGGGCCCAGTCTATATCTTTTTGTAACAGCTGCCGTAATGGGTTTGTAATGTGGGATAAGTTTTTTATGAATTTTGATAGATATGTAATTAGCCCGAGGAACCTTTGTAGTTCTTTGATATTTTCAGGTCTTTTTATTTTATTTATTGTGTCTAATTTTTCAGGATCTGGTTTGAGTCCACTGTTTGTAAAAATATGTCCTAGGAACTTTATTTCTTGTGTGTTAAAGACACATTTATCTGGGTTCAATTTGAGTCCAGCATCTTTAAGCTTTTTTATAACCTCATTAGTTATGGCTTCCAATCCTGCTTTGGTTGGATGATGGATAAGGATATCGTCCATTGAGACCTCCACATTGTTTATACCCATTAAGAGTGAGCTCATTATTTGTTGGAAGACCTCCGGAGCTGATGCCAACCCAAATGGTAATCTGAGGCACGAGTATCTACCGAAGGGTGTACTGAATGTTAAGTACTTTGACGTCCTTGGTGTAACTTTCAGTTGCCAAAATCCTTTTTTACAGTCAAGAAGGCTAAACCATTGTGATCCGGTAACTCTTGTAGCTATTTCTTCAATAGTATTTAGTGGGTAGAATCTTCTCTTCAAGTTTTTATTAATTTCCGATGGGTCAATACACAGCCTTATTTTATTGTTTTTCCTTACTACAACCATGGGTGAAACTGCTGGTGTAGGTTCTGTAACAGGAATTATAATATTATCTCTTACCATGTTATCAAGTTCTTCTTTAACTTTATTTCTTATTATATGAGATACCTTCCTTGCCGGACAAATTGGTAATCTTGGGTTGTCAATCAGGTCAATATCATACTCATAATTTTTTAGGCAGCCGATTCCTTCAAAAACATCATTTTCCTTTGTTAGAGCATCAACTCGCTTTATTAGATTCAATTTTATACATGTTCTTCTACCAAGGATCGGTGAAAAGTCTTGTTCAATCACATAGTATTTTATTTTAAATATTTTCTTTTTTACAATGGTTTCCATAACTGTTTCACCAATAACTGTCATTTTGTGTTCTGAGTATGATGTCAGGGATTTTGTATCTGATGAGATAATGTTTGCTTTTGCCTTGATTGCTATCTTCTTTGGTATCACGTTGCACTGGCTACCAGAGTCTAATTTAAATGTGACTTTTTTATTTGTTGGTAGTAGTTCTGCTGTCTCATACCAATCATCTTTATCATTTATGACAGATAAGGCTGATACATACCATTCATCCTTGCCGGAGTCATCTTCACTAGAGCTGTCTTTTTCATTAGGTTTGTAAATTGCTTGAACTTTCTTTGACCTACAACATTTTGCGAAGTGGTTCAGCTTTTGGCATTTAGTGCATGTTTTTTGATATGCTGGACATGCTCGAGGCCCGTGTGTCATGCCACACCTATTACATTCCGATGTAGACCCAGATGTCTGCTGAGTTGCCTTCATCTTTTTCTTAATTATCGCCACTGTAGGTGTTATTTCACTGTTACTGTTCATTTTATTCATTTGCAATTTTAGTTGTTCCGCAGCCCTGCATATGTCAACTGCTTTTTGCAGATTTAAATCATTTTCGATTAGCAATCTTTCACGTGTCGTTTTGCATTTTACGCCAATTACTATCCTGTCCCGCAAGATGCTATCCTCTAATTTTTCATAATCACAACTTCTAATTTTATTCTTTAGTTTGGTCAAGAACTCGTCGAAACTTTCTTCGTTATTTTGAATTATTTGATTAAAAATATATCTTTCGTATGTTATGTTGGTCTTTGGGATGAAATATTCTTCGAATTTCTTTTTGATGGTTTCTAAGCTCTGAGATTCCTTTTCTGTCAGGCCAAACGTATTGTAAATGATGGCCGCTTCTGGTCCAATTGCGCTCATGAACATTGCCACCTGCACCTCGGGTGGTCTCTTGTCCAGTCCTGTGGCTGTCGCGTACCATCCAAACTGTTGACTCCACAGTTTCCATGTCGAAGCATTTCCTGTTCCGCCATTTTCTATGACAATCGGCTTCGGCGGTCTTATTCCTGTGCCGCCGGCACTTGTCGTATTTTCTTCATTACTCATTATAGTTGTTGTTTCGGCACCATGTAAGCTCTGTTAGAGCTAATAATTAGATACAAAGAAAGTTCTATATTCTTTATTTAAAATCAGGCTAGTACAGGAAAACTAACAACTTAGAAATCAGAAGAATGATTGTGGTGTTTGCTGTCAAAGTCAACTGTCAACCGAGCACTGGCCACTGGAACGCCATTTACGTTCCATGTCTCTGACAGCGATGTTTCGTCCAAAATCTTTACCGCTCTCAAATGTGCCGTATTCTCACGGCGTAAGGTCGAAATTCCAATGGAGTCAAGCTCGAACGACATTTTTACCAATTCGTTTAATTTACAATCATCGGCACGATTCTTGAGCGCTGACCTTCACCTGCGCAAAAGTGAGTTATTGGGTCCCTTTGGTGGTATGAAGTGGGGCGCGTATAGGTGCACGATGCGCATAGCGATCCCCACTCTTCCGCCGAGCGCTCAAGAACCGTGTCGGTATCTGTACTTACGTCACAGCTAGCTTCCGGCTCCGGCTGCGCTTGCGGATGCGTCGAGTGAGCGATATGGAAGGCGTGCGCGTTCACGGGAGAGTGAGTGAGACCATAGCAGCCATGAATGCACCATCCTAACCTGCATCTCGTTGCATACGGTTCCTGCTTGTTACCATGCAGAATCTGTAGGGGGGCTAAAAGAAAGTAAATAACTTCCCCTATCAGTAAACGAGGCACCACACATTCGCTACAGACATATTCTTTGATACCTAACAAATGATTACACTGCAATTGTTTGACGCAAGATAAATTTTGTTTAGGTAAATTCAAATTATCGACTTGACGTAAAGTTACATTGTAATTTTCAGCTTTTTGCATACAACCAGAAATGTTAACAGAAACTTTAGGTACTTCTGACTGAAATATTTCGATGCCGAATGCATCTAAGAACTTAATCGGACTACATTGTGACGTTTCTAAACCTAGCTCGTTAACTAGAGTCTTATCAATCATAGAAATAGAAGCGCCATCGTCCAGTAACGCGTACGCACTAACGGTGCCCTTGGGGCCACTTAGATTCACTTTTATTACCTTTAGCATCACTTCACTAACCGCTGAAGTCGGGGCTGACGGGGCGCGCGCGCCTAGCGCGGCAGCGGAGCCCGAAACGGCGGGCGCGGGAGGGCGCGTCGCCGCGACCGTAGTCGCGACGTGCGTAGGCGCAGGTATCGTACTCCTTGGGTTGCTGGCGTTGTAGTGCAGAAGCGGATGGTGTGCCATCCCACAGCTATCGATGTCACATACGGGCGCCGGGCACGTGTCACGGCCGTGTCGTGATAACAGGCAGCAGTAGCATAGATTTTCTGATCTTACAAATCTCCATCTGTCCCTCTTCAGCTTGCGTTTGAAGGTACGGCATTCAGTAAGAATGTGAGATTTCTTACAAAGCGGGCACGAAGTATTATTATTATTACTTCTACTCTCGGGCGTGGCTGTTGTTGCGAACACTGGTCGGCTCGTGAAGTGGCGCTGTCTTTCGTCGTATTTACGGCTGGGGGGCCCGGGATCGGGTTTTCTGTAATCCCGTGTCTGTGGTACACCAACAACAGACAACATCTTTGCTTCTCTTTTCAGGAACAATCCAAGTAGTTCAAGTTTAGGTATGTTGTTATGTACGACTTTATCGTGGGCGTAGTCCGTCCACCGGCTGAGTAGCACGCTAGGTAATTTCGATATTATGGTAGCGGCAATCTCGGGGCTTCGTAGATAGTCTCGTTGGTTTAGTGAGTCCAACGTAGCTATGCAGTTATTAACTTTGGTTGCAAAGTTAATTAATTCGTGATGATAATTGGTAGGTAAATGAGGTAATTTCCTTATCTGTGACAAGAGATGTTGAATAATAATATCAGCTTGCCCAAACCTCAATTCTAAGGCTTCCATCACGACGGCTGGTGACGTATTGCCGATGAGTAGGTCGGTGACCGCCTCCCTGGCTTCACCTTTCAATGCTCGGCGCAGTCGCCACAAGTTTTCAGACTCGGTGTAGTTGCAAATATGGGACGACTCTTCGAATGCACTTTTAAAGTGCAACCATTCAATGCAGTCGCCGGAAAAAGTAGGTAGCTCACGTGGCGTGGACAGGCGTGTCAGTAACCTATCCTCTCTTCTGGCAGACGAGGCGTCCATGGAGTCCCTGAGTGCGAAGGCTAGCTGGAGAACACTATCAGCGGGAACGGCGGGGGCGGGTGCGCGGCCATGTTTTTCATTTGGTGCCGGCGCGGCCTCCGTCGGCGCTGTCATCTTTGCTGCCGCGGCGGGCGTCGCCGGCGGCTCCAACATTGCTGCCGCGGCACGTGTCGCCGGCGGCTCTAACGTATGGTCCAGCCATTCATCAATAGTCACAAGCTCAGGGTTTCTCGAGTAAGTTCGAGACACGCGTTCACGTTCGTCTTCAATCAGAGCTAACTCGCATTTTAGCTTTTTATCGATGAGCTCCTTATCAATTGTTGCCTTCGCTTCAGCGGCGGCCAGCTCCAATTGCTGGCGTTTCAGGCGACATGAGATTGAGGCAGACGATGCCAGAGTCACTGCACTTTTTACACTTTTCACGGGCTCGGTAGCCATTTTGTCTTTTCACTCCCGTTTGCGATTTCGCGTCCCCGGCCTAGATCCGGTTAGAAGGACCAGATTGTAAAGTGTAGAGTTCGTAGGTAGGTCGCTGGTGTGTGGAGGCCGGGGGATGAACGGAAACAACGGTTTTCATCGGTAAACAAACGGCGGGCGAGCGTCCTTCGCGTTGTGTCGCGGTGCGTGTGCGCGTGTTGGAATCTAACGTCTGACTGCGGGGGCGAGGAGGAGGCGCGATGGCGCCCCAACCCTTTCCGCGAATGATTGAATGTAGAAACGAATCGCGGACCGAATGAGCACAGGCGCGAACGGGACGCTCGCGCGGGCATTTCAATTTATTGATAACATCAATAGTTCCACACATAAATACATGATATAGGCATGGGCAACATACAAGGTAAGTATTTAGTATTAAGTTAGTATTAAGACACATTTAGGTTATTTAGCTTTAAGTTATAGTCAGTGATAGGAATAGGTAGTGCATATTAGCCTAAACTTCGAAGAAGAACAGAGAAAAGAATCGGAGACTTCCTTTTAGGTACTATATTTTATTATGCGACCACGGCGAGTTTTTTTTTGTAAATTCTAAGAGTGCGTACCTAAGAGAGCGTATCATAGTTTTATGATGAAGAAGTCGTTTCCAAAATGTTCTTAAAAAGAAAACTTTCAGAAATTTTGATGGTTGTAACGACTGTGTTATGTTATGTCTAGTCGCAAACTTTAGGTAAACATAGACCAATTACTTATTCCAAATAACATTAATTTTTGATGTACTTACGTGATGTCCCGGAAAAAAATATAGTCTAAGGAAGTCTCCGATTCTGGTCTCTGTTCTTCGAAGTTTAGGCTAATAAGCACTACCTATTCCTATCACTGGTTATAGTTTTAGGATTAGTTATAAGTTTATTAGCTTAAGGCCGTCTACGCCAAGCAAAGTAGGTATTTAACGCTACCACCCTTTACGCGAAACGAGTCGTGCACACGCGTCGCCGACTTGAACCCAAAGCTGAGCGAAGTGTCACAGTATAGGTAAGCGTGTCGTGTAGGCAGTAGGTCAACTTATTTTATTAAATTGTCAGCTTGATTTATTATAATAGGTAGTAATTGCGAAAACCTAACATTTAAATGTAATAAATTAATTTGAATAGATATTGTAAATGCAAATTGCTGCAAGTCGTAATTTATTCAATTATTTGTGTACCAGACGGGTGGACTCGTGTTTGGAAATTCAAAAACTATAACGGAACCAAATCTGAGCCACTAACCGCCCTGTACCGAAAGTTCCGGGTGTAAACGTTAGCTTCGTGGAACGGAGAGGTGGGTTTGGAAAATACTGCACTATTATTGTAGATGGAGAAGAAATGAAACACTATTTGACTATGGTAAGACACTACAAGCAGACAATACTGGAAAAACTGAGCTGAAACTATAATCGGAAAGAACTGTTAACTATTCGGATATCGAAACGAAACTGACTGCTTGAATATCGTAAACAAAACTGACTGTTCCAATGTCGAAAACAAAACTTACTATGCGGTGCCTGCGCTGTGCTTTCATACTATTAGCAGACACACAAAAAATATTCGCGAATCCTCTAGCGGTGTGTAGTATTTGTTCGCTAGACAATCTTTTAATTCATACAAAAAGCATGAACAAAAAACTTTAACAAAAAAATACAAAGGAAACTATAAACAAAAGGATAATAAATAACTCGAACGGAAGAAGGAAGTAGGTACTTTACGCTCTCGGCGTACGGTCGAAATTAAATTAACATTTCTCGATGTTTTTTATAAGTAGTTTGCGTACGCGCACCTGTGACGAGACTATTCTCGAGGGAATTTGTACCTACTTACTTTTAAAACTAATAATAACAGAAAGTACTCGACAAAGAATCACAAACACGGCAATAGCGTACTTTATCGAACGTTCTTTCTATAGACTATATAAAAACACTGTTTCAGACACTTGTCGCGAACAATTTGACTAGGTTTCTTACATTGTTTTTATCTCACGAAGAGACACATGCTTTATTTGTTGTATGTGTCACCGTAAAATTGTAAATACCGTTAGATTATAATCTATCTCGTGAGATTGTAAACTCGTTCGTTGAGGAATTCCCTCGACTGTCTATGGTCTCCATCATCAGACCAATGGCACTTACAACCCATATGGGTGCAAAGTTCTCATCAATAGAAATGAATTAAATCCAAACACAAGGTAGCTACTGTAAAACGTTGAGGAGTTCCTTTGACTGTCCTTCGTCTTTATCATCAGACCCCTAAAGATGACCACAACCCATTTAGGTGTAAAGTTCTCATCCATACAAATTAATCAAGCCCAAACACCAGGTAATTATTGTGAATCGTTGAGGAGTGCCCTCGACTGTCTTCGGGTTCCATCATCAGATCGAGTCCAGACTTTCTTTAAATAGTAGTGCTCTAAAATACTCAATGAACAAAAAAACAAACGCACTAGTCGCACTACGATGTTCAAAGGTTCCCCACGATTTCTCTGAGATGCCATCATCAGATCCCAGTTTCATGGTCATAGTACTACTCTTGGAATATCTTCTTTCCAACAAAAAAAGAATTATCTAAATCGGTTCATAAACGACGAAGTTATCCTACGGTCAAATTGTGAAACCTCCTCCTTTTTTTTAAGTCGGTTAAAAAAGACTGTACTGTTATAATTACACTACGTTCTTTAAATAAATCGTTCGATAAATCGACGGGACAGCCGTGCGCCAGCAAAAGGGACATAGGTCCTACCTCGTCAAGGCCTGGCGGGCGACTGAATCCACGTGCGCAAGCCGTTTTCTTATATAATAATTTATTATTAAAAGGATTAAATTGTTTTGAAAAAAATAACCACAAATAATTGTTCTATATGTTATTAACTTTGCTTAGATATTTTTTTTGGAAGTAAAACTTTCATATTCTCCAAGTAAAATAAGAAAAACATAAAAAAAATATTCGAATTAGGCTTCTGTTCGGATTTTTTTTTCATCGAGTGAAGTTTTTGATATCATGTTTTGAACCACAAATTATCTTAGTAAATATAGTCAACTATAATATCTATTTTTTTTGGCTTTAAAAAATCACTATTTCTTTGATTACTATTGAATCAAAGTTATGTAAAATTGGGAAAATTGGGACTACCTGCCCTTAAATAGGTACACATTACAGGTAAGTATGAATGTGTGATGCGTCGCCTACAACGAGCCTAGATAAAATACTGTAACTGTAATTAAGGTGTATAGGTAGCACTATTTGTTGTATTACACATTATTTTGAAATATAATGCTTTGCTTTGCTTTGTGTTGTACAAGATCAACTTGGTACGCTTGAGTGAGTGAAATACTCTTCGAGTGCAAGTGATATGGCAGATGATCAACTTGGTACGTTTGAGTGAGTGAAATACTCTTCGAGTGCAAGTGATATGTCAGTTGTAAACCTGGTCTCCTAAGTGTGGCAAAGTCCCTTTAGGTGCAGGAAGTGGCATTGCATTGCAAGAATTATTTAAGTGTGCAATACTTTTTCTGGTGTCCTTTATTAAGAATGCTTTTATTTATTTGTATTTTAACATGGACATAATTTTGATTTCAGTATCCTATCCAGACTCGTGACGTGCCTGGGGCAGGCACCATGCAGCATGGCCGTGTTGGCAACATTGCATTAGAAGCGCCATCTGTGGATCACAGCAAAGAAACTGACATCAACGAAGGCAGTTGCATATTGCTGAGGTTCCTGCAGTGGGGGCACCAGAGGCTTTATAACGGCGAAGCACAAGCGGAGCGGCCTCTTGGGCTTTTGGATTTTGGATAGTTCACTATTCTCATACTAGCTATCATTGATTGTTATTTTCTTGTACCTAACTATTATAAAAATAAATCATTAAACAGTTGATTGTCTTATTTAAAAGTAAAATTAGATATTAATCTCAATGATGGAATCCATTGGAATTTAACGGTTTTGCCACTTTCCTTCAATCTTATATATAATTCTAACATGGAATAAGCTACGGGCAGACCTCGTATGCCTGAGGTGTACCGAGCTGTAAGCTGCAATGCGCTTTTTGAATCACAAAGTATCAATAATTTAGAATGATTGCATGACATCAAGTATGACAAACTGCTGCCAGAAGCACATACGCTCCTCAAATATTTTCGCGATTTCCTATAAATACTGTGAAGTTGTGCCTAAAAACAATATAAAAGTGTAGCCCAAGTGTTTTCGGATTCCGTGTTAATGTTATCTAGTGTGCTAAACAACTAAAAACAGCAAAAAATCTAATCGAACGTTCCAAAATTCTCCCAGTGAAAACCATCTACCCACTTATTTTCACAAATAGTAAACTTTTTCTGTCTCTTTGAAAATGTCACTGTCAAAGTGCCAATGTCAACTTCAAAGCAGTGTTGCCACTTAAAAAGTTAAATCACCCCAGAATCATGGATTGCCAAACAGAAAATTCAAAAAATAATAGTGCAAATGCGACTAAAATATTAAGTCAGCAAATATTTCACAAAAGCTTATTTATTAGTCGACCCAGATCAAACTCATGTAGTGGTACAATACCTGCTAGTGTCGCCAGTACGACGATAGATCTGGTAGACTCTGAAAATGCTCCTGAAGAAAACTGGGTCGAGGTACCCGGACGCAAAAGACCTCACAGCCCTGAGGAACTGCCAACTAGCCAAAAGCAAACTAAATTAAACAGCTACTGGTTGAGTGCTCCCATTACTACCTCCAACCGATTCTCTGGCCTTGATGTCACAAATAATTCTTCCGAAACCGCCCAAAAGCCCATCAAACCACCTCCATTATTCGTAGACAAAGTGAGTAATATTCAGCCACTCTATGACATGCTGAATGCCACAGTCACTGGCCAGTTCGAAATCAAGATCCTCCGAGGGGAACAAGTGAAAATTCAGCCAAAAACCACGGAAGCTTATACAAAAATCTACAAGGAACTTCAAAAACGAGAAACTGAATTCTACACATACAAACCCAAAGAAGAAAGGAGCTTTCGAGTAGTCCTTAAAAACATCCATCCGACTACTGAAACCAACGATATAAAAGTGGCACTTGAAGAATTAGACCACAAAGTGACAAATATCTGGAATATAAAGGATAGAAAAACTAAAACACCTCTACCACTGCACTACATAGACCTCAAGCCAAACCAAAACAATAAAAACATTTATAACGTCAAGCGCCTTCTTCATTGCTGCGTTGTATTTGAACCACCTAGACCAAAAAGAGAGATCCCGCAATGCTCTAACTGCCAGAGATATGGACACACGCGTAGATTCTGTCACCGTCAGCCCCGATGCGTCAAGTGCGCTGGAGCACACAGTACTCTTGACTGCGCGAGGAAAGAGCGTTCCAATAATGTGCGGTGCATACTTTGTGAAGGTAACCACCCCGCAAATTACAAGGGGTGCTCAGTTTACAAGGAATTGCAAAAAGTTAAGTATCCCCCTCTGAGACCAAAAACCCAACGCAGCAAAGACACACAGGAAGTAAATAAAGGTACAGCCAAAAATAGCCGATATGAAAGTGCATGTAATAAATCGTACGCAGAAATAACAACAGGTCTATCAACTAAAGAAACCCAACCAACAACACACTTACCTCAATCAAAGCCAAACCCGTCACCTGACATTAAGGAATTTATGCAGACACTCATGAACCAGATGATGCTAATAACTAAGATGCTGGGAGATCTCATGTCCATGCTTCCAAATTTAATGCATTAACATTATGCATCTGGAACGCAAATGGCCTGTCACAACACTGAAGAGTTAAAACTTTTTTTATACCAATATAATATTGATATCATGTTAATATCTGAAACGCATTTCACTTCTAGAAGCCATATGGAATTTCCTGGATATAAGCTATATCATACCACACATCCTGACGGGAAAGCACATGGTGGATCAGCTATAATAATCAGAAGCAAATTAAAACACTACGAATCAGCACCGTACTGCAAAGCATCAATTCAAGCCACAACTGTAATCGTTGAAGATTGGGTAAGCCCCATCACGGTGTCAGCTCTCTACTGCCCACCGAAACACATTATCAAACAGGAGGAGTTCAGCGATTTCTTTCATTCTCTCGGCGATCGCTTCATAGCTGGCGGAGACTTTAATGCGAAGCATAACTATTGGGGCTCAAGATTGACCCTTCCCAGGGGCCGGGAGCTACTCAAAACTGTCGAAAAATTAAAAATGGAAATTATATCATCAGGCGAGCCCACATATTGGCCTACAGACAGAAAGAAAGTACCTGACCTAATAGACTTCTGTGCTGTTAAAGGTGTCTCGAAAGATTACTTCCAGTGCCAGAGCAGCTATGAGCTATCTTCCGACCATTCACCAGTCTTAGTCACATTATTTAGTAGTTTTAAAGAAAATACAGAAACCTGCGTCCTTCACACCAAAAAGACAGACTGGGAAATCTTTAGGTCAATAGTCAATCATGCCCTGTCGCCTACAGTCAGTTTAAAATCAGAAGACGATATAGTAGCGGCAATAGAATTCTTCAATAATTCAGTTCAAACTGCTGCCTGGCAATCTACTCCTGCCAACAACTTAAACAATAACAAAAAATCAATATCCCATACTATACTGGATAAAATAACTGAAAAAAGGAGGCTTAGAAAACAATGGCAACAATTTAGATGCCCTAACGATAAACATAAATTAAACCACGTTGTTAGGAATCTCAAAAAGCTTTTAGACGAGGACAAAAATAATAGTGTCCAGGCGCTCCTGAGCAACCTTGATGCTACTGCTGCTACTGACTACTCACTGTGGAAAGCTACCAAAAAACTAAAGCGGCCTAAAACGGTGTCGCCCCCACTTCGGCAAGCCAACGGGTGCTGGGCTCGAAATGACGAAGAAAAATGCACAACATTTGCGGAACACCTAAAATACGTATTTCAGCCTCACTCCTACGAGGGGCCCCCAGAGCACAAAGAAAAAGTCCAGCGAGAAGTTGAGCTGGATTGTGATTCATCCACTAGCCCCATCGTAATGTTTTCAAAGAAGGAACTAATTAGAGCGATAAAAAATGTAAAACCTAAAAAAGCGCCTGGTTACGATTTGATAACTGGCATGATTTTGCAACAACTTCCAGATTCTGGCCTGACCTTCCTGTTGTCAATCTACAATGCCATGTCAAGACTTTGCTTCTTTCCCCCTCAATGGAAAACAGCCAAGATACTAATGGGTCCTAAACCAGGGAAACCACTTGAAGACCCGAAGTCATACCGACCAATAAGTCTGCTCCCAATAGCGTCTAAAGTTTATGAATCGCTCCTTTTATCGCGATTAATGCCTATAATTAAAGAAAAGCATTTAATACCCGACCACCAATTTGGGTTCCGACAAAGACATGGCACAATAGACCAAGTTCACAGGCTTGTCAGTAAAATTCACAACACTTTCGAAGATAAGGAATATTGTGCTGCCGCATTCCTTGACATTTCTCAAGCTTTTGATAGAGTTTGGCATGAAGGTCTCCTCTATAAAATCAGAAACAGCTTCCCAAGCAACATCTTCCTCATTTTGATGTCGTACTTGAGAGATAGATACTTCTTCGTGCAGAGGGGAGACGCATTATCAAAGCTATACCCTATTGCTGCTGGGGTACCTCAGGGCAGTGTGCTTGGACCGATTTTGTACTTGATTCATACTGCGGACCTCCCAATATATAAATTTGGCGACAATAGGAACTTTTGCGGACGATACAGCTGTGTTGGCATCCCATACTGACCATAAAGTAGCATCAGCTATGCTGCAGACCTGTTTGGATGACATATCCCTCTGGCTCAAAAAGTGGAGGATAAAAGCAAACGAGACCAAGTCAGTAAATGTCACATTTTCTAAGAGAAAGGAAACATGCCCACCAGTACAGTTAAATAGTATACAAGTGCCTCAAGCTGAACATGTTAAATACCTTGGTTTATACCTTGACAGACGCCTCACTTGGAAAAAACACATCTTCACGAAACGGAAGCAACTTGGGCTGACACTAAGAAAGTATTACTGGTTGATTGGCCGGAATTCACAATTAAACCTGGAAAATAAAATCCTTTTATACAAAACCATAATCAAGCCTATTTGGACCTATGGCATCCAGCTATGGGGGATAGCATCACACTCTAACATAGAGATCATACAGCGCTTTCAAAACAAGCTTCTAAGAACAATCACAAACGCTCCATGGTTTGTTCCAAATGAAGCCCTACACCATGATCTGAAGATACGTTCCAAAATAGCATACAATTCCGTTGCCATTATGGATACTTTGCAGTTCAATGGGAAAGGCTGGTCAAAGCTGATTGTAGATGGCGCGCCAATAGCTTAAACCCAATCTGACCAATGGGGTCAAACTATTTTGAAATATAAAATGACATCGACAGATTTTCAACCAATGATGATGTTTGGTGCATGCGGTGCTAGCGCCATTAGTTCCACAAGTTGCCAACCCCATTGTGTCGATGCTGTTGTGCACAACTAAACTTAATTTAGGCTATTGCTATCTTTTTCTGTCTAATATAACGAGAAAGAGACGGACGTAGTTTAGAGCTGTCAAATTTAATTGGAACTAATATTTCCATACAAATGAAGAGTGCACGTAAAAACATGTCGACTAAAAACACGGTGAAGTACATAAACTAGATTGACATCTCTAACTTTGTTAACTTAGTAACGTCCTTTTCTCGCACTGCCTTTTATTAAAAGATAGCAATAGCCTAAATTAAGTTTAGTTTGTCCACAACAGAATCGACACCAATGTGAAACTTGCTCCCGTATTAGATTGAGGATCAAAAAATGCAACTCCTGTTCCGTTATCGCCCTTGGACCCATCACTGGAAATTCAATAGAATCGTCATAGTCTCGCGTCTTTGATATATATAATGTCTCGCGTAATAGTTTCTACAGATTTCTTCAAAAGTGCTACAGAAGTATGAGATTTTACCACATACTGATGGAGTGTGTCCGGAACGAGGCCCTTTAAAAATTAAATTAATTTGATTCCCTCAGATGTGGGCTGGTGTAACAGCATTTTGTCTTTCCCTTTGTCCAGGGAGGCCAGACTGCTGTACAGGCTCACTCAAATGGGCATTAAAAATAGAATAGCCTAAGTGTAAATCTACGATGTGATTGTTTTTTGAAATATTTGTATGATTTTGTAATTTGTATTACAGGGGCGACATCTTCAAATTGAACAAGCCCCTTTAAATAAAAAGAAAAAAAAAGTATAATATCTTTTAGGTCATGTTATTAACCGACTTCAAAAAGGAGGAGGTTCTCAATTCGATTGTTTTTTTATGTATGTAAGTACACCGATTACGCTGAGATTTATGATCCGATTTACTTACGTGATTTTTCTTTAGTTTGATGCGAAATAGTTGTCTAAATAGAGTAAATAACATAAAATTTCTAGGGTTAACATTAGATCAAAATTGTAATTGGGGAATCCATATTGACAACCTATGTAAAAAAATAAACAGATTTGTATATGCGCTAAAAGAGCTACGCAAAACAGCGAATGAAGAGGCCGCACTCAACGCCTACCATGGCTATGTAGCGTCTGTACTGAGATACGGCTTACTCTTATGGGGTAACTCGACTCATGTCCAAAGAGCATTAATAGCGCAAAAAAAATGTTTGAGAGCAATCACTGGGACACCTCCATATGAGAGTTGCAGACCAGTTTTTAAAAAGTTAAAGGTTTTAACTCTAGCTTGTACATACATCTTAGAAATAGGTATATTTGTTAAAAAAAATGCACACTTCTTCTCCACAGTAGCCGAAAATAACAGATTCACAAAAAGGGACCCCACTAAACTAAAAAATCAACTTTGCAATAGTACTCTTCACTATAAAAACAGTTACCTAATGTCCATTAAAATCTACAACCACATCCCGAAAGCTATAAGAGAGTCACCACTGCATTTCTTCAAAAAGAAGTTGAAATTGTGGTTACTTCAAAAGGCTTTTTACTCAGTAAAAGAATTTCTTGAAGATGTTAAATATTTAAAATAGGTACCAGATAATATTATACAAGTTTTCATGTTAATTTTTTATACTTATGGTTAATGTTGTGTTTTATATTACTTTTATTAGAATATAGAGTTTTACACCTGTTTATTTTTGTTTTTTGATTTTATATTTTATTCGAATGTAAGTAGGTAAGCTAAGATTAGATAAATGTGCGTAAAAAGTTAAAATGTAAAATTATTACACTTATGTGCTATATGTATTTTAGTGTTAAGTGTAACCATGTAAATATTCGTATGCCGCGTCTGGCGGCGGATATGTCCTGTCCTGCTATTTTTATTTAACGACTGTGTGCCTACCATATCCGACGAATAAATATCTTTGTCTTTGTCTTTGTCTTTGTCATTTGGTCCCATAAAAATTTGACATGGCCCAGTAGTTTTCATTTTATGAACATTTTTACTTCAGTCGTGTGGTATAATTTTATGTATGTTCACCGATTTCTCAAAATTCTTTTTTATTTGAAAGAGTATACTCCTGCCTGAGATAGTCGCATTTAAATTTGGCGAAGATCTGATGCTGATCTTCAGAGATATACAATGGAACTCTTCAAAACTAGACGGTAAATCGGTCGTGATTGCTGCAATCGCTTGGATGTTTATTGTTTATACAACATCATGACGTAACATCACGCCTGTATGCTCTGAGGGGTACGCAGATGTGTACAATACACCCAAATTTCGACAGTTTAGGTATGTTAAGTTCCATTTATTGAGGATAAGCCTATTATCATGACATGTGTTGTTAACAATGTAAAATAAATGCATAGCAAATATTTGAATAGGATATTACAACTAAAAATGGAAAAATAAAAACTTTTTGAAAAAAAAAAAAACCGACTTCAAAAAACATAAAACACAACAAAGTGAAAAATAACTTTAGCTTCAGAAGTCGGTGACAAAAAAAAAACTAAATGAATCAAACAAAGGTCACCGACTTCTGAAGCTAAAGTTATTTTTCACATTGTTGTGTTTTGTGTTTTGCCATCCATGTTGACAGAGAAAACATTTCTAGAACTTTAGAACGATGTAAAGTTTGATTGGACAACTCATTAGAAACGATATACTTAGTTAGCAACAATGGTTAGCAACGGTTTTTTCTTATTGCACCAATATGATTCCTGCATGCATATCGAAGAAAATAATGTCACCGTCAACAATAGATTTAGCTTTAAAAAAAAAATTGCAGCTAAATATTTCCGTCGAATAAACAATGGTGGCAGACATAAAACTCCCATTCCATCGCGTGGATTGGGCAACTTTTAAAAAAAACCGCCAACTACTCTCATGGCTTGGTTGGTTTTGGATTTTGTCTTTGCGCTATTATCGATCAAAAAACTTGCATAGAATAGCCGACTGGAATTTTATTTCTATCCTGTCTTCGTTCTCCTTTAAGTCGTGGAAGATGCCCCTGTTCTGATTCCTGAAAGCCCTTAAGATGTCTTCATCAGTGTTTACTGCTAGGACATCAGCCAGCTTTAGTAGTGGGTCTCTGTTTTTTCCCTCTTCCACGAGTAGGTTTTTTCCTGATTCCTGAAGTCTTTGTTTGACCTTTTGCCTATCCTCTTCCGTGTTGCAGCTCATTATAACCTTCCTATCCTTTCCTTTGCGAGTCCTCTCCACCTTTATCCACCCTTCCTTAGCATTCACAGCCTCTCTAACCTTTGCGAGCACGTGGTCTCCTGTATCTTTTTCGTCCTGAGACGTGACGACCACTGAATGTAGTGCATTTTGCGGAGGTGGGTGCAAGGTTGGGCGGACTGCCGTCTTTTCAGCATATGTTTGAGTGTTTAGGACCTGTTTGTGCTGCTCTTCTATCTTTTCCTTTAGGTCATCTAATTTTCTGCCATTTTCTAGTAGTAGCCGGCTCTGCTCTTCCAGGTGTCTGATGATCTGGCCGTTGGCTTCGGGTGTCTCTTTTCCAGCCATCTCCGTTGGTGTTGTTGGAGTTTTTACCGACGTAGATGCTTCCCCGGTCTTTTGGAGCTTTTTAATTTCGGCATCTGCTTCTTTTATAATAAAGAATAATTTATCCACTGCCTCGAGCACGTTTGCTTTTAGGCTCAGGTTAGGTTCGCTCAGGTTAGGATTTTTTTTTTTTATAACTTGCTCCACCAACATAATTGGTGCCTATTTTATTCTTACCACATTCATACTAGTTCTCGCTTTTTTGCCTCTCGTACTTTCATTCTTCATACTGTATCTTTCTTACATCCATCATCTCTCGTGTCTATGGGTGGGATTCCCATATATTTAACTAATCTTCTATCTTATGTTTTATTTGTTTCTATTTTACTCAGGGGAAGGAACATTACATAGGAACGAACTCCAGGGGCATTTGCATTGCTGGGTGAGGGGCTTCTGCAAATCCTACCACACTTTCAATCTCCCTGTCTCCTGGCACGAACTGGGACGACCCTCTCCTTGCTTTATACAGGGCGGCTGCCTCTTGTATGCGCAAATCTAGAGGTAGTATACCAGACAGTACAAGTGCCGAGTTTAGGGAGACAGTACGATAAGATTTGCAGAGCTTCTGGACAAGGCCTCTTTGGACAGAGCTAAGCTTCTTCCGTATCCCCAGCTTTCTCGTAGCGGGAGCCCAGGCGCCTAACTTTTCTGCTGTCGAGATAGCTGTCAAGTAGCCTCCTGGTGTTCACCGGGCACTTTTCCTCAGCCAGCCTGACTTTGATAGCTGGCCACCATGCGCTGTCGAAGGCACCCTCTATATCCAATGATACCAGGACAATTAGCTTCTTCAGCCTCAACTTGTCCTTCACGTGCTTCATTAGCGTATAGAGGGCGTCCTCGGTGCTCCTCTGGGGCATAAAGCCAAACTGACGGGTACTGAGCCGCGGTACAAGCTGCCACTTGATCCGTGCTACTACCATCCTCACCAGGATCTTCCCCAAGACGGGCAGTAGACCTATCGGTCTGAAAGACTTGGGGCTCAGGTAGTTATCCTTGCCCGGTTTTCTGAGGAGAACAACCGTAGCCTCTTTCCAGATGTTCGGAAAGTGTGCCAGTTCTAGGCATTTGTTGAACAGGGCAAGGAATGCGTCCGGGTCCTGGTTGATCGCTCGACAGCAGATGTCCGATGTAAGTCCATCCCATCCGGGGGCCTTCTTTGGATTAAAACCTCCCACGGCTGTCTTCAGTTCCAGCGGCGTAAACGGTGGGTCATGGTATTCACCATGCTTCCACTCGTTTACCCGACTGGCTGCTTCCCATAGGAGCCTGTGGTCCTCATTGTCCTCCTCTGCTGTGTCCTTGGGATAGAACGTATCGGCAAGTAGGGCTGCCGACTCCTTTGGGTTTAGGAATGCACCATCGTTAAGTAGGGTCTGATCTTCTTTTCTCCTGGCGGTCCTCCCGATAACTCTATATATCACTTCCCATACTCCTTCGCGGTCTTGTTTTCTACAGAACTCCTTCCAACTGGTGGTTTCGACTTCTATGGCTAGGCACTCGTATTCTTCTTTCGCTTTCTTGTACTCGTCAACGACCTTCGCTATCCGGACCGGTGCGGCGTTGCGGATGCGGTTCTTCCGCCTGGCGACCTCCTTTTTCATCACAGCGAGCTCCTCGGACCACCACGGGACGGTAAATTTAGTTTTAGTTTTTATTTTAGGTATAGCACTTTCACAGGCTTTTTCTATTCCATTTTGATATTTTATGACCATTTTTTCCAATTCGTTTTTACACTTTAATTTATTTACGTTTTCTAAATTTATATTATTTTCTAATTTATATTTTTTTAATTCTTCGCCAAATTTGTCCCAATCTGCTTTTTTCGTATTATATTTCCGAGTGGTTCTAATTATATTTATCCCCTTTTCCCTCTGTACATTAATGTTAAAAAATATGGTGTTGTGGTCGGAGCTCGTTGCGCCGGTGTCGACCCACCAGCCTTCCACCAGGTCAAACAAATCCAGCGAACATGCCGTGACGTCTACGTGACTCTTCAACGCTATTCCACCTCTGATGGTATCAAAAGTAGGCGTATCTCCCGTGTTTAGTACCTGAAGTTCCAACTCTCCCAGGGTCCCAAGCATTTCTTTTCCCCTGGGGTCCTCTGTCGTGCTGCCCCACCAGTGACTTTTCGCGTTTGCGTCGCCCCCTATAAGCAATCTACCGGTGGCCACTTCTCTTTTGATCTGGGTTAACTGGTCCAGGTAGGGCCCTATGGGTTGGTCTGGCTCGAAGTAATAAGAGACTACTACGATTTCCCAGGCTTAGGTCCGGATCCCCACCACAGTGATATTGTTTGAGGTGAGTTTCGGGTAGGGGATGACATCCAGGTCATTGTCAAAGACGGCAATCGCCGCCTTTACCCTCCCACTTCCATCAACCTCGCACTGGTAGAGTCTCGCGCCACGGTAGCTCTTCATACTCCTCGATCCCCCCACATACGGCTCCTGGATCAGTGCCCATGCGATATTGCGTTCACTGGCCTCTAAAAAGAGTTCGGTGGTTGCCAGTTTCTTTCTCTGGAGGTTTGCTTGGGCCACTCGGTATGGTCTTGCTTTTTTTGACGCAAGAGTATTCTTTGGGACCACTTTAGCAATATACCACCGACATACGGGCTATTGCGTCTCGTTTCCTCCGTATCGGGCATTCTGAGTCAAAGGCGTTGTGGTCGTTGCGAGCGAGTTTGGCCACTGTGCAGTTTCTGCAGGTTGGTTCGCTTCCAGCCAGCCATTCTGGGCACTGCGCTCTGAGGTGCGGCCCTCCACAGTGGCTGCAGAGATCCATTGGATCCACGCAGAATCTTTTACTGTGGCCGTAACCAAGGCATCGCGAACACTGCACTAGGGGTGATTGGTCCATCACCCGTATTCGCTCAGGTTAGGTTCGCTCAGGTTAGGTATTTTTTTTTTTTTTTTTTTTTTTTTGGTTTGGCAGGAGTGGGAAATCCCCGCGGACACCTCGACTATCCCACAGGAATTTCTCTTGTGAGACAGTCGAGGTAGTGCCGGACTCGAACCGGCTAAAACCACACTCCTGCCTTTCCAGTGCCCTCTGACATTATCAAAGCCGTTTTGTGCGTATGTATTAATATTGGCTACTGTTGTTTTATGATATTCATTTATTTAGGAAGTTCGGAGAGATCACGTCCTCTCGGTACGGACAACAATTTCTCAATTATTAACTGTTTTATATTAAACTTATTACTTCTAGATACTGTGACGATTAATTTTACTATTTTTAAGCCACCAAAATCCCCCCCCCCTTTTTGAACTTTTAAATCAAAATAATACTCAAGCCATATAGCCACCATATACTCGACGTATTATTATTTATTTCTGCATATCACTATTTTTGCAATTTGTGTGCAGTATTCCAAAAATATTTCGCGGGTTTTTTCCGCTATCAGGCTAGGGAGGTTTCGCGCAACGAGCGCTACACCAAGCTGCTGCTCTGCCTCATATCTGACCCTTGCGGTGATGGGGCACTCCAGCAGTATATGGAGCACCGTCTCTTCCTTTCCAGGCTCACAAGCGCACGATGGGCTCTCTTTACACTTGAACCGACTCAAGTATGCAGAGAACCCACCGTGCCCCGTGAGTATCTGCGTGGTGATGCTCGTGGGGACCATTTTGCGCACGACCTTGTACGCCGCTACCGCGTCCGGGAAAAAATTTTTTGTGCCCGAGGCAGTCTCACCCGTTACATACCTCCCGTTCCATTCGTCAAGCGTCTCCAATCGGATTCTTCGCTTGACGAATGATACGGGGCACAGTTCATAGTCCGGCCTCTTCTTCGACCTCAGTGCGGCCTCCTTCGCCAGCTGGTCGGCTCGCTCGTTCCCCTCCAACCCTGCGTGGGCCTTTATCCAGAACAAGGAGACACTCTTGTTCTGGAGCCTGCAGCGTCGGATGGTGTCCCTGGTTTCCACAGCCAAGGGATGGGGGGAAGTTACGTTCGCAACTGACTGAAGGGCCGCCATGGAGTCGCTGAAGATGCCGAACGTGGTTTCACCACTCTCGAGCACTTCTCCTGCCGCCTTCTGTAGGGCCAGAAGCTCTGCCTGGTAGACGGTACAGTAAGACGGCATGGCAAGTTTGAGGGCCTTAGTTTCGGTGGCACCATTCCACAAGGATAGCGCCGCTCCGACTTTGCCCTCAATCTTGCTGCCGTCTGTGAATATACGCACAGCGAAGTCGCTGTGGTTGTTATATTGTTCCTCGTCTACCAGGCTTCCCAACTCCAGCGTCACTTGGTCCGCGGGGTGCGGAGCCTCTATCGCTGGAGCCATCCGTTCAATCTCCCTCCCTCCTAGTACCGGCTGGGGTACGCCCCTCTTGGCTCCGTACAACGCAGCCGCTTCCCGTATACGGAGGTCGAGTGGGAGTATACCAGCCAGCACCAGTGCCGAGTTTAGGGAGACCGTTCGGTAGGCTCTACACAGCTTCTGGGCAAACCCCCTCTGGACCACGTTCAGCTGTTTTATGACCCCCAATTTGTTGGCGGCAGGTGCCCATGCGCTTGCGGCGTACAAAATCGTGGGCTCTACTGCAGCGGTGTATATTGCCCTTATCACCTCCGGGTGCAGGCCCCAACTAATACGGGCTGCTCTGGCCAGCTGCTTGTACATAGCTATGGCCTTTTTACAGACCATAGCTACGAGTTTGTTGAACGTGAGTTTGGCATCGATTGTAAGCCCCAGTATTTTGACATCTTGGGACATGCCAATGTCGATCCCCCCCATGCTCAAACGCGGCGCGTCGTATTTCAGCCTTCGCGTTAGTACCATCGCACAGGTTTTGTGCGGTGCGAAGTTCAGCCTATTCCTGACGCCCCACGTCCGAACATGTTCGAGAGCGGCATTGGCCTGTCCCTCAATTTCCAGTGCAGTGTCCCCGTCGAATACCAACACTACGTCGTCAGCAAATGCCTGGCAGTAGTCACCCCTACTTTCTAGCTGCTTCAGAAGCGGGTCCAGTATCAGGTTCCAAAAAATGGGCCCTCCTATCGAGCCCTGAACGCACCCTTTGCTGGTACTTTTCCTGCTTTCTTCACCGGCGTATCTCACTGTGACCACCCTGTCGCTGAGATAGCTGCTGACTACCCGTCTCAAATTCACAGGACACTTTTCCTCAGCCAATCGTACTTTGATAGTGGGCCACCACGCACTGTCGAATGCTCCCTCAATGTCCAGTGACACTAGCGTGACAATCTTTTTCTGTGCCAACTTCGTGCGGATGTGCTGCACAAGGGTATAGAGGGAGTCTTCAGTGCTTTTTTGGAGCATAAAGCCGTATTGGCGAGTACTTATCCTGGGTAGTAAGTAAAATTTGAGGCGGGCAACCAGCATCTTCTCGTACACTTTCCCCAGGACAGGCAATAGCCCAACCGGCCTGTACGACTTGGGTGCGGTGTACGAGTCTTTGCCTGGCTTTCTAAGCACTACCACCGTTGCTTCCTTCCAGATCTTTGGGAAGTGGTGTAGCGCCAGGCACTTATTCAGCAGTGCCAGGAAGTAGTTGGGGTCACAGTGAACCGCGTGACTGCAGATGTCCGCCGTGAAGCCGTCGGCTCCCGGGGCCTTTTTTGGGTTGAATGATCCCATAGACCTATCAAGCTCGCTTAGGGTAAACGGTGGGTCATGTCGTTCATCATGGCTCCATGCGTTTACCATTTCTGCTCGTTCTCTTGTTTGGCGATGGTCTATGGTATCATCTTCCTCTCGGTCCTCGGGGTAGAACGTCTCGGCCAACAGCTTCACGGAACCCTTCGCGTCCAGCGACTGTCCACCTATCTGTAATGGCAGATCCTCCTCTCTCTTTCCTACCCTTCCCATTACCCTGTAAATTCCTTCCCAGACCCCTTCTCTGTCCTGCTTCCCGCAGAACTCCTTCCAGCTATCTGTTGCGGCTTTCGTCACTGCTTCCTCATATCTTTCTCTTTCCTTTTTGTATAGGTCTACAACCATCGCTCTTCGGACTGGCGCTGCGCTCCTGACTCTGCGTCTCTTGGTGGCGACCAGCCTCTTCATCTCAGCAAGCTCCTCAGACCACCATGGCAAGGTAAGTGTTTCTGTGTTGTTTTTTCTTGGGATTGTGTGTTGACATGTGTGTGTAATTGCTTGTGTGTATGTATTAATTTGTGCCTCTAACTCATGAACATGTGTAACATTTGTGAGTCCCACAAGGGTCAAATCCTTATCCTGCATAATTTGAGACAGTTTCTCACGAAACTGGCTCCAATTTGCTTTCCTTGTGTTGTAAACCCTAGTGGTCCTCTCAATGTTTATGCCTTTGGATTTATTTAAATGAATGCCAAAAGTAATGCCATTGTGGTCGGAGCTCGTGAGACCCTCGTCGATATGCCAGCCGTCCACCAAGTCCAGCATGTCCGCCGAACAGGCCGTCACATCTACGTGGCTGCAGTACCTGATGCCACCCCGAATCGTGTCGAAGGTGGGCATGTCCCCAGTATTGAGGATCTGTAGCCCCAACTCCCCCAGCGCCCACACATTTGCGCACCCCTCCGATCTTCATTGCTGCTACCCCACCAGGTACTTTTCGCGTTTGCGTCTCCTCCAATAACCAACCTGCTAGAGCCCAGCTCTCGCTCTATCTGACGGAGGTGCTCCAGGTATGGCTCAATGGGCTTGTCGGGCTCGAAGTAGAGGGACACCAGCGTGATCGTCCAGGCTCTGGTTCGGACTCCCACCACAACGATGTTGTTTGTGGTGAGTTGCGGGTACTGTAAGACGTCCAAGTCTTTGTCGAAGACGGCTATTGCCGCCTTTACAGTCCCTTCTCCTCCCTCAGAGCTCTGGAAGACCCTTACGCCCCGGTGGCCTCTCATTCTTCTTACCCCACCCACGTAGGGCTCCTGGAGCAACGCTACGGCGAGTTTGCGCTTTGTCGCCTCGAGCAAAAGTTCGTTTGTGGCTAGCTGACTCCGTTGCAGGTTGGCCTGGACCATTTTGTACCTAGTAGTGGTTTCGGGGACGCCCTTAGCAGTACGCTATGGAAGCTCGAGCCAATCCATCCCACCTACTACGCACCGGGCAGTCGGTACTAAACGCGTTGTGCCCAGTGTTCCCCAATTTGGCTCTGGTGCAGTTTACGCACGCCGCCGCTTCACCGGTCTGTCGGTTTGGGCAATCCGCTCTGATGTGTGAGCCGCCGCAGTGGCTACACAGGTCGGCTGGCTCCTTACAGAGGCGTTTGCCGTGACCGTACCCCAGGCAACGGGTACACTGCACCAGTGGCGTCTGGTCTTCGACGCGGACCCTCTGGAGGTCGATACGAAGTTTTCCCACATCGATTGCCCGCCTCCAGATCATTGGGGACACACTGAGCACAACGTGATTCATGTGAGGGTTACGGGTATTCCGTGTGTGCGCCGCACGAGACTTTGCGTCTCTCTTCCTGTGTTGCGCACCCCATGATAATCTTCCGATCTTTGGCCTTCCTGACTTTCTCAATGCGCACCCAGCCCTCCTTCGCGTCCACTGCTTTCCTTACCCTTTCTAGGATTTCGTCCCCTGTTTCCATCTCTTGTGTCGAGGAGACGACCACGGAGTGCAGCGTCGTTCGCTCCAGGGTTTGTGCCCCGGTGTGGCCTTTATTGACGGCTGCGACATTCGCGTAGGTCGTCTCCCCCGCACTTTCCATGCTGGCCAGACTGTGCTGGAGCCTTTCCAGTTTCTCGGAGTTATCTCTTAACTCCGAGATGTGCTCCTTCAGGCTGTTTAGGAGCTCAGCCTGGCCAGCAAGAACTTCGACGGCAACAGGATGGGGACTACGAAAAGCAGTGGGTGCGGAATCTGGTACGGCAGGGGGTGCGGCAGGGCCTTTGTCTCGCTCAGACTCCTTGACCAGCTCATAGAGCCAGTTTATGGCCTCGAGCAACGCAGTCTTAATGTCGGCCTTGAGGTTGCGAGAGTTGCCCAAGTTTAGCTTTGCCTTATTAAGGCAAGCTCTCGCCTCCTCAGTGCGACTGCGGGACCCAGCCTCAGGCCTTTTGAGCGATCTCGGGGCATCAGTGGTAGCTCGGCTCAGGTTAGGTTGGCTCAGGTTAGGTTCGCTCAGGTTAGGTTCGCTCAGGTTAGGTTCGCTCAGGTTAGGTTCGCTCAGGTTAGGTTCGCTCAGGTTTTTTTTTTTTTTTTTTTTTTTTTTTTTGGCAGGAGGGGAAATCCGGTCGGACACTCAAGCTGCCTCACAGACGAGCCAGTCTGAGTAGTGCTGGGCTCCAACCAGCTAAAACCACCTCCTGCCTTACAATCATATCCACAGACATAAGCGTCCGTGCCCTTGTTTAAATACATTTCTCTTTGTGACTCTGAGCTCCACGTACAAGTGGTGACTCCGGAGTACAACTTACTCCTACTTAAAACTAATTACTTACTATTGATGAATCCATCACACTTGTTTTTTTTTTTTTTTTTTTTACTGTTTTATTGTCTTTTTTTTTTTTTTTTTTTTTGGATTATTGTAATTTTTTTTTTTTTTTTTTTTTTGTTACACAGTTACTTTTGGTGTTAAATTATACTTATGTACTAGGGTTAAACATGCAACATTAGATTTGACGCACAGCTGGCAACCGGAACCTGACCGGACTCTACTGACAGCGTTCGTTCACGAAAACTGACGCCTGCATTGGCACCGCCCTACTCAACCACATTTGAGGGAATTGAACGATCCAACACACACGCCACCATCAGCGGGTCGTTTAAGTGAGTATGACAATATGTTAGTAACGAACTTTTAAGTTACGCAAGGTATGGATGGTCTTTGGGTTTTTTTTTTTTTTTTGTCAGCTGCAGGTTTTCCACCGTGGAACGGCTGCTGCAGCTGGCTTTCCAAGGTCAAAATTTTGTCTCAAAAAGTCAAAAAACGGGTGTCCACCCTGTGTCAAAAGCATAGTTGGTTATTGCCTTTGGA